>JAUCMX010000008.1:20932601-21340101 GCA_033459395.1 Hemibagrus guttatus
AAACATATCAGACTTTCACTTTTCACGACTTTCACCAGCCAATGTAGCGTCACAGAAGTAAACACGGGACAGAGCTGAGAGATATGAGGATATAATATAGATATTGAACTAAATTACGTCAAAATATAATTGTGAGGACTGTGTGTGGCTCTCAAACATAATCTCAAAATTGTCACACACACAAACACATAAGTGTGCAGTGTTATATCATCACTATATCAGTTATATCATCTTTTACTATCTTCTGACCTTTCAAATTTGTTGTTAAAATCAACTTTCAAATACTTTTGCAACCTCATTCATCACTTTTTCTCGATTTCTGTACACATCCACATGATCATTTGATGCTGAACATCGTGTTACATGTATTCGGAGTTGCATCATCATGCAATGTTCTGCAATGTTTGGTAATAGCTGTCAGTTATCCCACAAACCACAGCTTATTTGCCACATCCCTTTAGAGGCAATGAAGCAATACATACAAACACACACACACCCAGACAGTACGATTCCCACTATTCTGTTCTCCAGGTGCTTCTGTACACAATGAACTCAGTTGGAATTCTGCTGCATCATCAATTTACAGAATACACTGATACAAATCTTACACGGTGTTTTTTTCTTTGGAAATAAAAAACACATTTCTACATGTGGATTTCTGTATTGTGCCACTGTCTACTATAAGCCGCTCTAATAAAATTCATTTCTACATGCAAAGCAAACAGCTAATGAGGATGATGATGATAATGAACAGAACATCATCTGGACATCGTAGCTTAAATGTATAGAGGTTGAAAACTAACGTAATTCCAAGTTCATATATAGATAAATAAATATTTTAAATTAATTTTATATACTATATATTAAATATTTATTTATCTATAAATACAGATAAATAAATATTTTAAATAAATTTTAGATAATATATATTAAATTTATGCAAAATATTTTTTTAAATATTTTTATCAATTTGTTTTTTTCATTTTATCATTTCTGTGAGAGAACTCATTGTATTTCGATATTAAAATGCAAAGTTTCTCTGCAAAACTGTTGGCAGGTTTGCATTAGTAAAAAATGATTTAATCAACTAGCTGCTTCTTTCCCCAAAATTATTAATAGCACAAGAGCAAATAATTGTAACCGATCCTGTCACCATGTATTATTATTTCCACCCTTCAACACTGGTATTTGAACACACAATATTCTGATCACACACACATGAACTGCTGAACCACTGCCCCATCACCTCCCACCCGTTTTTTTTTTCTTTTCTCCAATATTACCCAGCTGTTCTTGCGTCCGGCGTAGATCTCCATGCTGCGTCCGTAGTTGGGGTCATCGAGCAGGCTGTCGTACTCAAAGAGTAGGCGTGAGCTATCTCTCAGTCTTTGGCACTGGTACTGGTGGTACTGCTGCAGGAGCTCCTTCACCAGCTGCAGCAGACACTCGGAGTCACTGGAGTCCCAGGCCACCAGGTGCTACACAAAAACACACCAAGTTAGCTTTCAGGACAGATCAGTGCAGTTTCAGTTTGAGTAAATCTTCGATTATGTTAGAAGATTGCAGGATTAGATGGAAGGGCAAACAGGAAATAAGGACTGTGCAGCTGAACACCAGTGATGCTTAGTTGTTGTTCTTTTGGCTGCTCCATCCTCAGGGTCGCCACAGCAGATCATTTGGTCTGAATGTTTTGATTTGGCACAGGTTTTGATGCTGGATGCCCTTCCTGATCAACCGTCCCATTTTATCCGGGCTTGGGAGAGTTAACTCTTCAGTGGCTGGGTTAGATCCATGCCCAGGAATCGAGCCCTGACCGCAGCAATGAGAGCGCGGGATCCTGTCGCTGGATCACCAGGAGGCATAATAGTGATGCTTAGTAAAAAAGCAAAATAAATTATATTCTGAGAATATAGAATGGCATGCTTTCCTCATTAAAATCCACATCAAAGTAAGGCTTTGAATACTGTATGTTGAAGAAAAAGTACACCAGAGGCCAAAGAGTTGGTACATCACAACGGATTTCAGACCATAACGGAATAATTTTGCAAATATATATGGGGTCCGACATTTGCTGCCCTTTTTTTTTTAAAAATGTCTTTATGGATGATATAACCTTAATGATTTGTCAAAACAGTTTATACTCAAGTCTGAATCAATTCATTAGGATGCTAGGATGCAAAGAACATTTATTGCGCATTTATGACTCTTATTCATGATATGCACAAGATTTATAATCCCACTATGTGTCATCCAGAATAAGAGGAGTTTCATTCCGAGTGAAATTCGACGACTTCCTCATGACTTCTCAGCTCTGGTTTGCTCATTAATGACCTAAATCTACATGTGGATTTCTGTAAAGCTGTATTGTGACACTGTCTACTGTAAACCGCTCTAAATAAATCAAAATGCATTGAATTGATGTAGCCTGGAAGAATAAGAAGGTCCATCACACCTTACAGTCCTTACTTAAAAGTTTACGTATGAGCTATAGACGGATGAATGGATGACTTTGAGCTTTTTGGGACAATTCATGCCTGTAACAAGAACCTAACCGGGGAAATGATCCTATTTCACATGAAGAAACTAGTGATTCGTTTGGTTCTTTGATTTCACTCATTTTTACAGGTCACAGTAATTCATACTCTAATGTAAAAGCACATCAGCCGGTCTGTGTGACCGGACATCGGCTTGTTCTTTGAGGCAATGATTTACAGAATAGATTTTAGCTCCAGCAAAACATGTCATGAGTGATCGACTACAGTTGGGATAAATTGAAAAAAAGTTGCATCGAGCGACTTCCTGATCCTTCACTTCCTGATCTAGTGACCCATAATTACATTCTTCCATCATCCTCTTTACGGGAAAATCTCTGTCCTACTGGATATCCTGAAGTTTCTTTCATCCCCTGCAGACTCTTCATGTCTCGCTCTATTCATAACCAGGGTAGAATACCGCCATACTTCTGCCAAAGTATTTTAACAATGTGGCCCAAAGCATAAGAAAAATAGGCTACTGAGATTACTGACAAAAGAGGAAGGGGACTGTTCACTCAAGGGGGAGATAAGCACAACTTTGCTTCGAAGCCAATTTCTCCACAATGGTTTGGAATGCGATACAGCACCATCGATTAAGGACAAGACGTAAAAAATAACAGTAAGCCCGAGATTGTTATTCCACGTTCTGGCATTAGGGTTGGGGGACGTGTGCGCCAGCGAGGAGAACTGAGTGGGTGTTCGCCAGAAACGGCGCTTTCAGAGAATGTGTGAGCGGAGAGTTCGTTCTTGCCAGCACAGTCTGCGTGCCTCATTTTGCAGACCTCTCCTCCTACAGGCTGACCTCATTTGCATATGTGATCCCTGATTTGCATGAGCTTTCTTGACGAGGAAACAGGTATGTAAATTCGTTGCATGGGGCAAAAACCTGAAGCACCTCATTTCACCTAGCGATCCACCGTCCTCTTCACTGGCCTGATTCTACTGAACGGTGCTCCAAATTTCCGAGGGGTAATTGCTTCCTGATGCGTGAAGGCTCACAAAGCCTTAAAATAAATTGCAGTGACACCGAATCTTAGAACGAAAGAAACACACAAGAAAAAACATTTCAAAAACAGCTAATAATAATGATGATAATAATAGATAAGCACATCAGCATTTGCTCAGACTAGTCAACTAACACACTGACTAATTGTTACTATGATGATGATGTCAACTAGATCAATGGTGGGGGGAAAAAAACAGAAGGGCAGATGGTAAATATTGCAAGCTAAATGTCACTATCCAATCCCAATCAGATAGGTTAAAGCCTGTTTTGTGATTGCTGTGGCCTAAAATGCTCGATTGTAGCCCCAAAAATTGTTGTGGGTTTTTTGTGCATGTTTTGCCCAAAAACTACTTGAATTGGCATGAATGCGAGAACAGGATTCTTCTTTTGAACTATGATAGCTTGACGTACGTGTAATGAAGAGGGTTTTGGCGGATTGGGTGTTGTGATGACGTCATGCCCAAATGTGCAGAAAATCTGAGGTAATTTTGAATAGGTGCAAGCTACTATGAAGGTCACAGATTTTGCTTGAATTTCTGCAATCCTGGAGGAACTGATGTCAGCTCACAAAGCATCAGACGCTAGTGACTCCAGTGTTGAAAACCCTCCATGGGCATGAACTTCCATGCTGCGCACTCTTAGATCCAGAAGCAACAGTTTCAGCTGCATGCTATTTCATATATCTTTATTATTCTGCACATTTATTGGTCATATTTATTTATTTTATACCCTGTGTATTTTATACTCCGAGATCGATTCGATTCGGTCAATGCTAAGCTACACAGCCGTCTGAATAATCACCAAAAAGCGACGGATCATCAAAAAGCAGCTGCTATGAATGAAACCCAAACAAACACATCTTAACACCTGACACTGTATTAGACTGTGAAATGACAGTGATACAGTTCCAAATTTCACTATTTCCATGACTCATGAGTCTGTACACGAGCTTTATTAAGCTGGGGTTTCGAGCAGACTGGATGTCCATTCAGGCTCACGTTGTGTAACTTATTAAGCCGACAATACGGAGTATGCGGCTGTAATTGATGGATCTAATTGAGATGCCTGCAGAAGAATGTTAAAGAATGATGTCGGAGGTTCAGCTGCATGCAGAGAAGCTTAATGGTCAGAAATGGACAGAGTGTCTGCTGTAGAGGGCAAATAACATTACGGCAATCCATTGACATGCAGTCAGGCAGACAAATACACACAAACACACACACCTGAATTTCTGCCTCTAAGGCATTATCTTTAGAAACTATTTACAGGCTGAAGGGACTGTCCTCTAGCTTTTTATTTAATCTGCTGTAAACCAGCAGTCGGTTCAGGGCTCAATGCGTTCAATATTTCAGACATGATAATTCAGGGGAAAGATGGTGCCTGGTGATAATGGACAAGAATGCAATGAGGCAACTTTTCTGTAAAGAGTCCAGCAATCTTTACAGCCAGACTTTGGGAAATTCCCTTATACAGGTGTGTTTCGTGTGTGTGTTGGGGGTTTTTTTTTTTTTTTACTGAAACTGTGTTGACCTCTTATTCATGGCACTCTGCAACCTTTTAGAGCAACATCATGATTCATGACTCTCATACCTAACTCCAGTATGACCCCGGAGAAGCAATGCTATTATCCATTCTAACGAAATCATTAAGATTCCATGTGGGAGGAGCGGTCATGAGAAAGTTAGATTTCTCATGTCTCTGTATGAGAGGAGTTCTTTTCTGGTTAGTGTCTTATCAGTGAAATCATGTCTGTATTTATCGTAAGACTTGCAATCCATAATTACCAGATTTGATATATGAACACTGCACAGTGCAGTTTATCTAAATAGCCCTAAAGCATAAAGCTGAAAAGAAGATTCATTCCTGTGAAACTAGCCAATCGTGGGCGTCTATGAGCTCATGTATGCGGAAGAGGGCAGAATTTATTTTTTTTCATGAGTGTGTTACTGAGACCAAACTGGGAAGAAAATGAAGGAAAACAAACGTTGTTTTCACACTGGACACGCCTGCTGCAATCCGAGCGTGATTGTTCCCGGCGGTCTGTTTTTTTTTAGATTCACTTAGAAGTAGTCTCAGGGAGCAATAAAAAGATTCCAGTGCAACCAGAAGTAGTCTCAGGTAGCAGTAGACAAGTTCCAATGCAACCAGAAGTAGTCTCAGGGAGCAGTAGACAAGTTCCAGTGCAACAAAAATAAGTGTCAGGGAGCAATAGACAGATTCCAGTGCAACCAGAAGTAGTCTTAGGTAGCAGCAGACAAGTTCCAGTGCAAGTCTCTGTGGTGTGTGGTACAGTGGTACACTTCTTTGTCCACATGACAGCTTACAGTGAACTGTAGTCTGCTGTAGACTAAAGTGTCAGTATGAAAGCCTCTAAAACCTTTTTTGGTATAAGACAAAAAAATCGATTCAGCAATAATGGTGTACATGTGCATTAACTTCACCATTCAACCTCGCCTTAAAACAAAATATATATATATATCGATATTCCACCAGTTTAGATGTACCAATATATGTATCTATATATATAGGTACATCTAAACTGGTGGAATATCGAATGGATAAAACCAATCAAATGGTTCCTTGAGTCAAGCCTTGTCCAGGAAAAAACCAAACAAACAAAAAAACAAGAGACGAGACAGAGAGCAAGTAGAATAAATAGTCAATAACAAAATGGTGTTAAGCCTTCCCTGAAGTTAATGATTTTCCTATAACAGCACATCCTCTTATTTAGTCTATAACAGTCTTATTCATCTAAGAACATAGCAATGTGCCAAGTCTTATATATTCATTAATTAAATAAAACAAAGGGAATAAATTATATCTGTTTATAGTTACATTGAGGAACAATGGTGTGGAACATCTCTGAAACAAGTTCCTTCTTTCACTTACATTACATTATAACAGTTCTTCCTTTTCCACACTCTCTTTTTCCTCTCTTGAAGAAAACAATAGCTAAACAAAACAAAAACTCAGCTTGTCATATTGCCAAGGAAAGGAAACCATAATTCCTTGTGCAAACTTTCCGAAGAAGGAAAGCTATTGACTGATATTAAAGCACTGACTCCCAGCATAAATGTTAAATAACTGGCTCCTTCACAAGTTCCTGTGATTTAGCCATTATTACAGAAATGGGCATGTTTCAACACACACCTTATGATATGAATTACAACTGATTGTAACCAGACTCGGAGCTGTCTGTTGTCGAAAATTAATCAACACCTTCTAATTAATTATAGGGCTTGTTTTAAAAATGTGAAGCCGTTTATAAAGGTTTCTTTGCCTACGTCAATCAACAAGAGTAATTTAGATCAAAAGAAGTTTAGAAAAATACACCGTATTATTAGCAAGTCATATTTCACTGGTTGTCACACAGACAGACACAAACGCACACAAAGACACAGCACTGCCCATAGGAATCAGTCACTGCTCTATGAATGCCTCTGCTCTCAGTGCCCAAGTCAGAGGTCAAACCCATTAGAGAGCTGCTTTATGGAGAGTACACAATATTGAGGCTGTAGGAACATGACTACTCAGCAGCAGAGCTGAAAATAACTTGGCGGAATGGAGCGTCCGAGTCGGCTGACCTCCGTGCGTCTGGCCGTCTGGACACACTTCGCCCTGAGGATCGATATCAGGGTGGAGAAAAAGTTTCATTGTGTCTGTGAAGGCTTGGCCCATTCTCTCCAGGCTGTACAGGAAGCCGAGGTGAAGGCAGGACACGCTTGAGCCAGTAATGACATCATCATTGCGGCCTGTTAGCGGTTACCAGTAAGAGCGGGATTCCCGCAACAACGTGGGCAAGAAACACAAAGATGGCTATTGAAAGCGGAGAGGGAGAATGAAAGTGTGTTTTTCTCTTCCATCCTTTCTTTCTCTGTGTCAGCAGGGAGATTCTGCAGACCGGTCAACGAAGACCTCGAACTGACACAGCTGTCCGAATGTGACCAGTAACCCACAATACTGGCCACAGTGTGAAAGCTGTGCTGAATCTCCTACTGGGAACAATAAAACAAAGACCTACACAGGTAGAGTGACGCAATATTTACAGTGTGACTCATGCAGAAAGTCCTGTCTGCCTGGAAACATGCTCGTATTTGGAGGAGGACAAAGCAATCTTTCACCACAGCAATAAGTTTATGTACACACACACACACACACACCTTTCTCATATTTACCCTCCCACTAAGGCACTATACATGTTGATGCATGACAGCTTTTGTCATCTAAATTGAACACCAGTGCATATGCAACTAGTAATACTGGTAACAGATCAACAGTAATACTAGTTAACTAGTTTAGATCCGTTTTTCAGTTCTTTGAAACCCAAAATATCAGTATCAGTAGCTACACCTGGATTTAAACCTGACATACTTGTGGTCTCAACAACAAGAGGTCGTTCCTTTTTTAGTTCTTTTCAGAACCGTGCCACTAGGTGCTGGGAAACCAGTGGAAAAAACGAGGTTGATACTCCAGTACTGGCAGCAAGGTGTGTGTATTCTGGCTCTGAGAGTTCCTCAACCTCAGCTACATCACTTCAGGACATAACCGGTCTCAACTAGAGATATAAATGAGACTGTGTGTGTGTGTGTGTGTTTTTTTTTTTATCCACTTGTGTGGTTCTGTTTCCTAAAATATAATCAACCTCGTGTGAAGCACCACAACCCTGACCAGGCAGTTACTAAAGATGAATGAAGGAACTATTTAGAGCAGCACACTGTAGGTGCAACTCAATCATGGCTTGTTTGACCTGTAGCTTTCATATCTTTATATTCATATCTATTTAGAACATATTATCTAATTAATTATTCATAATCATTTCATATCTCTTTCCTTCCACAGGATTTGGGCATGTCTGCAACAACTGGCTTTTTTTTTTTTTTAGAAACTAGAAATATACTTCTTCCCTAGTTACATGTCTGCGGTTAAATCTGTTAGATGTAAGATTGCAGAAGTAAAAGGCTTTCACTTGTCCTCTGCCATTTCAGATGAAAGCTAAATGTACCACAATGGAACCTGCAACATCTTCCTTTCCTATTTGGTCCTCACAGCTTTTGCAATCGAAGAGACATCTTCAGAAGGAGATCAGGAGTACTCAATGCGCATGGCTGAATGTTGATCTGCCAGAGCTGTGCCAAGGACAGATGTGCCGTGGGCTTAACGCCTCCAGACTCTGCACTACTTGCTACAGTTTGAAGGAAACGCCCATTTTTTTCCGAACCCTGGGACTTCACTCCCACGTGCTCGAGAGTTCTGTGTGACGACTCACAGGTTATTATAAATGTCTGGGAAATTGGTGGCATCAGTGAGACATCAGCAGGATCATTATTCTAATTATGTAAAGGAATAAAACATAAGAATGCATGCTGTTATATAAGCAACACTCACTATCGAATACAGAATATCGGCACGCCTGTTGCGCCTGGGGGACACGGTGGCTTGGTGGTTAGCACGTTTGCTTCACACCTCCAGGGTTGGGGGTTCAATTCCCGCCTCTGCCGTGTGTGTGTGGAGTTTGCATGTTCTCCCCGTGCCTCGCGGGTTTCCTCCCCCGGTCCAAAGACATGCGTTGTAGGTTGATTGGCATCTAAATTGTCCGTATTGTGTGAGTGAATGCAGCTCGACCAATCAAATGAGAGGGATTGGTGTGCCAAAGATACCAACTCCGAAGAGGATGATTTTCCTATAATAGCACGGCTTAAAGTGTTTTGAAGTCATTTGCCAATGATTACAGATCTTAGATAATTAATAAATCCCGCCCATTTATAGATATATGTATTGTTATTGAACTTTGACAAGATTATTAATTAATTTCCTAGTAAGTCTCATGGAGGAAAAAAAAAAATGTACAGCTTGTGACACAGACCTGACACTGGAAACCCCTTACTTAACCTATATGTTAAACAAACCTCACCATTTGCGAGTGCAAGAAAACACTGTTTACGCCCCGTTTTCTAATTTAGCCTCAGCCACTTCTCCCATATCGTATGATGCCTAGAAACCTGGGAAGCCGAAGTCTAAAATGCTTCATCCAAAACACATGAAGGTAGATTAGTGGTTAAGGTGTTGGATCGGAAGGTTGTGAGCTCGAATCCCAGGTCCACCTAGTCCACTGCTGGGCCCCTGAGCAAGGCCCTTAACCCTCAATTGCTCAGTTGTATAAAATGAGATAAAATGTAAATCGCTCTGAATAAGGGCAACTGCTATATGCCAGAAATGTTAATGTAACAGACTCAGAGTTAAGCGCTCAGCCCTCTTCCACATACACAAACTCGCAGATGCACCTGGATTGGCTATTGTCACTTTAAAGGGGCCGGAGGTGGGGGTTTTGTTGGGGGAAGGCAATTTAGATCCTCATGGACTCCTGACACTGACATAGAGAATGTGCTACTTTAACAGTTTTTTGCCAAACCAGTGATTATTTGAGCTTTACGTTCTTACTCCATATTTGAACCTAAATGTTCATATTAGATGTTTAGTGCAAACTGGAAGGATGCACATTACATAATCAGAAGTAGCTTGATAAGTGCCCAATTCACACTACATCCTCTGTGCCTTCTGCCTCCATCAAGCTTTCACAGATGCTGCTGGAATTATGTAAAGCCACATATATTTCTTTCAGCACTTAGCATTTCAATTTTTTTAGCCTTTGACTAGTAAGGGCATTAAAATCAGAGCAAATTCAATTAAATGAATCTAAGTCGGATTAATTGCATGTGTTCTTTAGATCTCCAGGTGCGAGTGGCACAAGACTTGCACCACAGCGCTGTTGAACTATTAGAAGGTGTTGAATGATTTGCGATAATAACCACTCTGACATTAATGCGCTTATTCTAATAGGTTTCTATAGTAACAACTTGCCCACAGATTGCATTGTATACCCTGTCGAGCTATACATGTTACTCCTGAGACACCAGTGATCCTGACCCTTTCTGCTCTGCCTGATCCGTTCTGATGCCCTGCTTCTGCTTACAGTTCTCATCACTTGTAAACCACTTGGCGCTGCTAAGGATGAAGACACAAGGGCAGCCTGGAGATACACAAGATTACTGCGGTTAAAAAGCATGAAGTTGGCTTTGGACTGCAGTTTTACTACGATGGATTAGGACTATAATTGCGACGATAGTTTTAGGACTGCAACAGCCACGGACAACTGATTACTCCAACTAAATAGACTTCATGTCAAAACTAGAAAGAATTTCCTGATTCACATAAGTGCACTTTTTCACCATATAGTACACAGTTATAGAAAGGAAATTATTTATAATCCCACTATCCGCTGTCAGATGAGGATTCTGGTTCCTCTGAAGGTTCTTGTCTAATATAAGTTTAGGGAGTTTTTCCCGACTTGCTTATTATGATCATTTTTTATTTTATTTAAAATGAATATGCTGAATGTATATATTTCTCTAATGCTGATTTGTGACAATGTCCAATGTTACAAGTGCTTATACAAATAAAATTGAATTGAAGCTTACTGTAAAAACCTGAGGAAATGTATATCATTTCTGGAAAGAATTCAGGGCTTCGTAAGAATAAGTGGTACGACTGGTCCTTTACATTATCCGACAGTCTACAGGACAGTTGAGCTACATCTCACCACCAGTTCAGGTTAGATGGAAGGTATCACCTCTATGGACCTTTCTTAATTTGGCAGCGAGACGACCAATAAAGTGTCTCGCTGCCAAATTAAGAAAGGTCCATAGAGGTGATACCTTCCATCTAACCTGAACTCAAGAGCTCATCTTCTACAGCACAGTGTTTACCCCCTCTTCCCAAGACGTCCATCATCACGTACAGAGATGAATGTGATAAATTGTAGGTTTAAAAACATTCCCATGTCCGTTATTGGACTGCACAGATAAAAGCTCCAATAATCACACAGACTCGTAACTGTGGAGAACAGGAAGGAAGAGGAAGCAGGGTTTAAGCATGCGAGTCTAGGTTGGAATCAATCTCTTTATGGGCACTCTGAGCTTCATTGTTGTGGCCTTTTTTTTTTTGGTACGGGATGCAATGTGTCCACTCCATGCAAAAAGGAAGAGTAAAAATGCTGTACTCCAGCCACCATTCAGTTTTCCTGACCTTGATTCTCCCGCAGGGAGTGCTGAACTTTCTTCAGCGTATATTCATGCGTGCCATGATAAAATACCAGCATGATTGTTATAAGACAGGGTCAAGGTGTTCATATTAACCAAACCAAAAGAAACAAACAAAAAAAAAAATTCCCTGGATGCTATAGGTGGGGGAAAAAAAGAATATTTCCTTTTGTAGGAAACACACAGAAAAAAAACCAACCACAAGTACACGAAATAAGTGCAAAATATGCCGTCAGTCAAAAACTGGTCCAAAATTGAACATGGGTGATCATTTTAATACATGAATACATTTATTTATTTATTTAAATGCTAAAACAAACAGAATAAATTACAACCAGAATAACTTCTAGCAGTCACTTTGCTCATATGCACATATGCCCTCTCCTGTAAGAAGGGGTACATTAGTGTAAGTCTTGTCTCAGGCTACAAAAAAAGCATTGCCTTGTTGCTGCATGAAAGCCAGTCAAACTACCTCACGAAAATGAGCTCGTCAGTGGACATCAGACTAGCCGCTGCTTGTTTATCCTGCTGTAGACATAAAGATGCTGCCTACACTCTCCCGGCTGTCTGGGTTTAAACACATGCTTACTTTGGGTATTTCCCAGTGCACTCTGAGACTACAGGTGCTTATACAGGGAAAAGCAGGCAAACCACTTACACTGTTTATACGAACGATGGTTAATCCTGCAGGGTCGAGCAGAACGCTTCTGAAAACAAGACCACGCCTAGGCCACAAAAATCCCATTCACTCTCATTTAAGGTACAGGGTAGATAAGTATACACGATGAACATATAAACAAGTCGGCGTGGTTCACAGAAATATCTAATTCCTATAAAACCTTTCTGTCAAGTTCAATTCCAAATCAACTCCGTACCAGGATACACAATACTAGCAAAACCAACACTATTAATCTATCTACTGCAACATGAGGAATTATAAGGATTCAACATAAGCTTGTACAAGCTCCGACATGGTAAGCTTTGTTTTCTGTCTTGTTGCCCTGAGAAACTTTCTAGAAGATTCTCTGTGGGTTTTCCTGGCAGCTTCCTGGTCAACATGAAGGCCAGTGGATAGATGGGTGGACTATGCCAAAGAACAAGCTCCTCTGGCACTCTATTGTCAGGCCTCAGTCCAGAACCAAGAGACTCATTAAATAAAAAAAGGAGAAGAAAAAAAACACCCAACGAGTGGGCATAGACTGCCCTGGAGCGCTTATCCCATTCCCGTACACTAATAAGAGACCCCACAGTGGGGACAGATGGGAAATCATGAACACTGGGAGGGAAAAGGAGGGGGTTGGATGCCAAACACTACTGGCGTAAGATCTGTAGAGGTGATATAATATCCTTTCATTGTAAGCCTGAATGGGTCACTAACATTTTTTTTTTCTTTTTTTTTTTTCTTCTTCTTCCACACTATTATAAACAAGAACTTCTATTAACATGCAGCTTTTTAGAGTGGCAGTATTCCTGAGATTCTTGAAATTGACTTTCTGTACCATGTTTCTAGTTTAAACCTCGGCACACAGTCATGACAGACAGCAGCACACGGATCATTAATTTAAACCTAACCGAGAAATCAAACAGTATTAGATATACGTGGTGTCTAGACTACAAATTCAGTTTGCTAAAAAGCCAGGGGCGAGATGCACGGCCGATGCTTTCATCTCTCCTCTCATTTTCCCATGGATGTAAAGTCACATATTCCACAAGCAGCCATAAGCGCAGCCTCGGCTAACTTCCCACAATAAGCGTCTCTTTGTTTAGTAGCTTGAAAACCACCAATTAAAATCCGAATGAAGTTCTTGCACAGCGGTGTCGCTGCATTACAGTCGGGGATAATTAAAGTAAAATGACTCATTGGAGAGAATGGAGGAAATGGAAGGCATTCCCTGCAGTGCCCACTTAAAGCAAAGCACCCTTCACTACAAATTCATTCTCTTGCAAATAAAAAACAAAACAAACAAAAAAATAAAAACACAAACCCAACCTCGGCCGTTCGCACCTGAAGCCTGCAGACCTTTTCAAAATTACACAGTTCTCCTGCTCGCCGACGGAAATATTAGCTTCGTCCGTCAGCAATGACGTCACTAAGAATTAAACCCCGACTTGATGACAAACTTCTTGCGATAACTGGGCACTATGCTATGCAATCAGAAAGTTACATCCACTTAATATTCACAAAGAGCAGGCTTTTATAATGGGGTGGGTGGTGGGGGGGTACTAGAACACAACTGCTGGTAGAAATAACTGGGCTTTAGCTCGATGCAATGTGAAAAGCTTTCTAATTAATTAAATAAATAAAAATCCATTCAAATATTTCAGGCTAGTAATACAAAGAAATCTGGATAACCGTAATAAATTTTTCATACAGGTAAACCCTTTAACCCCCTTTTTAACCTTTTTCCCATTTTTTTAAAGATTTGTTTAAAGGCCAAATTTTGTTTCCACCGTATGGAACCAGGAGGTGTGATTACAAATATTGAACTCATTGGGCTCAATAGCCTCTTAGCGCTAAACAAACTAAGCAAACATTTGACAATAAACATGCCTTGAGTGATTCAGTACATTTGGAATATGAGGTGGAAATATGAGCTATTCCTGTTTAAATGCTCTTGTTGTTGCAGGAAAAAAACAAAAAACATGGCAGCTACAAGGTTTTGCACTTCAATGCTTTATAGACGCTTTATAGATACACTGATTTATACAAGTTACAGCAGAAGAAAAAAAAAGTTTCTAAGCCATGACTAGATTAAAAAAATAAATAAAAAAAAAAAGAAAGAAACATAAAGAGAAGCTCATGAGGATCAGACTTGGGAGGTCTGATGCAAAAACATCAGTCACGAGCCTTACTATAAGATATGACGCATTTATCCGTGATGAAGAGGGTTTACTTGTGACAACGTAATGAACTCTAGAGATAAAGCATGAAGCCTCTTGAATGTGATGGCTTCATAAGCAGAGGGTCCGTGCCTTCTTTTTCTCCGCTGCTCGCTTATCAGGGTGTTGTAACCGAAACAAAGAAGTACTGTTATGTTGGTTTGGTGATTGAAGGCCTGTGGTCAGTGCAGAGCATTACGCATGACAGCATGTGCTGAAAATGGTGGGTGATATATCGATGGTGACTTCTTTTGGTTGACCGCAGTACATATGGACATTCTGTTTGCTGCCTAATTTTTCGTTTGGGAGGCTATGAAGCCTTCAACAATGATGGGCGGGGTTTCGCTTGTGAGCTGCCGTTATTGAGAACACACGGAGAGTACTTTCCGGGAAATAGAACAAGAAAGGGTTTCTGACCAGTGGGGACAGGAAAGCAGTGTTCCGTCCGGCGTCAGGAGACGGTGATCCCAGGAGTCCTGATCATGACACCACAGCTATCCATGGCTGAGGGTCCTAGAGAGATTCTGTGCTTTCTGGTTGGTCTGGTTTTTCACTCCTCTGCCAATCACAGCAATGATAAGCATTTGTGGGCGTCTAGTCAGCTCGTGTATGCGGAAGAGGGCAGATTGTGCTCTGAGTGTATTCCTCTGAGTGTATTCTGCTGCCCGGTAACGCAACTAGCATCAGTTTGAAAACAATAAACAAACAATAAAGAAGTTTTTCTTATGAAATCATGGCACAGAAAACCTGTTTCACTTTTTTTTGGTTTTCAAATCATAATTTGATTAGTCAGGCACTAGCCAAGCATGCAAAAGCTTCCCAAGTCTGGTGTTTTAGTTGCCTAGAAACCTAAATCTAAAGAGTGCTAGCTAACCTAATGTAATAACCACAAATTACCCCTAAAAGATATCATATTGTATAGAGTCTGTAGTAAGACAGACAGTTATATGCCAGCCTTTTTTTTAATTAGCTCGTCAGAGTTTCGCCAGCGTTGCCGCATACTTGCGTTTTCCTGATTTGGAAATGACGTTTCTGTCGATGTGTGTAGTAAAGCAGGAGAAGGGAAATCTTTAGAATGGGAAGCTTGTGTTATAGTGATAGTATCGATGTTTAAACATAGCTCCATATTCATGCATCTGCTTGTTTTGCAAAAGTCAATTAAAAAGTTGTTTTTTTTCTACTAATTTTCTGATAAGCAAATATAAATAATAAAACAATAACATGGACAGAAGAATAAAAAAAAAAAAATCCAAATAATATCTATCCAAATAGTGATGGGAATATTTTTTGTCCTCAGTGGCACCAGCTGAAAACGTCATAAGTCGGAAAAATGCTGGACGTTTTCACAAAATGTAGAAATGCATCAGGCGAAAGAAAAGAAGATACAAAACAAAATAAGATTCTTGTACGGCGTCGCTTTGAAGACGCTTTTCTGGAACCTTTCTTTTTAAGCTCTGGATTTATTGTTGCAGACACTTTTAGAGGTTAATGTAAATGTAAAATTTAGTTTGACCCAAAAAAAAAATGCAAGTAATATAAATAATTGAAATGTTATTACATAGACATTGGCCAAATGTAATAAGCTCCTATTGGAATATGTGGCTCATTGTTACAAAGCTGAGACGCAGCCCGCTCTTCCAAATATTCCTCAAATGCTAAGGATAAGTTCCCGTCTTTCAAAAAAAAAAAAAAAAAGATTTCATCTTGGAAACAATCCTTATTAATCCCAGATGTTTGCACCCGTAAACATGAGGGTGTCAGCTCCGCTTTTTTGTTTTTGTTCCACATCTCGTGCCAAAGAAACAACATGGAGCTTTGCAGCTAATAATACCCAGGTCAGACAGTAAGCAGGACAAACATTTGACCGAGACGTCCGGAATTTCACGAAGGGATCTGAAAAGAGCCTGATGTTTACTGCCAGGTGAAAAAAAAAGGTCTAAGGCTTGACACTCTGTGCTATTCAATCTGGATTTAAACAGGTTCACTGGCAACCTCAATCCGGTCTGCAAAACAAAGAAAGTGCTGTTTGGCGTCTGTGAGCAGCTGCAGATAAAGCGACGAGATGTTCTTCTGATCGTGTTGCCGCACGGACCAACCGTGTTATGATAAACAGGAGCGCGGAAACATCTGGATAGCGCAATTGTTAAGAAAAAATTTAAAAAATGAAATAGAGGGAGCAATGTCATGAACGTGAAAGGTTTAACGGCGGATATCGGACACAGGGATGAGTGTGTTTGAGGGAAAGAGCTTAACAGACTAAAAAGCAGGTTGTATCTCATCCTAACAGATGCGTGCAACATGTTAAAAAGAGCAGGTAAACACACTTCTGGATGTGCTTCCCCTTCTTGTTTCCAGCTGGAGTTAGGAGACGGTGAGCAACAGTCTCCAGAACTCTTACGCAAGCTGGGAATTTTTTCTTTTTCTTTTTATAATCGCAAAAATAGTTCAGTAGACATTTGTGCTCGCTTCATGTCCAGGTCAGACAGCAGGTCTAACAGCTGAAAGCCACAGAATTCACAGATGTTCACAGTAATCTACTCTGAACATACAAGTTTTTATTTTTTATATAAATGTATATTTAAAAAGAGAAAGAAAGAAAGAAATGAGAGTCATTTGGCAGATATAGAAATATCTCATGAGAATGAATTGCTTGTCTCAATACAAACACAATACAAATCATCTGAGGAAAAAAAAACATTTGACTACAGTCCAGATGTACTAAATTTAGAGCATGACACTCATTACTTCCCATCAAATCTCTAAAAGTGTCAACAGTGGAAAAGTTGTGTGTGTCTTTTTCCATTTTAAGAGGTTAACAAATGCCTGAATAATTTTTTCTTGTTCTATTTTTGTTCTAAAAACAAAAAAAAAAAAAACCACAGTGGGTCTGTGAAACTTCCCAGCAGGCCGTGCGTCTCACTGTAAGGCTACTCTGATGGTCCGTCTGTCGGACGTTTGTTAGTTTACCCACTAATCTGTCTCCTTGCAAATCCCTGTTTATTATTCACAGCAGTACAAAAATGTAGTTTCATAGACAGCGAGGAAACATGGCAGCTGTGAGAGTGTCATCTACAGTAAATAGGACAGTGTGATGTGTAATCATCTGGAAAAGAAAGAAAGAGAGAAAAATACCCCAAAACAGCTCACATCACAACAAGGGAACTACAGACTGCAATGATTTCTATGGAGGCTGATATATGGCCTGCAGTTTCTTCCAGATGCAGAGGTCAGATGGAGATGTTACATAATTCGACAACACACACTCACACACCAAAAAAAAAACCCCCAGCAAGCTCCAACTCAAACACAACTTTTGACTTAGCTGCACATATCAGTAAAATCCATCAGATTTAACAAGGAAGTCAAAATCTCTGTTGCTTTGCTGCTTCAAAGGCACTAAACTACACCGGCACTGCTCTCCAGTGACCTGACATGCTGCACTGCTTCTGTCAACATTATCTTAAAAAAAAACAAAAAAAAACAACGATATCCACCTGATAGCTGAACTTTTCTGGCCACAAGCAACAACTTCTGAATCTTATAATCTTACAATACCACTGGCTGTCTACTGGATTCAGAAGGAAAAAAAAAAAAAATAATAATTTAATCCAGTGACACATTCCAACGGAGTTCTTCCAACAACTATTATTATTTTTATTTATTTATTTAATCATGCTTTAGTAGAAGATGATACGTAAAAGCATAGGTGTGATTGCTAAAAATAACTAACATAAAGATATTAGGAAAATACAGAATTCTGGGACCGCCCCGTACGAGTTCTGTTTGTGTGATCATAAACTATTACTACATAGTTGTTACACTTCACTTTACATCTGCACACAATGTACTGTAAGAACAGTCACTTACACCTTCATCCCCATATGCTACACACACTACTGCTGCACAAACTATCCACTATTTCACTTTATATACATTTATAACCTGTCTCCTAATCTGTACACCGATCAGCCATAACATTATGAGCACTGACAGGTGAAGTGAATAACACTGATTATCTCCTCATCATGGCACCTGTTAGTGGGTGGGATATATTAGGCAGCAAGTGAACATTTTGTCCTCAATGTTGATGTGTTAGAAGCAGGAAAAATGGGCAAGTGTGAGGATTTGAGCGAGTTTGACAAGGACCAAATTGTGATGGCTAGACCACTGGATCAGAGCATCTCTAAAACTGCAGCTCTTGTGGGGTGTTCCCGGTCTGCAGTGGTCAGTATCTATCAAAAGTATCCTTTAAGTCCAGTAGTAAGTTAAGAGGTAGGGCCTAAATGATCTGCTGCTAACATCTTGGTGCCAGATACCACAGCACACCTTCAGAGGGTCTAGTGGAGTCCATGCCTCAATGGGTCAGGGCTGTTTTGGCAGCAAAAGGTTGACCAACACAATATTAGACAGGTGGTCATAATGTTATGCCTGATCGGTGTATATTGTGGAGTTTTTTTTTTCTGTACAGCACTGTTTGCAATTGAATTGTATTAAATGTATTTATTTTATATCTGTACCCTTTTGAGGGTCACCAACAGCCGCTACCAAAATCCTTCTGTGTGTAAAAACATATTTAGGCAATAAACCTGCTTCTGATTCTAAAAATAGACTGAAACAAATTAAACACAAACGTTTAGAGACTGACGTGTACTTGGAAACTTTGAAATATAGAACCTGCAAACCAGCGAAACCAGTTAGTTATCTTATGGTTTATTTTGTTACAGTTACAATAGATTTGATGTGAATGCTTTTTCAAAGGATGGAAAAGACATGTTTAAGGAACCTTAAAAACAAAACAGCCTTCAAAATGTTTATTAGGAAGCTCATCTGTGATTTTTTGGGTAAGTAAATAATCCCCTTTTCATCAGAGGCTATTTTTGCAAAGCACATTAGAGGTCTAGAAGTGAGGAATTTTCCTATGAGGATTTATTTGCTGTAAATGCGTTTTAATAGCACCATCGTTCCAGATCTTCAATCAAGACGCTCAGGAGTGTGTATGAAAAAGCTGGTAGACATTGCAGTAAAGACAGACATACCGGCAGCTCTGAAGGTTCTGGCAAGAACTCGGCATCCTCTCCGAAAATAAAGTCAGGAGGCAGCTCGGGGTCTCTGGCATTGAAGATGATGTCCCCTGGGGGAAAAAAAAAAACATTTATGAATGAGCCATCTATCAGAAAAAAATATTACAAACTGCTGGAAGTATAAAGCCTTAGAATAAACATTGCGATGAAATCATAAAAAAACACAAATGATTCTTCACACCACAGTGCTGTTGAATTCTCAAACCTGATTGGTCAGCTGGTAATTTTCTAGAACTGAAGCTATGATGCGCTATAATGTAGAGCAACAATTCGAATTAAAATCCGTATACGTTATGGTTTCTATGGTAACGGCTCATTCACAGGGACTTGTGTAATGCATGCAGATAAACTAAAACTAACAATAATCCTTAAAATGGTGATGTTTTGATGTAAGATATTTCATTAAAACACTTCATCCTGGGGAAGAGACTTCAGGACAGATGACTGGTAAATAAAAATGACTGTTTCTAGTCATTACGCTATAATGCTATAACGTAAGTGATAAGAAATAACTTCATCCACAGCATTAATGTAACTACACCAATCAGGCATAACATTACGAGCACTGAGAGGTGAAGTGAATAACTCTGATTATCTAATCATCATGGCACCTGTTAGTGGGTGGGATATATTAGGCAGCATGTGAACATTTTGTCCTCAAAGGTGATGTGTTAGAAGCAGGAAAAATGGACAAGCGTAAGGAATTGAGGGCCAAATTGCGATGGCTAGATGACTGGATCAGAGCATCTCCAAAACTGCAGCTCCTGTGGGGTGTTCCCGGTCTGCAGTGGTCAGTATCTATCAAAAGTGGTCCAAGGAAGGAACAGTGGTGAACCGGAGACAGGGTTATGGGCGGCCATGGCTCACTGTTGCACGTTGGGAGTGAAGGCTGGCCCGTGTGATCCGATTCAACAGACGAGCTACTAGTGCTCAAATTGCTGAAGAAGTTAATGCTGGTTCTGATAGAAAGGTGTCACAATACACAGTGCATGACGGGTCAGGGCTGTTTTGGTAGCAAAAGGGGGACCAACACAATATTTGGCAATGTGTACAATGTGTCATTCTTGTAATAAACAATTTAAAAAATGTAATTTCTGGCATATAAGAGGAACACAAAACTTTGTGACATGACGTTTTGGTAACTCTTGGGTGGGAAAGTCACACCAGCCTATTGTTGCTTGTTTTCCTTGAACAGCACAGCCCATTGTGTTTTATTCTTTACTTAAGTCAGGCGACACAGACACATGGTTTCTACAGAAGTATGAACTGTGAACGTGGGAGGGTAATTATAGGCCACAAATGACACCTGAATGTAGGTGCCACCATGGATTCTCACATTCCTTTTACACTTACGCATGTTATGCCATGCTTATACCGCTTCACACTTACAGTTTACAGTTACACCTAGATTAAAGAGTGCAAAGATTAAACAGCACGATGGTGATTGCCACTGGGTGGTGCGCAAAAAAAGGCTGAGAAATCTATGAAATCATCAAATGTACGTATGGCAGGGTCACGCAATAAAGACACTGCTGTTCAGGAAAATTATACTGATTTATTACCAATTTATAGGAAAATATGTGAACAGCTACAAAGCTATATTCACTGCATACTTATTGACCTATCCATCTATATATCAGAAAGGAAGAAAGAAAGAAAGAAAGACCAAACAAATTAACAAACGGAAGGAAGGAAGTAAGGAAGGAAGGAAAGAAAGAAAAGAAAGAAAGAAAGACCAAACAAATTAACAAATGGAAGGAAGGAAAGAAAGAAAAGAAAGAAAGACCAAACAAATTAACAAACGGAAGGAAGGAAGTAAGGAAGGAAAGAAAAGAAAGACCAAACAAATTAACAAACGGAAGGAAGGAAAGAAAGAAAAGAAAGAAAGACCAAACAAATTAACAAACGGAAGGAAGGAAGTAAGGAAGGAAAGAAAAGAAAGACCAAACAAATTAACAAACGGAAGGAAGGAAGTAAGGAAGGAAAGAAAAGAAAGACCAAACAAATTAACAAACGGAAGGAAGGAAAGAAAGAAAAGAAAGAAAGACCAAACAAATTAACAAACGGAAGGAAGGAAGTAAGGAAGGAAAGAAAAGAAAGACCAAACAAATTAACAAACGGAAGGAAGGAAAGAAAGAAAAGAAAGAAAGACCAAACAAATTAACAAACGGAAGGAAGGAAGTAAGGAAGGAAAGAAAAGAAAGACCAAACAAATTAACAAACGGAAGGAAGGAAGTAAGGAAGGAAAGAAAAGAAAGACCAAACAAATTAACAAACGGAAGGAAGGAAGGAAGGAAGGAAGGAAAGAAAAGAAAGACCAAACAAATTAACAAACAGAAGGAAGGAAGTAAGGAAAGAAATAAAAGAAAGACCAAACAAATTAACAAATGGAAGGAAGGAAGGAAAGAAAAGAAAGACCAAACAAATTGGATGGATGGATGGATGGGAGAGAGAGAGAGAGAGAGAGAGAGAGAGAGAGAGAGAGAGAGAGAGAGAGAGAGAGAGGGGAGAAAGAAAGAAAGAAAGAAAGAAAGAAAGAAAGAAAGAAAGAAAGAAAGAAAGAAAGAAAGAAAGAAAGAAAGAAAGAAAGAAAACATCTAAATCACAAAACCACATTGGCACTGACTCTTGATCTATAAAACAGAAGTGTACATTTCTACCTTAGATTATTTAACATATGTTCTATCATTTTTTTTTAATTTTATTTTCCCCCCATGTTTTA
Organism: Hemibagrus guttatus; assembly: GCA_033459395.1. Taxonomy (NCBI): domain Eukaryota; kingdom Metazoa; phylum Chordata; class Actinopteri; order Siluriformes; family Bagridae; genus Hemibagrus; species Hemibagrus guttatus. The sequence continues at coordinate 20,954,921 of JAUCMX010000008.1, forward strand.
TCTTTTAATTTGTATAATTTATCAGTATCATTCTAATTTATTTTGCTATAATTAATCATTTCATAAGTCAATAATTTGTATTATTACTAGTAGTAGTATTGCTGTTGTAGTTGTTAATAATAATAATCCTTTTTTTAATCCTAGCGTTTGTCCCTCACAATGGCAGGGTCCGCTGTTTTTAGCGGATCATTTGAGCCGCGTGATTTGGCACAGGTTTTACGCCGGATGCCCTTCCTGTCGCAACCCTCCCATTTTTATCCGGGCTTGGGACCGGCACTGAGAGTTAACTCTTCAGTGTCTGGGTTGGCGCCCTGCCCGGGAATCGAACCCAGGCTGCGGCAATGAGAGCGCGGGATCCTGCGACTGGACCACTAGGAGGCAATAATAAACATTTTAATTAATTCGTTAAATTTCATGCCTTTAGTAATAAAAAATAAATAAATCTAAAGTACATGATATGGCCAAAAGTTATGCACCTGACCACCAATATGAGGGTCCTCTTCAAAATGTTGCCACAAAGCTAAAAGCACACAGTGTTATATTGTATAAGATGTCTGTATGCTGTAGCTTTGAGTTTTCAATTCACTGGAACTAAAAAAAAAAACCAAACCCAGACATGTTCCAGCATGACAAAACCCCTGAGCACAAAGTGAGCTTCATGAAGACATGAAGGCCAGTAGTGGAAGAACTCCTGCACAGAGCCCTGACCTCAACTCCTTTGGGATGGTCTAGAACACCGACTACACCCCAAACCTCCTAACCTCACTAATAACAATACACAGCCATGCTCCAAAATCTGAAGCTGTTATAGCAGCAAAGGAGGATTAGAACTACTTTCAAACGAGATGTTCAATAATCACATAACGTCCTGATAGTCAGAAGTCCACAAACTTTATCATATAACCTCATGTACAAAAAAAAAGAGTGTAATCCTTGTTGATGTTTCTCCTTGCCTTAATATCAGCGCTAATACTATCAGGTACGCATGTCACTAGTGTCTTCAGCTTTAAGCTTTAGCCTGTTTTTTAGCCAGTATTTCACCTGCTTTCCCAAATAGCTCCACCGATTTTCTATGAGACTGAGGTTCTGAAAAAGTCAGTGTCCCAGTATTCCATCAGACTCCTCAAATGAGTCACACAGACTTGGTTCTAAGCAGAAAACATGTCATCCTCGTACACAGGAATGTCAGTGTTGGGTTCTTATTGATATGAAGCCAAATAAATAAATAAAAAGTCCACGCAAACTAACCTCAGAGTCTGGCCCACAATTGTACGCCTAGAGACCTGACATGAGCCAGGACTTAATACCACGGCTTTAGCTCGTAGATGGATTGTAGGATGGAAGGCAACGTTTCAAACGGCATCAATTTTTGTCCACAATAAAAATTCCAGCAAGCTCCAGTGAAAGAGCTCTTAAAAGCTAGTCAATAAAACAGAAGACCTTTCACTATGCTACCATGTTACAGTTGAATTTTTCTACTTCTAAAAGTATGTGTATTCCACAAACAAGTGAGTAATCAAATAGTACCTTTCCAGAGGCCGCGTTAGAAAAAGAAAATCAAGCTGATGTTCATCATAAACCAGTCACACTGGTTAGAAGAAATACCTGTAATCCATTCAGGCCAGATGTTTATAATATTACCTCGTCATTAAGCCGTCAGGGTTCAAAGACCACGAAACACCCCTGGAGTTAAAGCTTTCGGGCAGTAAATCAAAGTAGGTGCTTGAGGGGCACAACTAGGAACACTGTGTTACTTTCAGATCCACTTTTAATACCTAACAGAGCAAACAATATGAACCTTTCCCATCTCCTTTCACCAAAATTTCCATCCTAAAAAAAAAAAAAAAAACACAAGAAAAAACAGCACAGCAAGCATCAACACAGCCATCTCTCAGGTCATCTAAGTTCAGAAGTAATTCTGAGCAATAAAATGGCTTAATTAAAGGAAAAATTCACCCTGAACGACTTGTATATTATTATTTATAATTAACATGTAATCTTCACTGATGTCCAATATTTATTTTGGGATTTTTTTCCCCACATCAACATGCTGGACAAATGTCACATGGTTACTCATAATGCTGTTCTACTCCACACTAATAGTGGAACAAATGGACCATCAACTTCAAAAAGACTGATGCAGCGGTGCTTTAGACCTTTGCTGTAGTCTATCCAGGTATTTCACCTTCTCATCTGTACACTCTGCTTCAACAGATCTGTTTTTAAAGCTTCAACTTTCAAACTAATGCCACCATCAGCTGAGTCCAGCATTTGCTGCCTCTAATACTGAAAGTTCTCGTTAATATGAAGTGACTGGAAAATGATGACTGAGAAAAGATGTTTTTGCTCTTTTGCTTTTAGGAGCTAACAGAGAAACCGTTTGTCCGAGATCTCTGAACTTAACCGGAATTGTAACTGCTCTAATGATATCATCCTGTGCTGGCAAAGCAGTTTCAAACCTCTAACAATCAACAGGAATTATATATAAATATTAAAAAATAAATCAGCACCAACCAACACATTAGCACCAGAATCATTATTTAATGTTTTAATTCCTTTATGCCTGAGGCTTAGTTGGACATGCAGCAATACTCCTATTTCCTATATCATAATTAAGCATGCTATGCTACAGATGATGAGGGACAGGCCAATCACTCAAACTAATAGACTGGAGAGATGATACGTTCCTGAGAAGGATTCTGTTGTTAGTTTATATTAATACATTTAAAATCCAGTCAAATTAGATGCTACACTCTAAAAAAAGAAAACTGTTCAGAAAAGTTCTGTAAATATTTACAGTACACAACTGTAAAACATGTTTAAAGTACGGTAATATCTTGTCTTTTTGGGCTCATGTACTGTCCAGAAGTTTGTGTTCAGGATGCTGGACTAAATAAATAAAGTGTAATAAAATAAATGTAAAAATAAATTACTTAAAATAAATAAATATAAAAATGTAAAATAAATAAATAAATAAATAAATGAATGAATGAATAAATAAATAAATATGTAAAAAAAATAAATAAATAACAAATAAAACATATACAAGATATAATAAACAAATATCAATAAAAAAAAATAATATTAAAATAAAACAGAGGGTCCTTTGCAATAGGGTCCTATAAAAATCTCCAGCAAACAACTGATACAGAAATAAAAAAAAATAAAAAACACAGTAATATCTTGCATAGTATACAGTATAATCAACTACATTTGCTGCTTTGGCTAATGCTTTTACAAAACAGAGACTTTAAGTTGAAGTAGATTTTATGCAACTTAACTGAAGGTTAGACATCTGGATTAAGATCCCAACCCTAACAAAATAACAAATCTAGAAACAAAAAAACCCCAAAAACAAAATAAATCAGAAAACAAAATAACAAACCCAAAAACAAAATAACAACTCAGAAAACAAAATAACAAATCCAGAAACAAAATAACAAACCCAAAACAATATAACAAACCCCAAAACAAAATAACAAATCCAGAAAACCAAATAACAAACCCAAAAACAAAATGACAAATCCAGAAACAAAATAACAAACACAAACAAAATAATAAATCAGAAAACAAAATAACAAACCCAAAAACAAAATAAATCCCAAAACAAAATAATAAATCAGAAAACAAAATAACAAACCCAGAAATAAAATAAACCCCAAAACAAAATAACAAATCAGAAAACAAAATAACAAATCCAGAAACAAAATAAACCCCAAAACAAAATAACAAATCAGAAAACAAAATAACAAATCAGAAAACAAAATAACAAATCCAAAAACAAAATAAACCCAAAAACAAAACAAACCTGAAAACAAAATAACAAACCCCAAAACAAAATAAACCCCAAAACAAAATAACAAATCAGAAAACAAAATAACAAATCCAGAAACAAAATAAACCCCAAAACAAAATAACAAATCGGAAAACAAAATAACAAACCCCAAAACAAAATAACAAATCCAAAAACAAAGTAACAAATCCAAAAACAAAATAAACCCCAAAACAAAATAACAAACCCCAAAACAAAATAACAAATCCAAAAACAAAATAACAAATCCGAAAACAAAACAACAAATCCAGAAACAAAATAACAAACCCCAAAACAAAATAACAAACCCCAAAACAAAATAACAAATCCAGAAAACCAAATAACAAACCCAAAAACAAAATAACAAACCAGAAAACAAAATAACAAATCCAGAAACAAAATAAACCCCAAAACAAAATAACAAATCAGAAAACAAAATAACAAATCCAGAAACAAAATAAACCCCAAAACAAAATAACAAATCCGAAAACAAAATAGCGAATCCAAAAACAAAATAAACCCCAAAACAAAATAACAAATCAGAAAACAAAATAACAAATCCAGAAACAAAATAAACCCCAAAACAAAATAACAAATCGGAAAACAAAATAACAAACCCCAAAACAAAATAACAAATCCAAAAACAAAGTAACAAATCCAAAAACAAAATAAACCCCAAAACAAAATAACAAACCCCAAAACAAAATAACAAATCCAAAAACAAAATAAATCAGAAAACAAAATAACAAACCCCAAAACAAAATAAACCCCAAAACAAAATAACAAATCGGAAAACAAAATAACAAACCCCAAAACAAAATAACAAATCCAAAAACAAAGTAACAAATCCAAAAACAAAATAAACCCCAAAACAAAATAACAAACCCCAAAACAAAATAACAAATCCAAAAACAAAATAACAAATCCGAAAACAAAACAACAAATCCAGAAACAAAATAACAAACCCGAAAACAAAATAACAAACCCCAAAACAAAATAACAAATCCAGAAAACCAAATAACAAACCCAAAAACAAAATAACAAACCAGAAAACAAAATAACAAATCCAGAAACAAAATAAACCCCAAAACAAAATAACAAATCAGAAAACAAAATAACAAATCCAAAAACAAAATAAACCCCAAAACAAAATAACAAATCAGAAAACAAAATAACAAATCCAGAAACAAAATAAACCCCAAAACAAAATAACAAATCCGAAAACAAAATAGCGAATCCAAAAACAAAATAAACCCCAAAACAAAATAACAAATCAGAAAACAAAATAACAAATCCAGAAACAAAATAAACCCCAAAACAAAATAACAAATCGGAAAACAAAATAACAAACCCCAAAACAAAATAACAAATCCAAAAACAAAGTAACAAATCCAAAAACAAAATAAACCCCAAAACAAAATAACAAACCCCAAAACAAAATAACAAATCCAAAAACAAAATAAATCAGAAAACAAAATAACAAACCCCAAAACAAAATAAACCCCAAAACAAAATAACAAATCAGAAAACAAAATAACAAATCCAAAAACACAATGACAACCCAGAAAAGGTAGGTAAAGTTTGCGAATGGAATTCTTACTGCTGATTGGACGAAACATCTGTCACTCAAGATATACAAGAAGTAGGAAATTGTGTATCTAATGTTATTTCTTGTACATGTGTGGAGTTCTGCATTCACTTTAAACCATTTTTTTTGATAGTGTAAAGAAAATGACAAACATTTATATTTATAAGAAAATGGAATTCAGGCAACGCTACTTTGAGGAAGGACGTTCATATGCCATGATCTTGGATATACTGATAGCGTATCATGGCATAAAGATTATATTGCGATGTCTAAAAACACACCTACGCAGGTATGTCTCAAAGACAAAACTATTCCAGATTAAAGGATGTAAGGAGCGCTATAAGTGCAGAGTTGTGTTCATACACACATCGATCAACTTTCTACTGCAGCCAGCTGTACTTCCTGTATATCTTGAGTGACAGTCTCGTCCAATCAGCGATAACAATTCCTATACCAACCTTCCCGGTTTGTCTGAATTGTTGTGTTTTTGGATTTGTTATTTTGTTTTCTGATTATTGTGTTTTAATATTTATTTTGTTTTCGGATTTGTTATTTTGTTTTTGGGCTTGTTGTTTTGTTTTCGGATTTGTTATTGTGTTCCTTGATTTGTTATTTTATATTCTGATTTGTTTTTGGGGTTTTTTTTTTGCACTTCTCTGCCACCTTACTGTTGCTAGTTAAATTTACAGGCTTTTTAAACAGTGTAGGTTAATAACTACAGTCTCAGAACTGGAAAAAAACAATGTCCAGAGAACTCATAAGCCCAAGAAAGCCTTTGAGTTATGAAACCCGCTTGAGTCATGTAGGAGTTGTTGACCACTAGTTGTTGTGAAATGAAAAGCAGGAAACCGTTCCCAAACTGACTTTAGCTATTTACTGGCAAGAAGGTAAGATGTCTAAGACAATATAGAGAGAATTAGATGAGTATACTACCAGTGTAATATAAACCAGATCTTCTAACAATCGGCTAGTATGTTTTTTCCACTTGAAAGAATCTAGTTTAAGCACAAATTAGGGTTTCATTCCCTTAAGAATACCACTGATTAAAGCAATACTGCAGTGTTTAAGCTGTAGGCTGTGTGGGATTCCTTACAAAGGTGATCTGTTTAAGCAAAGGTTGCAATATCTTTGTATATACCTGCAACTATGTTTATTCAAGCCTACTGAGAAAGAGCCGATTTACACTTCAGACCACTTTAGGGCTTTGTGAATGTGTATTTCTCAATAAAAGTACATGCTTGCCAGAAGGTTGGCTAGTTGAGTGCTTCATGACTCACACCTATTGCCAGAAACCTCAATTAAGATCACTGCTGTGTTATAATTAATATCAAACCCCACTTAGGAACATTAGGCAGCTTCTTACTGAGCTGTGGTATTTGGAAGCATCACACACACAAGCCCTCTTGCTCATACTTCCTCGTTTTATTTATTTATTTAAATAAAATAAGACATTGGTTACAAGGGTACAATAAAGAAAGTACAACAAAGTGTGTTGGTGTAGAAATGAACCATTTCCCTGTATGTTCCATACAAGTCCTACAGCTGGATACATGTTTAATGAAAACTGACTAACAAGTCTAGATATTATAATAATTGCTGTATCACAGAGTGCTAAGATGTTGGCGATGATGTGGAAAAAAAGGTCTTTGAGCAACGTGGATGAATCACGGCATGTTTTGAATTAAGTCTGTGATTTAATCAGTTTCAGGAGTGAGAATCTGCTACCTTTTGTTTATTTATTTCTTTGATTTTACTTCACTGTAAAGCACTCTGGGCTATATTTTTAAATGTATGGAAACTTCTTTATGATTAAAGATTACTGTCATTACTATAATAGATTACTATTACTGTTTTACGTTTCAGGAATCGAATACTCTTAACTGAGTATCAAATAAGGTATGATCTGCAACACCATTAAAAAACAGAATGCAAAGAAACAATTAAAAAGCGATTAAATGAAGTAGTTAATAAAACGTACTTTTTAGGGCAAAGGAGCATAGTGGTTTGTCATAAAATTTTCTAAGAAAACAATTCTTAACCTGGGAGCTGCAAAACAATGAAGGGGCGGGGGGTGCGGGAAAACTTTTTCTTTAAAAAAAAGTGTACAAAATATTCACCTAAGAGCCCCACGTATCAGGCACACGAAATTAACTGCTGATGAGAAAAAGTCACATGGTCTTAGCAATTTGTTGTTTATAGTCATCACAGCTGGACTGCTGATTAAACATGGAGCGATTGCATGTCAAAAACAAGTATAAAGCCAAACTAAAGGTTGAAGACAGATTGCGTATTTTCCTCAGCTCTGCTCAGCAATGACTGGACTGCCTCACTTCCTCTATCCAAGCCCAACCATCCCACTGAGTGAGGTCTAGATGGTCTAGGATGTCTTCATGTGCTGAAGAATTAAAATTTCCCTTCACTGGACCTAAAGAGCCCAAACTTGTTCAAGTATGAGAATGCCTCTGTGCACAATACAAGCTCCATGAAGGCATTGTTTGCTCAAGGCAGCACTCTTGTAGCTGCAGGAACCCAAATCCCCAAGCCACCTTATTAAAAAAACAAAAAAAAACAAAAAAAAAACCCAAAAAACTAGTGGACCCTAAGTCATGGAGGCTGGAACAGCAGTTAATGGCGATGTTAATATTATTACCCATGGTTTTTAAAATGTACGCTCAAACAACAGACCAGGGTGTGATGGTCAGCTGTTCAAAATCATATTTGATTATATAGAGCTACATCTATGTGCAGCTGGACTATTAAACCTATAAGGGTGCAAACACTTTTACACCTCCACCACGAAAAAAACCCTTTTTGTCCAAAATCCAGAAATGTCTCCATAAAAGTCCAAAAATATCCCAATGAGACAGTTAGAAATGTCAACAGACCAATAACAACAAAGGCACACTTAAGTGGAACCTAAACACCACCATTAATCAACAAGAATGCCCAAAAGAGACTCTGAAATGTGTGAAAAGATGTGTAGACTAAAGATGTAGCTGCTGATACAACTAGCAATCACCTAAACACCCTAGCAACATTGATTACTGTTTCGTACGGCAATGCTGAGTCTCAAACCGAGAGGAAAGCTGAACGGATTGTTTGCAAGGCCTGAAACATAATCAGACATAACGTATATATTATCCACTAGTGCGATCTTTAAAACTGTTGCATGACCCTCTCTGTTGCATGAAATGTTCCCATTTCATCCCAACAAACTCTTCTACAGTTTCTTTCCTTCTCTTCCATCACAGAACTCAACACTTTACACTCTTTGTACAGTTCCAGTTTCAAGTTTACTATCATGAACAAAAAGAGTGCTTTAAGCCTCTATATACAATGCATTTCTTGCTACAGTTATATGCCCCTACCCAGACCCAGTGCAAAAATGATAAGTAGAATAGAAAACTGTAATTCAATTCAATTTATTTGTATAGCACTTTTAACAATGGACAAAGTTTAAAGTTAGGATAGTATTTATCCCTAACATTTATCCCTATCCCTATATGAGCAAGCCTGAGGTGACGGTGGCAAGGAAAAACTCCAAGATGATATGAGGAAAAAACCTTGAGAAGAACCAGACTGAGAAGGGAACCCATCCTCATTTGGGTGACACTGGACAGCAAATAATGTAAATGTTGATAATGTGCATTCTACAACAGCAACCAAGAGCTCTTGAGGAGCTAATAGGTCAGTGTTGTTTCTGAGTTCATGATAGACTTAGCACTAATTCCTTCCTACTGAAAGCTGACTGATGCATCGGCAGTTCAAAGACAGAATGAAGTGGTTCTATCCACAGTAAACAATGTATGCAGTCATAAAGTGGCATAGTGGGAAATATTGCACTTCAAAAATACTACAAATTATTAATATAACATGTTAATAGTAGGAGGGAAAAATATACGGAACATTTGGTAAATCTGTACTAGTCTACTTGGATTACTCTACTTCAATTATTGGTGTTAGTTCGTCTTACTAAATTTGCACTCAGAATTAATGGATTTTTTGTACAGTTTATTTACAATCTGACACCATTTTCAAATGCAAGATTTTATGTGTCACATACACAGTTATATACAGTCTATAACCTGCAGTGAAATGAAAACCTGGCCTACTCCTCCTTACATAAATAAGGAGGTTTTTTCAATTAAAAACAAGAAATGAATATGAAATAAGAGAGGATTTTGAATGTGCAAAAAGTGATGTACAAAGCATGCAGCTGTGTTCCATGTAGCAAGAGTAACAGTAGGAAATGTTCTCAATGGAGCAACAGGGAGAGTTTATGGAAAAGCGATTTTGTTGTTAAGAACATTCCATAGCGTCTCCAGAGCTTAGCATGTGTTCTCCTGTCTAGCCGTTTATTGATGTGTTTACTAAAATCCTGAATCTTTAATGATTTGCTTTAGCAGAATGTCTACTTACATTTGAGAGTCTCTCCAGCATATGGGATGTGCAATTTAAATCTGTCACAACAGGGCCCTGGAGTCAGAGATGTGCAACTATAGAGGAAGAGGAAAAAGGTCAAAAGTCTGACACCTTTAACGCAGGCCATCATTACTCAGATCTGCAGAAGCGATTAGAGCGGATTCTTATGCCGAACAATTAAACCACTTAAACTGTCTACCTTAAATAGACTTATTCAACACTTACCCAGATTTAAGGTCAGTAATCCGCAGGCAGTTAGTGGAATCTAAACCAACACGGCCGTTGCGTACAACAGTGCAAAGTAAAGGCCTCAGCTCTGGAGAGATCCGGCTCAGAGCCAGTTCTGGAGAAAGGCTGTTCATCTTCCACTGAAGGCTCTCTATGCTGTTAGGCAAAATAACACAACATAATCATTAGTTTGGGGTTGATGTGGATTCCACAGAGCCACTGGTGCTGTGATGACAATTGAGGGGCACTAAAGCTTGCATGAAATGGCCCTTCAATTGAATTCTGTTTCTTGATGTACTTCTTTTGGGAATAGGAAGTTCGACAAGACAGCATGTTGAAAGGTTTGACTGATTTACAGCAGATGGTGTTGGAGTATTAAACACCATTCAAAACAAAGAAAACCTGACAGCCATTTAGCAAACTAGCTAAATACAGAAAAGTGCAAACTTCAAAAAGAGCAATGACTTTTAACAAGACAATATCCTAGAGCCAGTGATGAATTGTACACTTAAACCTGACAGGTTACAGTTAGTTTACTGTTATGCTACTTAATAAAAAGTACTTAATCTAACTTATAAAGAATCCCTAGTCTCTACAGGGACCTATAATTACATTCTTAATCAGTCTGAGATAGCAAACCATTCCACCACTGAACACCACCAAGTTGCTAAGAAACACCAAAAAGTGTCTATCGCATATCTGCTAACTTCAATATCTGCTAAATTTCATCATACTTGAAACTAACAAACTCCAAACAGTTTCTCAACCAAGAAAAAGAAAAAGGGAACAATATGTGGGAAGCCTTACAGCCAAACAACCCAACAAAAACCAATCATGTTTACTGCAAACAAGCTACTACTGTAGAGCAAGACCCGCCCCTGTGGGCGTGGCATATACGTTACTAACTGAACAAATACGAGACTAGTACGTTATAAATCATGCAATTTTTTAAAAGAATTTTCGTGGAAATGACACTATTACATGATAATTATAATTTTTTCTCCATTTACATTGTCATATACTTGTGCATAACAGAAAAAGATCTGAAACATTAATTTTGTTTCAAATGGCATTTTAATCCGTTTTAATGCTATAATGTCATGTTGAATGTAAGGTATCATTAAGCTAGCATTACATTGTGCACGTGACTGCAAATAATAATAATAATAATAATAATAATAATAATAATAATAATCCACGCGTTACATGTCAGCTAGTAAAAGCAAGACACTCTAGCTAACAACTACGATCATTAAAAAAAAACAGTTGCACTGTTCAATTAATACACTTTGTCTAACATACACAATCCTATTTACAACCAGTGTTAACATTTAACGTTAAATACTCTCAGTGCTAGACTAACAAGCTAACATGCCAAGACAGCCTTTGTGCAAAAACTGTACTGTTTTTCAAATTCTTGTTTTGGTAATATTAAAACCCACAAATAATTATATTACGGGGCATGTTTTTATGTACCTTTATAATAAATAAACACTACTACTTCATTTACAGAGGTAGCTAACCACTGAGCTGAAAACATTCACCACTTCCGGGTTGTTGTTTTGGGGTCCTTCGTGAGGCTGTCCGCGCTAATGCCAGTTCTGCGTACACATCGGTATCATTGCTAGCCAGAATTTTATGAGCTGAGCCATGAGACAAAAAAAAATAAAAAATAAAAAAAATGTTGACGTTTTGTTTTTTTCAGGTTAACAGATCTGTATTTTAGTAAATCGGCAAATAGGTTGAATTTTGTGGAATCAGGAAACGCTAAGGGCTCCCCAAAGCGTGCTAATATATACACAACACTCATGCCCGTTAAATATCCCCATACTGCTGTACTAATTAGTATGTTAAAATAGTGCACTTGAGTTGAACTTTGGTTTATTGGCTTGTTGGGTTTAGTCTGACAGCACGTTTGGACAGTAGGTAAAGTTTGAAATATCGTTATTATAATCGGTGACTTCAGTGTATTTAGAACACACTTCTATGGCAAGACATTCTAACATGCCTTATTTATATGACCACGTTAAAATCTATGGTTGCTATAGTAACGCTTTACTGATATGAGTTACTTGTAGGCAGACAAGACATATGTAACATCTGTAAGAAATATGAGGATCTTATTTGTAATTTTAACTGTATGAGAATCCCAAAATAAAGATACAACTTAGATTTGCAAGGTGTTAGATTCCACACTGGGCTTTTTCTTGCACAGTATATATATCTATATAGCATATACAATTTATATAGGTACAGACTGTCAAAGTCATTAGATGTCATTTCAAAATTTCTATTACTATACTTTGTAAAAGTCTCCCAGAAGGAACATAACTTTTACATTTGCAATGGCTATAGATCTAGAAAGTCAACTTAATTAGATCTAATATAAAATAATTACTATGAATTGATTATTTGATACTAATATATTGCAGATATTAAAAGTCAGGAAGCAATAAGAGCACCAGGAAGTGCTATCTCTTCCTTTTTTCAGAATATTAAATCATTTTTTTACCTGTAAGCCATCTATAAATCTGAAATAAATGTAAATAAATAATTACCAACTGACGTATATGTAGATCAACTCCTTTTTAGAAACACTGTAATTAATTAGTAACATCTACAGTCTGATAAAGGGAATCATATTTTTGAGTTGCATAGTATATTTGAGATGTGTAAGGAGTACCGTATCTGTCATTTATGACTTTATTTTTAAGTTTATTTTTAATTCTGTATTTATTTTTCCCCCAATGTTTGGACATATGCATTGTAAAAAAAAATGAATAAATAAAAGAAAGAAAGAAAAATCTCCTCAATAAAGATTTGCAGGCATGTTCGAGTTTCCTTGCAAAATGCTTTGAAACCTCTAATAGCATGTTAAAGAACATGCCTACTGCAACACTGCCATTTCCTTGCTCTAGACTATCAGAGTTACTAGTTCTACTCCCTAATTTCTGGCTAATGTTTTGCGGATTGCACAGAAACTAGTTAACGAGAAAATCTAGGCTGTCCCATAACCAGCAGCCAAGCTTTCTCCCTGCCTGAGGACTGCTGCAGAGATTTGAGCAGATTAGCACACTGTTATTCACATGCATAGCCCACATGCAGGGGATTGAATTAATGAAGGATTTTCTTGGCTGCCGTCAATCACGTCTGGAAATAATCACCCCAGGTGCAATAGGCACATGTCCAATATGGAGCACAATTAAAGCTATTTCGAACCTATTGAAAATGTTTCTTACATGACAGGATGGTGAGAAGAGTAAGCAGGCAGCCTTTTAGGGGGAAAAAAATGTAATTCAAGCTGCTTCCTCCATCTCTGCTTCAAATCATAGCATTTGAAGCAGAGATGTGTGTGTGTGTTTGTGTGTGTGTGTGTACTTGATTTGTTTTTGAACCCATATTGCATACTCTTATATTTGTGCAAGCAAATTCTACACAAATAGTGGTCTTAAATCCATTCCTCAAGGTTCAGTGTTAATATTAATTGCACACTGTTCACTGTATAGATTATTTATTTCATTGTGTGTGTGTGTGTGTGTGTGTGTGTGTGTCAGGATCAGGACATGGCTGAAGAGGTGGATGTTGTAGTAGTGGGCTCCTGTATGACAGATCTGGTCAGGTAAGTTGACGCATCATGCATTATCACCATTATCAGATGCATGTGACTGTCACTTTGACCATGATTAATGCTCATACATATAGAACAACGCACAGACCTTGCAGTTTTTAAACTAAGTGGAAGTAGTTTTTAAAATTAGTAGAAGTAGATGGTCTTTCCATTAGGAGCTATAAATGCAGGCCACTGTGAGCAGATAGGGGAACTGTTTTCAGACTATTTGAGTTATTCATTTTGTTCCAGAGGTGTGAATCACCACACGGTGAAGACGTCGGATGTTGGTACCGTGCTTTTTTCCAGTGTCAGCAATGTCAAGTGTCTCCTAGTCATGCTGACTAAAGCTGGAAAAAAAATTAACACTTACAAAAAATACAGAACTGGAGAAATTGTGTATACGGAACCCTTTGTGTATGAAGTTTGGGGAGAGTGGAAATGGCTTTCATTTTAAATAGTCAGGATTCTGATTAAAGATTGAGATATTTAATGCAAAAATGTTATTATCTTATAATACTAGACAATTTTGTAAAACAAAAAATAAAAAAAATAATATACATATATTAAGTTAGATAGTGACTCAGACAAGCAAGTAAATAGCTGTCAGAAAGGGAGAAATAACCAGACAATGCAACAACCACATCAAGAATAATAATAATAATAATAATAATAATAATAATAATTATTATTATTATTATTATTATTATTATTACTATTTTTATTATTATTATTATAGTATTAAGTGATAAATAACTGTAAACCAACAGATTAGTAAAATACAGCAGTTGCCTCTTCCTACTTTTCCTCCTCCTCCTCTTTCTTCTACTTCTTCTTCTTCTACATTTTTTCTTTCTTTCTTTAATTGTGTACTTGTTTATTTTTGTGTTTATAATGTCACTAAGGTGTAATAATGATAACAACAATATTAATAATAAGAAGAATAATAGTAATGATAATAATAATTTGTAAATAACTGTATACACCAAAAAAATTGTTGCCTCATTTGCCTTCTTCTTCTTCTTCTTCTTCTTCTTCTTCTTCTTCTTCTTCTTCTTTTCTTTTTCTTCTTCTTCTCCTAGCTATTGTTTATTTATATGTTTGTGTGTTTATAAAGCCACTGAGGTGTAATAATATACTACTACTACTCCTACTACTACTACTACTAATAATAATAATAACAATATACTTACATATTAGGGACTAATACAGCAAACAATCTGTATTGCTTCGCAAAGCAAACAAACAAATAAAAAATAAAGAATAATTCTGAATATTATTATGAATAAAAATGAATATGTATGTAGTTTCTTAGGTTCTCCTAGAGCATAATGAATCCTATATTAAAGCAACAATAAAAAATAAATAAATAAATAATTCCAAGTTTGACCATGCAACAAAATATGCTTCTTATATTATTCTTATTGATGCTATTATTTATTTGTTTATTTTGTTTGTTTAGCCACTGAGATGTAGTAGTAATAATAATAATAATAATAATAATAATCAAAAGCAACCTTATTATCCAATCGGCTGAATACGACTTAAAAAATATATACTGACAACATTATAAGTCACACCATTATAAGTCAAACATGCTTACATCATCAACATTATACTCTGTATTTGCTAAGGGTGCAAATCATCACAGCCCCAGCCATTTCCCAGAGGCTTAATACAATTAAGATAATCTTAGATAGAGATACAAATAGATAGTGTGTACACTGTGATGTGCACTCTACCATTTAATAATGAGGTGTTTTTTTTCTGCAGCGTTCAGACTTCAGTTCCTCCTGCCATTCATAAGACAATAGACCCTGTGATTCACTGTGATGCACCGAACAGGGCCAATAAAATAAGCCTGTGGTTTTCTTAAATGTCTGAATGAGACACTGTGATTCACTGTGCTGGAACTTTCCAGAACCAAAACATATAAAAGGCTGTATACAAAATAGAGCGAGCAGAGTGACAAACCATTTATTCGTTTCTTTTTTTTCTTGTAGAAAAATGAAACAGTTGTTTGACGGTGGAGTGAAATGGGCCACCTTGACACACTAGAGCTCTCTGGTTGCAAATTTTATTTCTACATTCTACAAATTTGTATTATTTCATCAAGGATTATTGGTTATTTAGAAAGTAATACACCAAAACAGCACCCCAATTATATTGATGATAATAATAGTAATAATAATAATAATAATAATCAATTATTATTATTATTATTATTATTATTATTATTATTATTATTATTATTATTATTATTATTATCAGTAGTAGTAGTAGTATTAAGAAGTAGGGGACAATAATCAATATATCAATATAATAATAATAATAATAATAATAATAATAATAATAATAATAGTAAAAATAAAAAAATAATAATAACTATTATTATTATTATTTCCCCCTAATTCTTCATACTTCATGACATATAATCCAAGTTAAATCTATTTCAGGATCGCTTCATTTCCAGAATATGGAAAAATGCAGATGTTTAAGGGCTGAATACTTGCAAGGCACAGGTTCACCAAAACTGGACAGTTGAGCATATTTTTCCAAACTTTATCATTCCAATCCTCATCTAAGAGTGACACTTCTGCAGTTGTAGGCCATTCCTCTTAATATTTGACATTTTGAGATGCTTTTCTGCTCACCACGGTTGTAAAGAGTGGTTATTTGACTTCCTCTCAGCTTGAATCAAAATGCTTGATGTGAACATGAACTGAAGCTCTTGACCTGTGATGATTTTATGCATCGCAATGCTGACACGTGATTGGATAATATATAGCACGAGTGAGCAGATGTGCACATGACCTGTGTTTTATGGCGTAACCTGTAAAATTGTATAATGGTACAAATCTGGAGGCAGGACATGTGTTGTTTTGGTTGGTGGCAACTTTAGGTGATCGTTTGAGACGTTTCTTTACATCTCTAATCAGTAATTTGTTCTCTGTTGCAGTTATATTCCCGCCATAGCCTTTTCGAAATGAAAGCACACCAGGCTTTTCTTTTTTTCTTTTTTTTTTAAAGTTTTAAAGTTTCTTTTTATAATTTTCCCCTGACACATTTCTGTGCTGTGGGTGTAACTATAATCTTTCCCTCAGTATCCAGATTACTTGCTTTTCTTTCATACATTGTTCTGTAGTCATCATGATAGATTTGGTGTACTGATCCATGCAGCATTATTCTAAACTGAATCTTAATATCCCATTCAGCACTAAAGCAGGAAAAAGGAAACTATGGGTTCACATGTACATATGGAAGACATTGTATCTAAAAATAACTTCACTGGAAAAATATTCTTAAACGTGCTTGGCCCGAATGTTAGTATGTCTGTAAGAAAACTGGAAGAGCGTCTTGCTCAGGATAAGTTTAGACAAATAATATGCAGCTTTAACACAGTGACCGTGTCCTGGATGTGTGGGAGTCTGGATTTGGATTTGGTCCTGTACACACACAGATCTGCTGAAATAATTGCTGTGTCATGTTAGCTACAGGTCAGGGCAGGTAAAAAAGAAACGCCTTTGTAAATGTTTTCTATTAAACGTCATGGTAAGCCTATTGTGCAAATAAAAAAAAAAACAAGAATCAAACTTTTTTTGGCTTTTAACACTCGAAAGAGCAGTTTTTCGGGCGTTTATGTGAAACGTATTTGATTAGTGTGCTTTAAGGAATCATTATGCTGTAAGGAAAACAACGGCATATTGTTATAAGAAAATCATCAACAACAGGGTGGTGTGATGCGTCACCATCTCAGAGGTGATTATTTTTCAATAACATGTTCTGCGTATACCATAGTGATTTTCCAACAATTAAAGTTTTTAATTTATTAAAGAATGACGCATCATCCTTTTGTCCTACACGGGAAACAAGGAATAGGTGGTCAGTCATATTTAAGAAAAAAATACAGCATATAGTTGTCCTAAAAATATGATTTCATTGCTTATACTGAATTTAACTTAAACAAGTTTCTTAATTAATAGATGTGATTTTAGTGAATAGTGTAGAGTAAGTGTGATCCATTGATGTAGTATTAACGTAAACAAGTTGCATTGTGAAATCTCATGAGAATGTTGGCTCTGATTGAAGCTATAACACTATACTGTACTATACTAAACTATAATGCACTATACTAAACTGCACTATACCACACTACACTATACTATACTATAATAGACTGCACTATACTATACTACACTACACTATACAATACTACACTACATTATACTATACTATAATAGACTGCCCCCCCCTAATAAATATACTTTCAAAAATACAAATAATAAAAAATACTACACTACACTATACTATACTACACTATACTATAGTACACTACACAATACTGCACTATACTGTACTATACTATACAATACTATACTATACTATACTACACTTTACTGCACTATACCACACTACACTATACTATACTATAATAGACTGCACTATACTATACTACACTACACTATACTGAACTATACTATAGTACACTACACAATACTGTACTATACTATACTACACTATACTGCACTATACTATACTACACTATACTGCACTATACTGTACTATACTACACTACTACAATAGACTGCACTATACTATACTGCACTATACTGTACTATACTACACTACTACAATAGACTGCACTACACTATACTGCACTATACTATACTACACTATACTGTACTACACAATACTGTACTATACTATACTACACTTTTACTTGCCCCCTATACAAAGAAAAACTTTTAAATATACTTTCACAATACTACAGTTTTGACTGCACTATACTATACTGTACTACACTATACTATACTACACTATACTACACGATACTACAATAGACTGCACTATACTATACTGTACTACACTATACTATACTACACTATACTGCACTATACTGTATTCAATTCAATTTATTTGTATAACACCTTTTACAATGGACATTCTCAAAGCAGCTTAACAAAAATAGAGAAACAGAAAGGAGAGGAAAAAAAGAATCATTAAATTATTAAACTATTTTATCCCTATTTATTCCTAATGAGCAAGCCTGTGGCGACGGTGGCAAGGAAAAACTCCCTGTGATGATATGAGGAACAAAACCTTGAGAGGAACCAGACTCAGAAGGGAACCCATCCTCATTTGGGTGACACTGGACAGTAAATAATGTAAATGTAAATAGTGTCCTTTCTACAACAGCAACCAAGGGCCCAGGAGGAACCATTAGGTCAATGTAGTTTCTGAGTTCGTTATAGACACTAATTCCTTGCTGTCAAAAGCTGACAGGTGTAACAGCAGATCGGTGAGGGTACTATACTACACTCTACTGTACTATACTATACTACACTATACTACACTATACTACAATAGGCTGCACTATACTATACTACACTATACTGCACTATACTGTACTATACTACACTACTACAATAGACTGCACTATACTATAGTGCACTATACTATACTACACTATACTGCACTATACTATACTACACTATACTGCACTATACTGTACTATACTACACTACTACAATAGACTGCACTATACTATAGTGCACTATACTATACTACACTATACTGCACTATACTATACTACACTATACTGCACTATACTGTACTATACTACACTACTACAATAGACTGCACTATACTATACTGCACTATACTGTACTATACTACACTACTACAATAGACTGCACTACACTATACTGCACTATACTATACTACACTATACTGTACTACACAATACTGTACTATACTGCACTACACTATACTACACTATATATACTGCACTGTATATTGTGCTATACTATACTGCACTATACTATACTACACTATATATACTGCACTATGTTGTGCTATACTATACTGTACTATACTATACTGTATTATACTATACTACAATAGAATGCACTATACTATACCACACTATACTACACTATATGGCACTATACTATATTATATACAGTATTAAATTTAGACGTAATAAATGCAGGGTATAATAGTACTGAGGTAATATGGTTGTTATATAGCACCAGAGTCGTGGATTCGATTCTCAGCTCAGGTTTGTTATTGAATTTTAATTCAGAGCTTTGAAAATATGTGATCAAATCATGTTGGACGTATGAAAAATAATTGTGTCAATGTCATAATTAAATCACACAGAACCGGTGTACACATGTGAAGGAAGTAAAGTGACCTTTTTTTCAGTGTACAGTGGCATTGAATATTGTTTAGTTTCCTTAAAACCAGCACAGTGCTGTTATCACATACTTTACAGCAGCTGGAAACAAACATCTCATGCCTGAAAAGTCAAAATAATACAGACAAGGCATAGAATAGACTATAAAAAGCATAGAATAAAAAATAAAACACTATAATGACTGAAAACGTATAGACTTATGAAGACTACCTTATAAAATGATTCTGTTTCTTACCATAAAATGTGATTAAACAAAGTGACTGAAGCTGATAGACTTTTAGGAACACCATTCTAGCACAATTACTCCGCAAAACATGTTATCTGCCATGTATATAATTAGCCGCACTGTTCAGAGGTTATAGTAACTACAAAAACATGTATTTGGAACGGCCGTGAAATATTTCAGGGGGATCCTGAGCTTGAAAAACCACCCCTTACTATCCCCCCTAGTCTGCCTCATGCATGCTTGATTATACATAGTTTAAACATAAATATGTTAGTGTGTATATATATACACACACACACACACACACACACAGACATATATATATATATATATAGGAGGAATGTTGTGAGGAATTTAGACAGAAGTTGAGGCAGGCTCTGGGTTGTCAGGTAGTGCTTCCAGATGACTGGGAAACTACAGCAGAAGTGATCAGGGAGACAGGAAGATAGGTGCTGGGTGTGTCATCTGGAAGAAGGAAAGAAGATAAGGAGACTTGGTGGAGGAAAGAGGAAGTTCAGGATTGTATCCAGAGGAAGAGGTTAGCCAAGAAGAAGTGAGACATGGACAGGACTGAAGAGAACAGACAGGAATACAAGGAGTTACAGCGCAGAGTGAAGAGGGAGGTGTCTAAGGCCAAGCAGAAGGCATATGAAGAGTTGTACACTAGGTTAGACACTAGAGAAGGACAGAAGGACTTGTACAGGTTAGCTAGGCAGAGGGATCAAGATGGGAAGGATGTGCAGCAAGTTAGAGTTATTAAGGATAGAGATGGAAGGGTGCTCACAAGTGAAGAGAGTGTACAGAGGAGATGGAAGGAGTACTTTGAAGAGCTGATGAATGAGGAAAATGAGAGGGAAAAAAGAGTAGAAGGGGTGAACTCTGTGGAACAGAAAGTAGATAAGATTAGAAAGGATGAAGTCAGGAAGGCTTTGAAGAGGATGAAAAGTGGAAAGGCAGTTGGTCCTGACGACATCCCGGTGGAGGTCTGGAAGTGTCTGGGAGAGTCAGCAGTGGAATTTTTAACTAGTTTGTTTAACAGGGTTTTAGAGAGTGAGAAGATGCCTGAGGAATGGAGAAGAAGTGCCTTTAAGTTAAGTTAAGTTAAGTTAGTGCCTTTAATCTTTAAGAATAAGGGTGACGTGCAGAGTTGCAGCAACTAAAGGGGGATAAAGTTGATGAGCCATACAATGAAGCTATGGGAAAGAGTAGTGGAAGCTAGGTTATATGGCTTCATGCCCAGAAAGAGCACAACTGATGCAATTTTTGCTCTGAGAGTTTTGATGGAGAAGTATAGGGATGGTCAGAAGGAATTGCACTGTGTGTTTGTAGACTTGGAGAAAGCGTATGACAGGGTGCCAAGAGAAGAGCTGTGGTACTGTATGAGGAAATCAGGAGTAGCAGAGAAGTATGTCAGAGTGGTGCAGGACATGTATGAGAGGAGCAGGACAGTGGTGAGGTGTGCTGTAGGTCAGACAGAGGAGTTCAATGTGGAGGTGGGACTGCATCAGGGATCGGCTCTGAGCCCCTTCCTGTTTGCTATGGTGATGTACCAGTTGTCAGAGGAGGTCAGACAGGAGTCTCCTTGGACAATGATGTTTGCAGATGACATTGTGATCTGTAGTGAGAGCAGGGAGCAAGTGGAGGAAAACCTGGAGAGGTGGAGGTTTGCACTGGAGAGAAGAGGAATGAAGGTCAGTCGTAGTAAGACTGAGTACATGTGTGTGAATGAAAGGGAGGGAAGTGGAACAGTAAGGTTACAGGGTGAAGAGGTGAAGAATGTACAGGAGTTTAAATACTTGGGGTCAACAGTCCAGAGTAATGGAGAGTGTGGGAAAGAGGTAAAGAAGCGAGTGCAGGCAGGTTGGACTGGGTGGAGAAAGGTTTCGGGAGTTCTGTGTGATAGGAAAATATCAGCGAGAATCAAGGGGAAGGTGTACAGGACAGTGGTGAGACCGGCCATGCTGTATGGTTTAGAGACAGTGTCACTGAGGAAGAGACAGGAGTCAGAGCTAAAGGTAGCAGAGCTGAAGATGTTGAGGTTCTCTTTGGGAGTGACAAGATTGGACAGGATTAGGAACGAGTACATCAGAGGGACAGCTCATGTTGGACGTTTGGGGGACAAAGTTAGGGAGGCCAGATTAAGATGGTTTGGACATGTTCAGAGGAGGGAGAGTGAGTATATTGGTAGGAGAATGTTGGACATGGAGCTGCCAGGCAGGAGGCAAAGAGGAAGGCCAAAGAGGAGGTATATGGATGGAATTAATGAGGATATGAAGCTAGTGGGTGCAAGTGTTGAGGATGCAGAAGATAGGGATAGGTGGAGAGAGATGATTCGCTGTGGCGACCCCTGAAGGGAAAAGCTGAAAGAAGAAGAAGAAAATATATATATATAGGATATTACATTTTAAATTGATCAGTTTATCCTTAATGAGCAAGCCGGAGGTGAGGATAGTGAGGAAAAACTGCCAGAGACAATATGAGTAAGAAACCATGAGAGGAACCGGAGTCAAAAGGAAACTCATCCTCATCTGGTGACTCTGGATAGTGCGATTATAAATAATTTCCCTTCTACAACTGTGTACTATATGGTCCGTGTAGGAGATCTAGTTTTCTAGTTTAAACAGGAAGTTTATTTTGTTGAAGTTACCAGCTATTCACTGATGGAGACTTGAGTTACAAAACTGAATACAGTCTAAAGCTATCTTCATGGTGTCTCAGTAATCTCAGATATCTTGTAGCTAGCTAATAAAAGAAAATAAAAGCCCCAGACAAATGCAATGATTTAGCATATTTTTGTTTATTTTATTTAATATGTATATGGAGCAGGTCAAGTAGAAAAAAAAGATGAATGGATTTAACACCTGTCCTTAGACATAGATGAACAAACATGCTTTCTGTTCTTCTTTCACTACAGGGAAAGTCTTAAAATTCTTATCAGTGCTAATCACATGTACACTTCAGAGGCGATGGTTATTAGGTAGCCATTAGGGCTTTGGTTTGGGGGAGAAAAAAAACTCTGGAGTATCACTTTAATCAGAGACAAGCACCTCTCAACCTGCTCTTTTCCAGCGATCTTGGGTGCTTGCCCACACAGAAGAGAAATATCTCAAGAACCATTGACAGCTCTGTTCACTTTTCACTGGTAATCTTGGTATAGAGGTATAAATGACACTTTTGTGATATTCCCAGAAGCAAGCAGACTTATTAAACACACACACACACATACACACGGCCTCATTTGTCTTCCACCTTCTCTGTTGTTCTCAGAAGTCATTAAAAACCCAGCTATCGTCTTTGCCCTTTGAAAGCCAGACGCTGCATCAAGTCTGTGTCTATGTTTGAATGTCTTTTTTTTTTTTTTGCACGAGATACACTCCCAACCAATCAAAGTGCCACGCATGACTTTGAAGTACGAAATCCACTTTTCTCTCTGGCTGCTATGCACAGGCTTTATGTCGGTCTGTGCAGGAGCTGAGACTGACAGCGAAACTGAACCATCCCCAGCATCTCGTGTTAAAGCCAGAGGGGGCCACCTACTGATCATCCTATTGAGCAGCCTGAGCACTCACATCCTCTCATACAGAGCAAACAAGATACGAATCTGGAATTTCATGATTTCACTACACTGTTGGAAAGGTGTGTAACGGAGATACAAAACACTCTCAGTCAGAAATTCCTTGCGAAACCTCCTACAGTATAAAACCACTTCCATTTACTGTATAAAGCAGAATGCGTTAAGATCTTCCACTCTCAAGGGCTTGATTTTGTGTATGAGTCAGGCTATAAGAGCCAGCGAAAGGTTTTCTCTGAAAGTAAACGGTTTGTTTTGTGTTGGCCTGTGGGTTCAAAGTCTCGCAAAAGCTGCATCAAGTGGTTTCCCACTCTTTCTTTGTGGAAAGAGAAAAAGGATGTAAACAGCAAGCCACTGCACGACTCACACCTGTTTGCGGTCCCGTGGCTCAGGAGAGTCACTGGCTGTGTCGATGTTTGCTACGTGACTGAGTGATTAGTTCAGACACTCCTATCACAGACTAACATGTGTTTAACCCTTGGTGAGCACTACATATGGGTACATAAACAAGATGGCATGTTTATTTGGATGAATAAACAAACTAAATAAATGATATAAATGAGACAAAAGATTTTCTTTTGGTTATTGAGGTTAAAGGTAAGGTGTATACATTATGGACATTGTAGCTAATTCATGACATTGGCAGGCCCTCAGAATAATAGAAACCTAATATTAGAAATGTGTGTGTGAGTGTGTGTGCGAGAGAGAGAGAGAGAGAGAGAGAGAGAGAGAGAGAGAGAGAGAGAGAGAAAGAAAGTGAGTTAAACTTTGTTTATGATTCACATTTAGGCCTAAGTTCATCTTTGTTTTTATGTGTTATGCTTTTGGGATCTAGGATTTGAGACTCAGGGTCTTTTGTGTTAGGATCTGAGAATCAGTGGAAGTAGTAGCAGTAGAGAGTGCTTTATTAATCCCCAAGGGAAGATTTGGCCTCACAACAGCCACAACACAAAAGCAACAGGGAGGACGAGGTGTTAGCATTCGAGAATTTGTGTTAGGATTTGAGTATCAATGTGTTTTATGTTAGGATTTAGGAATCAGTGTCAATCTTTGTAGAAGTTATTAATCCCCAAGAGGAAATTTGGTGTCACAACAGCCACAACACAAAAGCAACAGGACGGACTAGGTGTTAGGATTTGAGAACCATTTCTATATTTGTGTTAAGTTTTGAGTGTCACTGTGTTTTATTTGAGAATCACTGACTATCTTTGTGTTAGGATTTTGAGCATCAGTGTGTTTTTTATGTTACGATTTGAGAGTTAGTATCTACATTTGTGTGAGGATTTGAGAATCAGTCTCTATATTTGTGTTAGGATTTAAGAATCAGTGTGTTTTGTATTAGGATTTAAGAATCAGTGTGTTTTGTATTAGGATTTGAGAATCAGTGTGTTTTGTATTAGGATTTGAGAATCAGTGTGTTTTGTATTAGGATTTAAGAATCAGTGTGTTTTGTATTAGGATTTGAGAATCAGTGTGTTTTATATGAGGATTTGAGAATAAGTGTGTATTGTGTTAAGGATTTGAAAATTAGGAAAATCTTTGTGTGAGGATTTGAGAGTTAGCATCTATGTTTGTTTTGAGGATTTGAGAATCAGTTCTATTCTTGTGTCCTCCACATATTTCCATAAGAATATGAAGAAATATCTCTGTTTAAAGATATTATTTATATAATAATGGATATCTGACAATTTTGACTTTGTAGGGATCCCTGTGGTCCCTAACTAAGCTTTAATCCAGCTTTAATATAAAAAACAAACAAACAGACAAACTAACAAAACAACGTAAGAGAGCAGTTAAATTTAGTCTTCAGTTGAAGTTTAGGTATAGCACTGGGTACATGCATTAATATTTATGTCAATAGATTAGATTAGATAGATTTCCTCAAAAGGAAAGACAAACACGTGTGTGTGTGTATGTGAGAGAGAGAGAGAGAGAGAGATACGGGCAGGTGTGGTAAGTCTGACGTTCTTGCTTGCCTCTAGACGCTGACTCAATCAGACCTCATTAGATTTAAGGCTCCATATCAGATGACAAACGTCATTGGCACGCACACGTTCCTCCTACAGTACTGAATTACATCACTGTCCTTCTATTGCAACTTAATTATAGATTTCAGACTTTCTTTGTTGAAGTCAGTGTGGGAGGCTGTATTTCATAAAAGCAATGCCTGTCAGTGCCTTTGCTCTGTCTACTGTTCTAAGGTACGAGGCCAAGTGTGTGTGTGTGTGTGTGTGTGTGTGTGTGTGTGTGTGTGTTCAAGATAGCAATACATTTGAATATTAGGGATGGGCTACATGACAATATAATACCCACATCAGAATCTGGTAGAGCTTTGTATCATATCACAGTGCAATCAGATTCTTGAATCTGATTGGTCAGTGTCAGGAGTAGCTGGACAGTTCCCTGCCAGGCCCGGGGAGGGCGCTGGCAGGAGAATCCTGGAAGCCTGTTTGTGTCTGTGTGATTTCCTGCCCATTGTTCTCCACCCTGATTGTGTCACCTGTCCTTTATTACCCTGTTGTGTTTCCCTATAAGAGGGAGCCTGGTGTACATGTGTGGTGTGGGTCAATGTTCTGTGTATAGCTGTCCCGTGGGTGTTACGTTAGGTTTGGGGTTATGTTTGTGAGTTTAGTTTAATGTACCACGGAGTCTAGTGTTATGTTCGTCTCTCCCTGTATTGTGTTTATGTAAATAAAACAGTGCTTCACTGAATCCTGCGTTTGGGTCTGAGCTTTCACGGCATGGTGGAGCACGCCACACCACGGAGGTCCGGGTTCGAGCCCTGCTAGGGCGGGAGTGGCAGCCGGTCGTGACAGTCAGAAGGCATTGGTTCGATTCTGTAACAGTTCTGACTTGTTCAGGGATGTTCCACAACATTCAGTGTAACTGTAAATGGTTAAAAAGCATACCATGCCATCATGCTGTAAAACTGTAGACATTGGCATAGATCTGTAGTATAAGAGGAAGAAAACTCCATGCCACATCACACCACACTGCCATTAATTATCACTTCCTGTTGTGTTTTATTACTTACACAAGTTTTCTTGTATCACTGGTGCTTGTATTATTCTGAAGAGTTTTATTATTTTCTTATCCAGTTACAAGTAGCTGGCTGTTGGATTGTGAAATCTGTTTTGAAATAATTACTTCATTTCTTCCTCATTTTTCCCTGGTAAATAATTTATTATGGAGATTTTTTAAAACCATTTTGACCCTGCTGACACCCAATGCTTATGATATAAAAAACAGTTAGATTAATGAGCAAGATTAGCGTAGGGTTTCTTCGCTACATTTTAGTCAGTGATGAATAAAGAAAAGAAAAGTTGTGCGAAAGGTGTTTGTCACTGGAACTGTACTGGAGAGTACTTCCCAAAGATATTCCCCCAGTTGGGTTGAGATTTGGTGACTGTGAAATCCATTTCATATGATGTACAACAGGTCAGGGACTCAAACTGTTGGGCTCCTGACCAAGGCCCTTAACCCTCTCAGCTCCAGGGGTGCTGTATCATACCTGACCCTGCACTCTGACCCCAACTTCCTAACAAACTGGGATATGCAAACAAAATAATTTGACTGTGCTTTAATGTACATGTGACAAATAAAGGTTGCTTCATTGTCCCGTGGATGTGGGCGGAGTCATTCTGGAGGAGACCACGCCCATCAGGAAAGAAACGTTTCAGCATAGCAGATTTCTATTTGTGTTGATTTGCAGTGATGCTTGGACCTGAAAGTTTTTCAACACATAGGCACTTTTTGGTTTTTTGCTTTGTCAGTGTAATGAAAAAAATCCAAATGGCATAAAGAAAAAAGAAAAAAAATTCTTGTATTCACAACATTTTCTTTCATAGTCTTCCTGATATATTTACATTAATGGCATTTGGCAGACGCCCTTATCCAGAGCCACTTACAATTTTTTTATGCAGCTGAGCAATTGAGGGTTGAGGGCCTTGCTCAAGGGCCAAGCAGTGGCAGCTTGGTGGACAATGTTCCGATCAGTAGCCCAACACCTGCTACCACATTCTCAGATATATCTGTTGGGAAAGCTCTTCCTAAATTTGTATTTTCTGTTTATTTTGTAGTGATTTTTATATGATTTTAACTGTTTGGAATTCAATTTAATTTATTTATTTTTTAGTTGTACCATTACATTTTTTTCTTCCACACACAGCAAGAGAGATACAAACTTTTGCACTGAACTGTTTCATCATTTTACACCAATCAGCGCAAGTCTCACCTTTGGCATCATTTGCAAGCCTTATAAACATTTTTCTATATTTAATTCAAGTATTCCGGTGACTTTAACAGCACTTTCACATAGTCATATGTTTTTGTTTGCTTCCCCCAACATTTACACAAACCAAGCAACTTCCTTTGGCTTGTCATCAGGCTCGTTAACTTCGTTGTCCGAAGCAAGATCCTTTTTTCAAGATTACTGGAAACCAGGCAAACCGTAGCTTGTTTTCATCTAAATAATATTACTGTAAAAGCCCCTCTTTAAACATCACAGGCCAAGCAGAAAAGAAAAGAAAAAACAAGTTTATCTGCACCCCCTTTCACCATCAAAAACACACATGCTCACCGGGACTTGGACCCGAGCCAGGCCATAACTTTCTTTGGTTAAGTGGTTTTGTTTTCTTCTTCTTCTTCAATAGACTGAGTAATGGGCTGCTCGTTCTGCTTGGGTGAGAAACACACAGACCTCTGTTCTGTAATGTCACGGATTGCAGCAATTACCCTTTTCTGGAGTTCAGAGACCTCGCCTTATATTTTGGAGGTTTAAGGATGGCAGAGCGTGATGTTTTCACTCATAAACAGCACTTATAAGCATTTATTCCAGTAAACGCTCACCCTCCGGTCTCCCCCACTTCATTTCAGCATGTTGCTGGTAAATGAGTGAACTTTAAAGTGCAAGAAACCTGTATGCGTTTTAGTACATGAATCACATTACATACATTACTCAACCAGCTGCAGTGAATCACCAGATTACTTTAAAACATCAAATACACGGACACGAAGATGTCCTGTCTGATGAATCAACATGCAGATTAAATTTAGTGATCCTAACTGATGGATTCTCTTAATCACTTCGGCATGTTCGTGTTTTTCGCGAAGAGACAGATGTTCTTGTCATGTTCCACTCTGACAAAATGCCTCCTTTTACAGAGTTTATTATTTCACTGATTTAATTAGTTCTCTATAACATCACATCCCATTGAGTTTTATTTGTACATTTACATTTCTGGTGTTTAACGCTCTTATCCAGAGCAACGTACGAGAGTGCTTTGAAATCTCTATCAATGAATACAATAATTCAACGAACAACGATATATAAAAAACAGGGAAAATAAGAGCTAGTTAAAGTGCTTCAGGAAGAGGTAGGTCTTCATCCGTCGTTTGAAGACAGTCAGTGACCCGGCTGTACGGACATCTAGAGGAAGTTCATTCCACCACCTCTGTGCCAGAACAGAAAAGAGTCTAGATGTATACCTACCTCTTACCCTGAGAGATGGTGGGACCAGTCGAGCAATGCTAGTGGATCTGAGGGAGCGAGGTGTGGTATTTCTCTACCACAGCAGCGTTTACAATTTTTCTTAAAGGATATTAAGCACATTGTACAGTTTATTCATTTAGTTCCTGTTATTTCATACATTATAGCAGCTATAAACAGTCGTTCTTTCACCTGCTTCTTTTTTTCATGTTAGTGAGAAGAACACAGTGGCTTAGTGGTTTGTATCTTCTCCCTGTGCTTCGGGGGTTTCCTCCAGGTACTCTGGTTTTCTCCCCATGTTTAAAGACTGATTGTACGGCTGATTGGCATCTCTGAACTGTCTGCAGTGTGTGTGTGTGTGTGTGTGTGTGTGATTGTGCTCTGCGATGGGTTGGTACTCTATCCACCGTGTCCCTTGGAATAAGCATCAGGTTCCTTGTGACCCTGTACAGGAAAAGCAGTACAGAAATTGGAGGGATGTTAATGAGAAACTATGAAGCCTTGAGCACTTTCCTGTCTCGGAAAACGTTGCCTGTTACAAAGCACTCACACTGAAGACTCCTTCCACAAATAAATGTCACCTCACAGTAAAACCTCACTATATCTACAAACATTTAAAAAAACCAAAATCCATTTATGTGGCACATCCAGCATACACATCCTCGTGTGAATCATTCCTATAGAAGCAATAATGTATTTGTAATAATGTAAGCAAAATGTACTTTCTCTTTCCTGACATTTAAAACATAACAAAATAGAAAGAACATATAGTTCCTCTCCTCTATACCAAGTCTGACATCTCAATTTTTTTCTGGCTCTAATCTCTATTGTGTATGTTATATGTTATTAGCCAGACCCCTCGACTGCCCAAAGCTGGTGAGACAATACACGGACACAAGTTCTTTATCGGCTTCGGAGGCAAAGGAGCAAACCAGTGTGTCCAGGCTGCTCGCCTCGGAGCCAAGACTGCGATGGTGTGCAAGGTACAATACAAAAAAAAAGAGATTAATTTCCTGCTTCCAGCACGTCTCAGTCCCAGCCTTTCTATACATGTTATTTCAGCCCCATTTAATTAGATGCACAGAAGAAAGCTGCTCAGTGCTTTATTGTTCGCTTGTGCCTGCCATACTAAGAAGTAATAAAGAAGCGTGTTTGTCCGTACAAAGAGCCCCGATCGATACCGAAATATGCCCGGTGCAAAAATAGCCTCCTATGCTTTTAGAAGCCCCGAAACAGGAGTTGCACTTCAAAGACAGGGGCGTCAGGTACAGAAGAGCCGTGGCCTTGGCGTGTCTTTAACAGCGTGGGATAAAAGGAGCCCTGGTGGGCAGAAAGGGACCCCTCCACCTTTTGGAGCACTAAACATCTCAGAGAAAGACAGAGAGAGAAGGAAGAGAGGGGTGCGGTGGTTTAGAAGTCGACTGGTAGCGAGGAGGCGTTTGGGTGGGGTGACTATGTCTGGAAGGCTTGGCTGAATTTAGTAATGCACAGGGAGAAAAGTAGTGTTCCAGCTACCTTGTATTCATCAAAATTATTCTTTTGTCTTGTTCTTGCGTATCATCTTATATATCTTCTGTCATGATTAGCATCTGCTCCTCTATCTTTGCAGACGTTACAGACTAAGTAGCCAGGATTTGGTTTTATATGACCGTGTAGTTCTTATATAACTAGAACTTCAAGGCTAAAAATGTACAGAGGATTTTAAGCCTCTAGTTTAGCATCATTCAATATAAATACAGTTTTCTTTTAAATATGCTTGCTTATGAGGTTTATACACTGTGTAACACACTTTTGTCTGTTTTTTATCTTTAAAAATAGATTTTGCATAGCATAAAATAGTAGGCGAAACAGCTTTTGCACCACTTTCTTTCTCAGGAAGTAGCAAGGATCAAACTTCAAACTTTCTAAAGTACCCTTATGAAATTTTTTTCTTATTTTACTTCTAAAGGGTTCATAACTCTCTGTGCGTGTGTGTGTGTGTGTGTGTATGTGTGTTTTAACTCACCATTATGCAGCCTTTGAATCATCACTACATACATTGCTTATTAGCTTCACTGTAGTTACTGAATAACACTTTAACATGAATAACCAGATAATACGCTTTGAGTTCAGGGGTTATTTCTCCTCCTGTTAAGAGGCCACTTTGCTTGAAAACGCTTAAAATCATTCATGTGTAATTTCAGATGAAGGTCTGTTTAAAAGCTCAGCATTTAATAACCCAAATTGCAACTTTCTCTTACTCCTCAGGTTGGAAAAGATTTTTTCGGGAGCAGCTATATTCAGAATTTCAAAGACAACTCAATATGCACAGGTCAGACATTTACCTCATGCCTCATGGTTTTAACAGAGCACAGTCACCTTGACATGCACTGAATAGTCACACATCCTGCACTATGTTTAGAGTGATTTTTGATTTTGATTGATTGATCTCTTTTTTCTTTGTTGTTTTTTGCTTCTCCATTCTATCCCTGTGCAGCTTTTGTGACTCAGACAGCCGAAGCCATGACCGGAGCTGCCTCCATCATCGTAAACGATGCAGGTAGTGTGAAGTTGCTAAGTGTGTGGCGCCCTGTTGCACCCGCTGCTTCTAAAATAACACAAAGTGCACTTCTGAATGAAGCGTAAATGAGTGCGCACCTTTCCATCTGCGGGGTGGTTCAGGTCGTCACCCACGCCGCATAGTTTATAGCCGCTTGGCTTTATTTAACACTGCTGGAGGTGGGGTGGCTGACATAACCAGCCTGGTGCTAAATGCACAGCCTGTTGTGCTGTAAATGTCACTAATCACAGCTTTAACAGAGACTCTGACTCTGGTGGAGATCCACAGGCCTCTCAGGGGGGATTACGAGTAACGTCATCGCCGTCGCCATAACAACCTGCCGATACCATAGCGTCCCAGTTTCCTGCACTAAAGTCCCAGTGACTCAAGTCCAATTATCTTGTAAACTGCTGCCGTAAAGTCAGTTAAGCCTTAGTGAACCTGAACTTTTTAAATTCTTCCATGGCTTGTGTGTGCAGGTGAGAACGCCATAGTGATTGTAGCAGGTGCCAACATGCTGCTGGGGGAAGAGGAGCTGGAGCAGGCACACTCTGCCCTCACTAAAGCCAAAGTGCTGCTCTGCCAGCTAGAGGTCAGCTCACACATCTCGCTCCAGGCCCTGCAAATGGCCCGACAATACAATGGTCAGTGTGTGTGTGTCTGTGTGTTTGTGTGTGTGTGAGCACATGGATGTGCATGCACTGCAGAAAATGATACCTAAAGTAAATTATTTCCTATTTTAAAAAAATAACCAAAAACCAAATACAAGATTATTAAACAAGATTATTCTTTAGGTATAAATGCTTACAATGAGTAAAATGATCTGCCAGTGAAACTCAAATTCATTAAAAATGTCTAGAAATATGTCTATAAAATAGATATAAAATATAAAATATAGGTTTAATAATAGATAAATATAAGAAAAAAATGCTTTACTGTAATTTAATACAGGAAAATACTTGATCAATTTTATACACAAGTTATTTTCACTTAAGAGATCTAATTATAGAATTAATATTATTAAGCTAATAATTTTGCAAGGTGTGTGCGTGTGTGTGTCTGATGGAGTTTGTTGTTTTCCCCTTAAATCATATTTTATAAATAACTCATTTTTCAAAGCACTTCCTATTCTCATCAGGAAGCAATAATGTGACGGTTGTCTGTCGGTGGCGGTAGCAGCCGGATCCATGCGCGGGGCTGGAGTGGGGGAAGGGCAGAGAGAGAGAGACGTAGTCGGGCAGGCGAAGAGGTCGTAACCGGGAATCCAAACGAGGAAGCAAACAAAACCAAAGGGCGAAGCAAAGACAAAGTCCAGAAAACAGTCCAGGGTCAAAACACAGTCACACAATAATCCCAAGGGCAAAAGCAGAAATGGATAGCCAAAAAACAGTCCAGAAAGAGAGTAATACACAATATAGCAATCCAAAACGCACGAGGCAAATGCTTAGTAGTCACGAGGGACAGCACAGAGCCGGAAGTGCGCTCCGTATTTTTTTTGGTGGAGCAGCAACACAGAAGCGCATCAAAAGTCGGGCGAGGGCTCCCTCTCGTGACCAGATCTTGGATGGAGCATGACAGAGCCCCCCCCACCTCTAGGAACACCTCCTTGTGTTCTACGCCGAGGTCGCCCCCTCGGCCACCTGGATGATCACGATGAAAATCCTCCATCAGGGATGGGTCCAGGATATCGGCCGTGTCCACCCAAGAGTGTTCCTCTTGCCCATACCCCTCCCAGTCCACCAGATACTGGAGCCGTGACCTCACCCGTCTGGAGTCAAGAAGAGCATGGGGCCGGGGATCCATCAATGTCCAGGGGAGGGGGAGGCTCAACGTAGTCCGTATCCCCAATGCCTGGGGAGTGCGCCGGCTTGAGGAGAGACACATGAAAGGTGGGGCAGATACGGTACGATGCCGGGAGCCAGAGCCGGTAACACACTGGATTGACCTGACGAATGATCTCAAACGGGCCTACAAACTTGGGACTGAGCTTGCGGCAGGGCAGCTTGAGTTTCAGGTTCCAGGTGGACAGCCAGACCACCTCTGTCCCACCCGAGAGGGGGGGTGCGGGCGGCGACGCCGGTTAGCCTGGATAATCTGTCTCCTGACAGCCCTTTGAAGACGTACATGAGCGCGTTCCCATACCTCCTGGCTTAGAGGAGACCACTCCTCCACTTCCAGTACATCGGAGGACTCTCCAGATCAGAGGAATAGGGGGTGCTGGTATCCCAGCACACACTGGAAGGGCGTCAGGCCAGTGGAGGAATGGATAAGGGAGTTTTGAGCATATTCGGCCCAGGGAAGAAACTCACTTCAGCGATGCTGTTCCCTGCTGCAGTAGGATCTGAGGAATCTCCCAATCTCTTGATTCAGACGCTCCGTCTGGCCATTGGACTGGGGATGGTATCCGGAATTCAAACTGATGCTGATGCCGAGCAGTTCACACAAAGACCTCCACACCCTGGAGGTGAACTGAGACCCTCGGTCTGACACTATGTCCTCAGGCAGGCCGAAGTTCCAGAACACGTGCTGGAACATGGCCTCCGCCGTCTGCATGGCTGTGGGCGACCCCTTAAGAGGGATCAACTTACACCCCTTAGAGAACCGGTCCACCACGACCATCACCGTGGTGAATCCTCCCAAGTCGGGTAAGTCGGTGAGAAAGTCCACGGACAAGTGGGACCAGGGGCGTTGGGGAGTCGGTAGGGGCTCCAGCAACCCCTCTGGGAGCTGGCGACTGACCCGAGACTGAGCGCAAGTAGGGCATGCCCGAACAAACCTCTCCACATCTGTCCTAAGCGATGGCCACCAGAACCTGCGTCGAGTGAGTTGAGTCGACCAGAGGAACCCCGGGTGGCCGGAGCTGGGGGCCTCGTGCACCCATTGTAACACCTGCTGGCGGAACTGAAGCGGCACGTAGACCCTGGTTGCGGGGCAGTTCACTGGTGGCGGCTCGTTGGCATGGGCTCGCCGAATCTCCTCAATGAGACTCCACCGGACTGGGGCTAGAATGGCGGCAGCAGGAAGAATGAGATCGGGTTCAGTGGGCTTGCTTTGGGCCTCGAACTGCCTGGATAGAGCATCCGCCTTGCTGTTCTTGGACCCGGGGCGATAGGTCACCGAGAATTGAAAACGGGTGAAGAACAGCGCCCACCGGGCCTGACGAGGATTCAAACGTTTTGTGCTGCGGAGGTACTCCGGGTTAGGATGGTCGGTGAGGACCAAGAACGGATGACGAGCCCCCTCCAGCCAGTGCCACCATTCCTCCAGGGCCGCCTTGATTGACAGCAGCTCCCGGTTCCCCACGTCATAATTCGCCTCCACCACGAAGGGGAGGTCCGGGTCAGGATGGCGCAGAATGGGGGCCGTGATGAAGCTAGCTTTGAGATGACGGAAAGCCGTCTGGGCCTGATCAGTCCAGGCCAATGCCCTAGGTTTGCCTCACAATAAAGTGGTCAACGGGCCGGCCACGGAGATATAGTTCCGGATAAAACGCCGGTAGAAGTTGGCGAACCCCAGGAACTGCTGCAACTCCTTCACTGTGGTAGGATTGGGCCACTCGGTGACCGCCTGTACCTTGGTGAGGTCCATCTCGACCCCCTGCCGCGAGATCACATACCCCAGGAACATAATCGTGGTCCGGTGGAACTCACACTTCTCCGGCTTGACGTAGAGGTGATTCTGCTGTAGTCTGGAGAGGATGGCCCGGATGTGATGCACGTGTTCCTTCAAGGAGGTCAAGTACACCAAGATGTCGTCGATATACGCAATCACCCACTTCCCCAGGATGTCCTGGAACACCTCGTTGATGAGAGACTGGAACACCGCTGGGGCATTGGTAAGACCGAAGGGCATGACGAGGTACTCATAATGACTATGGGTGGTGTGAAAAGCGGTCTTCCACTCATCCCCCTCCCAGATCCGGACCAGATTATAGGCGCTACGCAAGTCCAACTTAGTAAAAAACTTAGCCCCCCTTAACCGCTCCAGGGCTGCAGGTACCAAGGGTAACAGTTAGGGATAACAAACTGTGATTGCGTTGAGACCCCGATAATCAATGCACGGGTGAAGGCCCCCGTCCTTCTTCCCTACAAAGAAAAACCCCGCCGCTGCCGGAGACGTGGATGGCCGTATGTGGCCGACAGCCAGGGCCTCCTCGATATACTCCTCCATGGCTCTTGCCTCCGGCAGAGAGAGAAGATAATCCCGGCCCCTGGGGGGTGAGGTGTTGGGCAGTAGGTCGATGGCACAGTCCCAGGCTCGATGCGACGGCAGGCGAGCAGCCCTCTCCTTACTGAACACCTCCAGAAAGTCCCCATAAACGCACGGAACGTGTCCGGATGCTAAGGGGGCCGAATCCTCCACCACAGAAGCCAAGCATGGCCATGACACCGGCTCGTGAAGGCACTTACTCAGACACGTAGCAGACCAGTGGACCAGCTCCCCTGTGTGCCAGGAGATTTGGGGATCATGCTGCCGCAACCACGGAAAGCCCAAGATAACTGGGTTGGCGGGCGAGGAGGTGACATAGAACGGCAACCATTCCCGATGAAACAGCCCCACTTGGAATTCCAGCAGCTCGGTCTGATGGGTGAGATAGCCCCCTCCGATGGGTTGACTGTCAATTGCCATTATCCTCAAGGTTGGCATACAGGGAATGGTAGGGATCCGGAGCTCCTCCACCAGGGCCCTGTTGATCAGGTTAACGGCGGCTTCGGAGTCTATCAAGGCTGAGACAGGAACACACCGATCAGGAAAGCACAATGACACCGGCACCGTAAGGCTAAAGAACAAAGAGTTCTCACCCACCTGAGCTGACGAGGGCCTCTCAGGGCACCGGTGGATCAGGTGTCCCGAGCCCCCACAGTAATAGCAAAGCCCCATCTGAGCCCGTCGCTGGTGTTCCCGTTCCGTCAACCGGGATCTCCCCAGCTGCATGGGCTCGGGGACCTCCTCACGAGGCCTAGGGTAGTCTGGGCGAGGACGAGACGAGACTGGTGGGCGTGCCCTAGAACGATGCTGACGCAGCAGGTTGTCCAGGCGAATGGCAGTGGCTACATACTGGGTCAGAGAGGTAGCATCCTCCCGACATGCCAGTTCAGTCTGGAGCGCGGGGCTCAGACCCTCGCGAAACACTGCCCACAGTGCCGCGTCGTTCCACCCAGACTGGGCTGCCAGAGTGCGGAATTTAATGGCATAATCCAGGGCCGAATCAGATCCCTGACATAACTCCATAAACTGAAGCGAGATGTCCTTGCCCCCCGCAGGATACTCGAAGACCTCCCGTATCATTCCCGCGAAGTATGTGAACGACGAACGGATCTGAGGGTCCGCGTCCCACACTGTGGAGGCCCAGTCCTCTACCCGTCAGCAATGACAAAAGGAACGCACACCTCGTCCCCTCATCGCGATAAACCCCCGATTGATGCAAGAAAACCTCACACTGCCGTAAAAACCTGCGACAGCAATCAGCAGAGCCATCATACTTCTCAGGGATAGCCAGTCTAGGTGACTCATCACGCGCTGCTGGCGGGTCCCATGGGGGCGGGGGGGCGGCGGCGCTCGTGCTGTGGAGTTGGCTCTGAAGCGCCTCCACCTGATCTTGATAAGAGCGGATCAGTGCTCCTTGCCGAACGATAATCGCCCGTAGCTCCGCTGGATCCGTAGGAGGCGAAGTATCCTGTGACGGTTGTCTGCCGGTGGCGGTAGCAGCCGGATCCATGCGCGGGGCTGGAGTGGGGGAATGGCAGAGGGAGAGAGACATAGTCGGGCAGGCGAAGAGGTCGTAACCGGAAATCCAAACGAGGACGCAAACAAAACCAAAGGGCGAAGCAAAGACAAAGTCCAGAAAACAGTCCAGGGTCAAAACACAGTCACACAATAATCCAAAGGGCAAAAGCAGAAATCAATAGCCAAAAACCAGTCCAGAAAGAGAGTAATACACAATATAGCAATCCAAAACGCACGAGGCAAACGCTTAGTAGTCACGAGGGACGATACTTCGTACAGAGCCGGAAGTGCGCTCCGTATTTATGCTCGTGCGGCAACACGGAAGCGCATCAAAAGTCGGGTGAGGGCTCCCTCTCATGACCAGATCTCGGACGGAGTGTGACAAATAATTTGCCATTGCTAACATTTATTTAATTAATGAATTAATTGATTAACGACTTATACTTTTTTAATCTATGTTTAATGCTGTGAAACATCTGCAAAACCAGGAAAGAATTCCTGATTTGACTTACATTACAGCAGCTATAAACAGTCTCTAGCCTCTCTTGTAGTCAACAGCCATTTTTTTAATCAGGTGAGAATTTTCCTATAGTTAGAACTAATGTATATCTGATTTTTTTTCCCCCCAGCCCTGAATATTTATTTTTTCCCCATCAAAAATGTCTAGATATAAAAGAATAGCCCAGATGTCTTCATGAATCTTTCCAGTGTAAATGTAAAACAAAAAACATTGAACAGGTTGATTCTAGACATCTGTAAATAAAAAAAAATGGACTAAATTGTTAAAAATAAATGAACAGTCTGACTTTTACACATGATTTGTATTTATTTTTTATTATTTTGCATCATTGTTTTTTCAATGGAAAAATGAAAATATGTCTGTCATACTGTTTATGTTCATATGAATAGGATTCCTGAAAAGAAAACCAATCAAATCATAATGCAAAAATCAACAGAAGAAGATTTGTCATGGGCTTCTCTGTCTATAGTCCTGATCTGAAGGAGACAGGTAAAAATCTGGCAGAGTTGTAAAGAAATTTCTAGAAGAATAGAGGCCGAGGTAGAGGAGATCAGAAAGACCAGAAATGATTAGGATATGGGGTCAGAAAGTTGCTCAGAGGAAACATAAAAGGCATTAAAGGCTCTTCTACAGGAAGAAATGGGAATATTATGGATATGAATCACATTCAGAACAGCAGCTTCACATGTTTGAATTGATTTTTTTTTTTAACTTATATTCACAATAAATATTCAAAATACTGGCCACTTTTGCTACCTAATAACCTATCATGGTCCTGTTAATTAAGTTCTGCTTACAGATTTTCCCACAGCGTGAACCTCATAGATGTAGATAGGATAAGATTAGCACAAAATAAAGCAGGAAACAGGAAATCCTACTTAACATGTGCAGACATTATTAACACCTTATCTAATCAGGTACCCACCGAATAGAAAAACGCCCTCGTCTCGGGTTTTTGGAGATGCACCATGGCATGGCTCGTGCACAGATGGGCACCGCAGATGGTCCCCCACATCCCCCCGCCATCACACTCCGATAGTCATCACCTCAGAACCACCAAGCAACGTGCCAATGACAGCGCTGTCGTCTTAGCAGATCATATCAAGTGTTGCGAAATGGGCTATTAGCCTAGATTATGTGAATATCACTTGGGATGAGTTTGTCAGGCAGTGACGTGTGTGAATAGCACTTCTCAAAGGCTCAGATTACGCACATGCCTCCTCCACAAGCCTGCTTGAGTAAAATTGGTCTTTGTTCTGTCTAAGCACTTCTCATTAATTCATAATATGGAGTTTTGTCATGAGGTTGGATAAAGGATTAAGTACTGATGTGTTTTTTTTTCTTTTTTTTATACCCCTAAAACCAGAGCAAAAGTTTCTTTTCTCATTCATCATCTTATTAACTTTGTAGTAACGGAGACAGCAGACGCTGCACTCCAGAGCTCCAGAAACCGTGCAGCTCGATGATACTGAGTTATGGCATGGCTAATTAGCAACGAGACAACAAGCACGATGGCATTGATGGCGTTTTTTGCACGAACTTCGAAGCTGCGTGCAGATGAGAGAGCTGGACAGTCTACAGGACTAAAGTGTGTGGGAGAATTTTTGAGATTTAGAATGTATTTTGTTTGTGTGGAAAAGACGAGAAGACACCATGAGTAGTATCAGACACTACCTCTATTTATTGACCACCTCTCTTTATTGGTAGGGCCTGTAGGGCCGCAGTGAGTGGCCTGTGTAGTAGTAGTAACAGTTTTAGCAGCCTTAGACTGACAAGCCTTTTTAGAAGTAGATGGAACTTGAACTTGAACTGCATCAACTTTAGCACAGTTGATGAGGCTGAGGGCAAGGTCATCCAGTCCATTTGTAGAAGCGCTGGTACCTTGGTGCTATAGGATGTGGTAGCTTAATGGTTAAGGTGTTGGACTACTGATTGGAAGGTTGTGAGTTTGAATCCCAGGTCCACCAAGCTGCCACTACTGAGCCCCTGAGCAGGACCCTTAACCCTCAATTGTAAAAAATGAGATAAAACGTAAGTCACTCTGGATAAGGGCACCTGCCAAATGCTGTGAATGTAAATACGGTACCTTGTGAAGTCTGGTGCTGAGCTTTAAGAAAATTTATGCCGCGTTGAAGTACATCAAGAGAGGATTGGACATAATTCAGCTGAGTGTGGGTTAAATCTAGGACACAGAAACAAAAAAGCTATAAAGTAGGTGTTAATGTAAATTTTAATGAATTAATAGAAGGTAGAGCGTTGGCTCTGAAAAGCTTGCCCATGTTGCCTTCTTGTCTTTTCCACACAAACAAAATACATTCTAAATCTCAAAAGTTCTTCCACACTACTGCATCAGATGGGATACCTGCTGGCACCACTATCAAAACTAGTCAAAAAGCATTGTGGGAAACCATACAGAAGTGAAAAAAGGTTTTAAAAAAAGTTTTAATATATCTTGGATATAATGTAAGATCATATGGTAAATATACACCGATCAGGCATAACATTATGAGCACTGACAGGTGAAGTGAATAACACTGATTATCTCCTCATCATGGTACCTGTTAGTGGGTGGGATATATTAGGCAGCAAGTGAACATTTTGTCCTCAAAGTTGATGTGTTAAAAGCAGGAAAAATGGGCAAGCATAAGGATTTGAGTGAGTTTGACAAGGACCTTGTGATGGCTAGACGACTGGATCAGAGCAAAACTGCAGCTCTTGTGGGGTGTTCCTGGTCTGCAGTGGTCAGTATCTATCAAAAGTGGTACAAGGAAGGAACAGTAGTGAACCGGCGACAGGGTCATGGGTGGCCAAGCCTCACTGATGCACGTGGGGAGCAAAGGCTGTCCCATGTGGTCCAATCCAACAGACGAGCTACTGTTGCTCAAATTGCTGAAGAAGTTAATGCTGGTTCTGATAGAAAGGTGTCAGAATTCACAGTGCATCACAATTTAATGCATATGGGGCTGCATAGCCCATGCTGACCCCCGTGCACCGCCGAAAGCACCAACAATGGGCACCTGAGCATCAGAACTGGACCACTGAGCAATGGAAGAGGGTGGCCTGGTCTGATGAATCATGTTTTCTTTAACATCATGTGGATGGCGGGGTGCATGTGCGTCGCTTACCAGGGAAACACCTGGCACCAAGATGCATTATGGGAAGAAGGCAAGCCAGCAGAGGCAGTGTCATGCTTTGGGCATCTGTGGGATGTGCTGAACAAACAAGTCCGTTCCATGGAGACCCCACCTCACAACTTATGGGATTAAAGGATCTGCTGCTAACTTCTTGTTGCCAGATACCACAGCACACCTTCAGTGATCTAGTGGAGTCCATGCCCTATGGGGTCAGGGCTGTTTTGGCAGCAAAAGGGGGACCAACACAATGTTAGGCAGGTGATCACAATGTTATGCCTGATCATTGTAAATATTAAAAAGTAAATCAATCTTCCTTTAATTAGAACCACAGGAAGGCACACTTAAGAGGTTTTTACACTGGCAGTTTTAGTGAAACATGAAATGTTTAGTAGATGTGAAACATGAAATGTGAAAGCTGTCATGTGGAACAGGAAGCACACCATGCTACCGAATGGTACAAGACTATCTGTAGGAGACGATGTGAGTTGTGCTGCAATTCCTGTGAACTTGAAAGCTCACTTGGAAACTCGTACTCGGGGCCGCACTTGTTCAGGAAGTACAGTAACCTGCGTGTGTGTTTTAACCCATGACAGCATCATTAGTTTCCTCAACACACATGTAGCATGAGTGGTAGAAGAACTTTGTGGTACACAGAAAAAATGAGGTGCCTTACTATGCATAATAGCAAAAAAAATGTTGAATCACATTGTGTTCTCCGTGATGACGTAAGACGAACACAAATGCACCGGGGTTCGATAGAATCAAGTGAGTCTGAAACCAGCTCAACACTGCAGGGGCACAGAGAACAATCACACTCCTGCCCATTGTGAAAACCACCTTAACCTTCACCATTTCCCTGTTTTATTTTTTTTTTCTCTCCTCATACGCACTTCGTTCCACATATCGATTTTTCCTTTATTCGCCTCATTTTGTCTCAC
The DNA here is from genome assembly GCA_033459395.1 of Hemibagrus guttatus. Taxonomy (NCBI): domain Eukaryota; kingdom Metazoa; phylum Chordata; class Actinopteri; order Siluriformes; family Bagridae; genus Hemibagrus; species Hemibagrus guttatus. The sequence goes on from JAUCMX010000008.1 coordinate 20,996,919, forward strand.
TGGCATTTGGGTTACTGTCTTCATTTCTGGTGACTAAATCATTGTGTCACTAAGGGAATAAAGGTCTCATAATGAAACTTAACAACGAGGGGAAGTTTATTGTTCAATGAATGCATATTAGCCTAAGCATTTCAGATCTAAGACATGACTCAGTCACCATGGTAACCCCCCCTCTTTCCTTTCTATCTGTCCTGTGCACGTCAGAAAGCCAGATGAGTGCAATAACACCTGCAGTTTTGAGGGAAATATATTAGTGTTGACTTCTGCTCTGTCTGTGTGTTTTTTAAGAGAGATGATCTATTATGATCCATTTTTTTTGTGTCATGCACCAGAGCTGTGTATGATCTCAGAAAGTGATATGCTAGGAACGCAATCGAGATCTAGCGAGAATACATTAAAGCATGACTACCGTATGACGCATGCACTTAGATTGAAGTTAAAAAAAAAAGTTTGCAGGCATCCTGAGAGTGACAGAAATGAGGCTGAATGCAAAGAGTTATGATTTGCAAGATAAGGAAAACTCGACATTGACAAAGGCATCAATTTGTCGATATCTTTACGTGCAGTTGAGGCGTATCAGGTTTCAGTTTAGTAATGAGACATCCTCTGGCGCAGGGGAAGGGTGACGATGTTTTGGTTACTATGTGGTTCACGGGGCGCTGTTAAGGCACAAGGAAGTTATTACGTGGTATCTACATCATTCTGAAACTAGTGCAGGAAAGGCAAAACTCGAGATAAAGTGAAATTTTCACACTGAGTTCAGTGTGACGTGAATGGGAACACTTTGTCTTTGGGTGATCTGCTGTTTCCTCAGAAGTCATTTCAGTACTGCAGCAGTGTCACAGTAAGAGTTAAGGGCTTTCCTGAAATGAATAAGCAGGACATATCCTTGAATGACCTATTGCACACATATTTTTCTTTTCTTTTCTGTATCATTTACAGTGAAGACCATCTTTAACCCTGCCCCTGCTATCCCAGACCTCCATCCTGACTTCTACAAGGAATCAGATGTTTTCTGCTGCAATGAATCTGAGGTGAAAGCACACACACACATACACACACACTTGAAAGATTATTTGAACTTCTTTTCCCTAGTAGACCTTGTCCATCCTTATTTTACTGTATGTCATCTGGGATTGAACTCCAAAATAGCAATCTGGTGAGAAAGATTAACACTATATTTTGGTGAAGATTCCCATGAGACACAACAAAAAAGTTGCACATACACAGGTTTTTACTTTCATGTGGGGGCGAGCGAGCGGTAAAACCCTTCAGAGTTAGGCCACACTCACTTCTGGCTCTGGTTACGTATATTGTACACTAAACAGACATATATAGTGCCGTTAAATACCTGACACTAGTGTAGTGTTGTTTTTTTAACCATGAAGTCCCATATTACCATGCATTTATTTGTTTACTCCAATCAATGTCGCTCTTTGTCTGATTACTGTTACACTTTTATGAGTGGATATGCTGGGTTCTTTTGTAGGTCTGGGAAGTTATTGGAATTTAAATGCATTTTTTTTTTCCCCTGGAAAAGTATAGAAATTCAGAATATGTTCTGGGAAAAAAATATGTGGAAAAATTAAGGCTTCTAAGCCTATAGACCTTATTTTTTATTGTATGCATTAACACAGCATTATGCATTTTACAATTTGTGGTTTCCATTTTCTTTATTAAGATTACTTTATAAAGATTAGCAATAAAAATCGAAAAATCTAGCCATGCGGGGTCACAGTCCAGTGACTTCTGTGCCGATCCCAAGCCCGGATAAATAGAGAGGGTTGCGTCAGGAAGGGCATCCAGCATAAAACATTGCCAAATTTAACCATGCGAATCGTCAGTATTCTGAATTTCATACCGGATCGGTCGAGGCCCAGGTTAACAACGACCGCCATCGGCGCCGTTGACCTACAGGGCGCCGGTGGAAATTGGGCTACTGTTGGTCGAAGAAGTAGAAGAGGGAGGAGAATGCACAGACAGAGAGAGAAGAGGAAAGGTAAGAGTGTAGGACTGAGAATAGGAACTCTGAATGTTGGTACTATGACAGGGAAAGGTAGAGAGCTGGCTGATATGATGGAGAGAAGGAAGGTGGATATACTGTGTGTACAGGAGACCAGGTGGAAGGGTAGCAAGGCTCGTAGCATAGGAGCAGGATTCAAGCTGTTTTATTATGGTGTGGATAGTAAGAGAAATGGGGTAGGTGTGGTCCTGAAGGAGGAGTTTGTGAGGAATGTCATGGAGGTGAAGAGAGTGTCAGACAGGGTGATGAGTCTGAAGTTAGAGATTGAAGGGGTGATGTTGAATGTTGTTAGTGGTTATGCCCCACAGGTAGGTTGTGAGTTAGAGGAGAAAGAGAGATTCTGGAGTGAATTAGATGAGGTGATGGAGAGTATTCCCACAGGTGAGAGAGTGGTGATAGGAGCAGATTTTAATGGACATGTTGGTGAGGGGAACAGAGGTGATGAGGAGGTGATGGGCAAGTTTGGTGTTAAGGAAAGGAACCTAGAAGGACAGATGGTAGTGGACTTTGCTAAGAGGATGGACATGGCTGTAGTTAACACTTATTTTCAGAAGAGGGAGGAGCATAGAGTGACTTACAAGAGTGGAGGTAGGAGAACATCCTATGTAGAAGAGGCAATCTGAAAGAGATTAGTGACTGTAAAGTGGTAGTGGGAGAGAGTGTAGCCAGACAGCATAGGATGGTGGTGTGTAGGATGACTTTGATGGTCTTTGATGATCATAAAATCTTTTTATGGTTACATTTAATATTGTGAAACATCCATGAGACTGAGGTTCCTGTTGTCACTTACAATGTAGCCACTAGAATCAGTCATTTAAAGTTAATAAGACTTAAAAGAAACCCAGCAGAAAATGGATAGTACAGGAAACTTTCCCGTGGTGAAACACATGAATACATGGAATACTTGGCAACCACTGAAGTAGTTGTTACAATTTAACCTATAAATCAAATCATTACTATTCTTATAAGTAAAATATATACATTTAATACAATAGTATTAAATAGTAATAGTAATAGTAGTAGTTGATATGATTTTCTATTACAATTTACCTTCAAAGCTTCAAGTCACACTTTGAAAGGATCAAGTTTAAACACCAGATTCTGCTACCAGGTCATGACCTGCATAGTGATAACAAAACACGGCGTTCAATAGTTATTTTCTTGTCGTCTGAGTGAGAAATCCTTGGTGGGGTGGGGGGTGTCGTTTTCTTCCACTTACGGTAACTGGTGTGCTTGGAGACGCCCTCTCTCACACCTTGGCTGGATGAGTTGACAGATGAGGGCATGGATTGATGGGAAACAGTTAAAGGAAGAAAAAAATACACTAGGGAAGGCAGATGCGTAGCTGGTGAGTCACACTGTCCCGGGGCTAAAGAGCTACGACTGCGACCCGGAGTGCTCTGTGAGACCCACTTTGATGTGGCCAAGAGGCTGGAGAGGGGAAAAAGTACAGGTGGGACATGAAAGTGAGAGCTCAGAGTACACGTTGGTCTCAGTCTCAGCCTTCTTGCTTTCATCCGATGCCTTTAGCTGGGCAAGTGAAAGATAAATAATTGAGAACACACCGAAGCAGATAGATCAGCCGAGAAAGATGAGTAATCCGAGTGCTGCTCTGTTCTGGCAGGCAGCCACGGAAAAGTAAAGGTAACATCACTAAAATACATAAATATAAAAGGGTTACTGTCTGCCCCCACTTAAACATCTCTGAGGCGCGACTCCAGTCATTTAAGAGATGCTATGGAGAGTCTAAATCCATAACAGAGAAGAAGTATGAGCATTAATAGCTTGGAGCTTGTGAGTCCAAATTTATGAGCTTGCAAGTGCCAGAATGCCACTACTAAGTGCATGAGTAAGGGACTGGGCAAGGCAATAGTATGACTGATTTCTTTTTTAACATATGTGCAGCGATTTCTGCAAAAAACTATTGAAGAAGATGCATTTGTAGGTCACATATACATTACAGCAGAGCAACATTATTTTCTACACATAGCCCAGCTTTTTAGGAAGTCAGCCATGACACAGCACAGGGTCAACCATGACACAGCACCTCTGGGTTGTAGAGGTTTAAGAGCCTTGCTCAAGGGTCCAGCAGAGGCAGCTTGGCAGTGCTGAGGCTTGAAACTATAACCTTTTAATCAATGACCCAGAGCCTTAAGCATTGAACCACCACTTCCCCATTAACTGTGAATAAATTCTGGAAAACAGCCCAAAATGACCATAATCCACTTAGAATAATCTGCAATAATAATCGACCAAAATGTAGTTTTTCTGACAGAAATATACTTTGACGCCTCTGTTTTAAGAAAGAGAAGATATTTTCATTACCAGCATGCCTATGGTTTTATTTAGGCTACTTTCTCTGCTTGTTTTGTCTGTCTTCCTGCAAAGATCTTGAGCCAGATTTGCAAACACAGCAGTAATTACAGTCAGTCCTGTGTCTAAAAGATGTCTAAAAACCTTGCTAGCTGTGTAAGCTACATTCACCACCTTTCCTCAGGCAGTGAATATCATGATTTCAGCTGTCAAAATGTCTCCTGTACCATTAGATTGTCATCAAAACATAGAAGAGCACCTACACACTCAGTACCGATTACGTTTTAAAACTGTTTTAACTGATTACGTTTTAAAACAGAAAGATATTAATAACAAGAAATTTAGCCAACAGAAAAGAAATGTCTAGATTCATCCTTTATTATTTCCCCACCGGTGTTAGGGTGAACAGAGCATCATCATTCAGGTGAGGATAGGATCGTGTTTAAATCCCAAGAATGGCTTCTACCTCAGGTGATGAGACCGAGACGGACGTGGACAATGCTGAAAATCAGATTCAAAACTCATTTCCCACTGTAAACCTATCATTCTTTAATTTAGTAGTAATGTTGTTTTTCCATAAGTAGATTATGTCATAAATGTTGAGGTGTGTGGAGCATTTTTCATGGGAATTTAATCTTTAAATGCAATTTTCTCCTTTATTGATTTTAAAGCTGTAATTTTACTTCTGCTTGAGAAATATGGATATTGAGTGGAACTATAGAGTAGAAAATGTCAAAAATGAATTATGTGTAGGTTCACACACAGAGATAGATAGATAGATAGATAGATAGATAGATAGATAGATAGATAGATAGATAGATAGATAGATAGACAGACAGACAGACAGTATGATATGTTATCTTCAGATGCTTGCTCAAGACTAATTATGTGATTTTCCCACATGTGTTCTGGCTGACGCAGCACTGTTTTCATCCCCCAGGCTGAGCTGCTAACCGGGGCTCGTGTAGCATCAGTTGATGACGCAGGAAGTGCAGGTCTAGAGCTGTTAAAACGAGGCTGTGCTGCAGTCATCATCACTTTGGGTTCACAAGGCTGCGTGGTGCTACAGACCTCAAACCCCAATCCCAAACACATCCCTACAACTAAAGTCACCCCAGTGGACACTACGGTAAGACTACAGTCCATATACATACATACATACACTGCAGCTTGGCTATAGTCAGCATGTCATCAGCAGGCTAAAGGAAGCCTCAGTTAAGACACTGACAATGTAGTGGAATATTAGCAACATCATGCAGGCCTCACACTGGGTAGAAATATAAATCTTACATGAGTCAGTTTGGGTCGTCATGTCTGTAATGCCCGGTCATGCTGAATGATGACAGATAACATGACGAACTTGAGGCATATGCTCTAATGGGTCATCAGTTACAGCAAGTGTAATGCTTTCAGAACATGGATTAATCATAAGTGAAAAATATCTTTGAGAGGGACTAGTGAGTGTTTACTCATCAGTATTTACTCATACGCTAAGTACACCAAAGGGACTATAATTGTCTGTATTTATGGGTCATGCAGTGTTGAATTCTGTATTTGGTTCCCAAACAATTGCTTAAATATTACAGAAATGGGTTTATATTTATGTATACTGCAGCATTTAAAAACGGTCTTAATTTTGCATGTGGTTTTCTGGCTTCTCCTTCAATACCAATCTATAAAGAGGCTGACTCATTTCACGTTGTGCTCCGCTGGCTCTGGCGTCATAACAGCTCTCATTTCCTGTCCTTATTGCTTAGTACTGATTCGAGTTAATAGTGTAAAAGAACAATTACACTAAAACGGTAAGAGTTATCACACTCCAGCTAACGCAAATCTGGACTTTCTTTCAGCAGAATGGAAAAACTAGATTTCATTTTAATAGATGATGATGTACAATGCCAAGAAACTACTCGTAATCACTTTTTCTTTACGTACTCTAGGCGTAAAGAAAAAGTGCTTTTGATGTCATTTATGAGCTCAGAGGCTGTTTCACTCGACATTGTGATTATTATGTCATGAAAACAAGTGTGGTTTCATCTTTATTGTCAGCATTTGTCATAAATGTTTTAATCTCTGAAACCAAGATCAATGAAGATTCACCGTGAATCATTACAGACTGGGAATTTTTTTCCAGGAATAGTGGGTGTTACTTAATGTAAGTGTATTAAATGGTAGTGGAAAGTCTCATGGATGTGTGCTGGGAATTGTTTAAATTGTAAATGGGCATAAACTTTCATTGATTTCTGTAAATTCTGTGTTATATATTAAGCACAAACTATTAGAGGAACAGTATTCCTGATACTTAAATAAATTTATTTTAAGGCATATACTGATCTTGTTTATAGTGTGATGAATAAAGATATATACGCTAGTATCTATTATAAAACACACACACACACACACACACACACACACACACACACACACACACACACAGTAAGGAGGATGGTTAGGGGAATTTTAGAGAAAATTTCTCCAAGGATCATGGTTGGAGGTTTGAGGATAATGGCAGCAATTTAGGTTCAAATATACAAGTCTCCAAATATACAATTAGATGCCACCTCCATGGCAACAAATTATTTTAAAGGCACACCAGAAGAAAGCTTTTTCCTGAGTTTGTGGAACAAAGTTGGAGTTCTGTAGCAAGAAACACTCAATGTGGGTTTGGCATAAATACAGGGATGGTTATACCAAAAAGAACCTAATCCTTACTGTTACCATGACGGTCGATCTGTGATGATGTGGGAACTTTTGTTAGAATGCATGGTATTGTGGACTCCCTGATATACTAGGAGATCAAATGAAAATCTGGCTTCCTCTGCCAAAAAATGGTTCACTGTCAAAAAATGGCAGCTTCTGAAATGCGCATGAGACTCCCTCGTTCTAAAGGCAAGTGAAAACCTGAGGGGTTTCTCTCTCTCTCTCTCTCTCTCTCTCTCTCTCTCTCTAACTCCCCTCTCTCTCTCTCTCTCTCTCTCTCTCTCTCTCTCTCTCTCTCTCTCTCTCTCTCTCTCTCTCTCTCTCTCTCTCTAACTCCCTCTCTCTCTCTCTCTCTCTCTCTCTCTCTCAGTCTGTTATCTATGCATGGAGAGATTCCTTGCTAAGACTAGAAGACTAGAAAGTTGTTTGAAATGAATCACAAATTTTTTAAAATATATATTTAGATTTTTTAAATTGCATTAGAATGTATTCAGTTAGATTTCTCTCATATTTTATCAAAATCAGAATACTTCATTGATCCCCTCAGGGAAATTGTTAAGTTGCAGCTGCTCACAGTACAATCTTGGTAAAATAAAATCTAAGAAGTAAACTATAAGATTTAAACTAATTAAACAGACATTTTTCTCAGAACCCTTTTCTCTCATCATTACCCAGGGTGCCAATAATTCTGGAGTTGTGTTTATTAATCTGTCTGAACTTCTTTCATCCATATAACCATTCAAAAACCCATCCTTCTGTGTGTTTGACTCACCTCTTAACACTCAGTGGTTTCCACACAATTGCAGCTTTGCTCCCGCACACGTTTATTACTCATAAATCCTGACTTGTTTAACTTTTTTTGGATGCCCTGATCCCTCTTCCAGTAAGTCCTCTCTCTTCCCCCCTAGCTGTTAAAAAAAAAAAAAAAAAAAAAAAAAACACAAGGGGGCGAATACCAGATTTTATCTGAACGACCAAACAAGAATGGGACATGTTTCCATCTGTTTATTTTTTTAAGACTTTATGATCGATTGGGATGGGATGTCTGCTTTCCCTTCTCTGTCTGCTTTCCCGTCTCTGTCTTAAATTTATTTTATTTTTTTTAAAGAAATTACTGGAGCTATCATAAACATTCAGCTATTGTGTTTGTGTTATGTGCTCCGTGTGGGACGGTGTTAAAAAACAATAGGTTAAAGTTTCACCAGAGCTTCTCAGCGCTTTGAGTCATGTTCCACGCCGCCTCTCTCCGTGCCTTCTCCTCCGTCCAGAGCTTTTTTTGCCACGTCAGTAAAGAATGCTGCGTGTTCAAATCTCAGAATGCCATACTTCACTGCTGATCTCATCCTCGGTGTTGGTATCGCTTGGACAGCAATGCGAACACAATGTGTGACTCAGGTTGTGGTGTACTGCAGCACAGCTATTTCTCATCATGGATCCTGAAATATTAGCTGTACACATCACACTAGATTAATCATCGGCCTGCTATTCTCTACTAACCGACATGGAATCTCTGTACTGGACACAGAGCAGTCTCAAGTTAAAAGCATCAGCTGCTTCTCACTCGCTTGACAGCCAAGCTCCCACTGTGCAATCGAAAAGCCTTGTGGCATGGCACTAGATGAGAAAAGTAGAACGTGTAAAAACCCACGCATCTTTTTTACATACAGCGAAAAGTTCAGCGGCTTGCAGAGCACATCAAATATTCTGAACTAAAGCCAGGATGCTGTTTCATTGTATCGCCATGAGAACAGGCGTTATGGACACCTTTTATGTTGTGGTTGGCTGTTAACACTTAGTTTTATTTTTAAAGCTTGCAGTTTTGGAATAAAAGGGTTCAACGTAGCTTAAAAGAGCTTCTTGACTACTTGAACCCTTTTCTGAAAGGCGAACCCAGGGAAAGCACAGTCTGAAGAAAGCTCCTTGATGTGTTGCTTAAGTAAAGAATAAAGCACGCTGTTGTGGTATATTGCCCTAATGCAACAGCAATTTGTCAATTTATTACGTCATACTTTTTATCCAGTTTTAGTTACCTTTAAAGTTGTGGAGCGTCCAAAAAACAAGTTCTTTCCTGTTATCTCTGACATTCCAGCAGTTGTTCCTGCATTTTTTTCCCTCTTGAAGTTAATAAGGCAAAAACATGCAGCTTGTTGCAGTACCAAAAAATCAGAAATTGCAAACTTACAAAACAACTTTTACTGGCACTGGAGACTCAATCCAAAAAATGCTACACATTTTACCCCTACAACTACACATACCCCTATCAGACATCTTCACCATCTCAACAATTACAACAAAAGTAATCAGAATCTGTTTATATGAGGTTTCTGAAATATTTGCTATTAATAAAATATTAGAATAAGTGCAGTAATATAAGTTGTAACCAAAACCACTGTCAGAGTTGATATTACTTAAAATGAGGTAAGTCTTCTGACCAATCAGAAGCTCAGTAGCACTGTAGTATAATATTATTTGACCTGCGGCTTACACGATGGCCATTAAGGCTTTTTTAGGGTTCGCAGCTTCACACAAGATTAAGCATATAACAAAAATAGACAGAATATTAGCAAATGTAAACTTGAAAACTGACAATACAGAAATAAAAGAGATACAAGATATGTAACAGACAGAAAGAAAAGAAAAAAATACAAATAAAAGAATAAATGATTTTAGCTACAAATACAATAATGGATAATAATTGTAAAGCAGTAGTCATATTAATAGTAATAACAATAACAAGCTACTGCACCATCATTTGGTTTGTGTGTGTGTGTGTGTGTGTGTGTGTGTGTGTGTGTGTACATCTACAGATCTGTGGTTATGGTAATCTGGTGCATCTGTAGGAGTCTTGTTGTTGTCGGTTGTTCTGATATACAGTGGGGTCCCAAAGTCTGAGACCACATTGAGAATCAGATATTTTTTTTCTCAGAAAGTTTTAGAAAGTGCAATAGAATCTTCAGGCCCACTGTGAGTTAATAAAACAGCCTTTTTGCTAGAATATAGGGTGCCACTCAGTCCAGAAAATGTCTGCAACAACACTACAGTCCACCATTTCAGCATCTCTTCCTCCAACTTTTATTTTCAGTCTCAAATTAAACCCAGGCATGCATTCATCATTCTACCAGCCTGTGGGTGTGAGAGAAAATCATCTGATGTGTATAAACGTCTGCAGACTAAACGTGCCTCTCATATCCACTGTACACACACACACACACACACACACACACACACACACACACACACACACACACACACACACAGACGGACAGTGGGTGGGCTGACCTAGACAGCGCAGCTCAAAGTGGGTCCAGACAATTCAAATCAGAAAGGCCTGAGCTCAATGAGGGGGACAGGAGACGAAGGACCCACCACAAAGCTCCCTACAGGGTCGGGGTTTACTGGAAAAAAAAAAACAACACTACCGCTCACCTCCTGCTGCTGCGGGGAGAGTGATGTCATCACACAGACAGATGGATGAGGCACACAGACCACCACTGGACATTGGACAGCACAAAATTTGCCAACGTGTCACAGCAATGCACTCAAACTATTTGGGGAGGAGAGGATTTTCCCAGCGCTATAAAATAGTTTTCCTAAAAGCAGACAAATAAATCAAGCTGACACCTGTTTAAAAAAAATCAAACACTAGCAGGGAATGAAAAAATATTTTAGACATTTTGATAATAGATAAAGGTTGAGGGTTCGATTCCCGCCTCTGCCCTGTGTGTGTGAATGTTTTCCCTATGCTTTGGGGGTTTCCTCTAGATACTTCAGTTTTCCCCCTCAGTCCAAAGACATGCGTTGTAGGCTGATTGACATCTCTAAACTGTCCATAGTGTGTGAATGTGGTGTGTAACTGTGTGTGTGTGTGATTGTGTCATGCAATATGTTGGCAAGCCATCCAGGGTATCTCCTGCCTTGTGCCCTGAGACTCCAGGTTCCTGGTGACCCTGTGTAGAAAAAGAGCTACAGAAAATGGATGGATGGATGGATGGATGGATGGATGGATGGATGGATGGATGGATGGATGGATGGACAATTTTGTTTCTATAACTGATGTAAAAAAAAACAAAAAAACAAGGCTATTATGCTATGCATTACTTAATCAAAATGTATTCAATAATAAGTGCTACTAAATTGTCTCCTCACACAAATAGTGAAAACAGATAACAAGTACTTGGCCTTTTTGGGGAATTTTAAGAACATTTAGAAAGCTCTCAGCTTTTTTTTTTTTTTTTAAATTTTAAGAAAGCTTAGAAAACATTTAGAAAGCTCCCATCATGAAGCTTGGTGAAAAGCTGGCTAGTGTGTACAAATCCTCATAATTTAAAAATCTAAAATAGTTTTGATTTCCTTAAATACCACATACTACAAATCCATATGTGTTATGGCATAATGTTAATATTCTTCTTCTTATTATTTTAAAATAGTTTAAAAAAAAAAAAATTGTCAAAATAATGGTGTCGGTGTTACCAGGATAGATCAGAAGGGACACTGGGAACACTGGGAGTGAGATGAAAATTCACCCTAAATGGGATGCCAACCATTTTACATATATTTTTGGGGGTGTAAATTAGTATTAGAATTATTATTGTAAATTAGTATTAGTATAATTTGTACAAATTCTTTAGCTGTTTTAACAGTTTTTCCAAACAGTGACATTTTAAGCTAATGTTTGAGCTAATGTCAGTTACTGATATATTGTATGTGTTAAAGAATTCCATGACCTACTGCATACTGTGGAAAATTGTCTTTATCTCTGACCTGTGTGACCCGTTCAGAGTGACTCATGCTGTAGAAAAGCGTGACAGTGGGATGTGTCACTCCATCGAACGCATCACATGCCTCACATCTTTCTTTGTAGCATATACAGACATCTGTAGCTGAGTTTCCACTTCGGGAGGAAAGAGCCCCGGAAAAACCAGGATACTTTTTCAGTTGATGGACAGACAGATCAATCCATCAGTCTGTGCTTTGTGTGCGCTTTAGGAAGGGTCCTGCGATGGATGGAGGGATGGATGGATAGATAGATAGACAGATCGACATAGATAGATAGATAGATTGATAGACACAGACAGACAGACAGACAGACAGACAGACAGACAGACAGACAGACAGACAGACAGACAGACAGACAGATAGATAGATAGATAGATAGATAGATAGATAGATAGAAACAGACAGACAGACAGACAGATAGATAGATAGATAGATAGATAGATAGATAGATAGATAGATAGATAGATAGACAGACAGACAGATAGATTCACACAGACAGACAGACAGACGGACAGATAGATAGATAGATAGATAGATAGATAGATAGATAGATAGATAGATAGATAGATTCACACAGACAGACAGACAGATAGATAGATAGATAGATAGATAGATAGATAGATAGATAGATAGATAGATAGATAGATAGATAGATAGATTCACACAGACAGACAGACAGATAGATAGATAGATAGATAGATAGATAGATAGGTAGATAGGTAGATAGATAGATCGACACAGACAGACAGACAGATAGATAGACAGATAGATAGATAGATAGATAGATAGATAGATAGATAGATAGATAGATAGATAGATAGATAGATTGACACAGACAGATAGATAGATAGACAGATAGATAGATAGATAGATAGATAGATAGATAGATAGATAGATAGATAGATAGATAGATAGATAGATAGATAGATAGGTACAGATAGATAGATAGATAGATAGATAGATAGATAGATAGATAGATAGATAGATAGACACAGACAGACAGATAGATAGATAGATAGATAGATAGATAGATAGGTAGATAGATAGATAGATAGATAGATAGATAGATAGATAGATAGATAGATAGATAGATAGATCGAGACAGACAGACAGATAGATAGATAGATAGATAGATAGATAGATAGATAGATAGATAGATAGATAGACACAGACAGACAGATAGATAGATAGATAGATAGATAGATAGATAGATAGATAGATAGATAGATAGATAGATAGATAGATAGATAGATCGACACAGACAGACAGAAAGATAGATAGATAGATAGATAGATAGATAGATAGATAGATAGATAGATAGATAGATAGATAGATAGATAGATAGATCGAGACAGACAGACAGATAGATAGATAGATAGATAGATAGATAGATAGATAGATAGATAGATAGATAGATAGATAGATAGATAGATAGATCGACACAGACAGACAGACAGATAGATAGATAGATAGATAGATAGATAGATAGATAGATAGATAGATAGATAGATAGATCGACACAGACAGACAGATAGATAGATAGATAGATAGATAGATAGATAGATAGATAGATACATACATACATACATACATACATACATACATACATACATAGATATCATTATAATATCATCAAAGTGTGTACAAAACAATAGGGTTTATTTGGGCTATGTTTCTTTCTTTCTTTTTTGGAGGAGAAATAATTACTGGATTAATGTAGTGGGTGGAGAATAGGGAACTACTTCAGTTATTCAGGGTGGAGTCGTTACCAGACGGGTGAAAAATTTTCCAGAGCCGTTCCACAACCACAACATGGTTTAGAAGCCAAATGGCTGCCCAGCCAAACAGCCTGGCGTGAGATTTACAGTAATCTAAAAGAAAGGACAAGAATGTGAAGCGATGATGTGAATCTGTTTAGACGTGAACAGCTAAGTCCATGATTGCGCTGCCATTCGTGTCCCACTGATATTATATTTGCAAATATGAAAATCATACAGGGTTTAAACATGAGTATCTTTCACAACAGCCTATGTCCATGCTTCAGATAAAAAACTTCAGTTTCTATCTGTCTCATTCTACAATATCTACACTTTACCATGAAATGCTATCTAATCATTAAATATATTTATTTAAATATTTAATATTTTTTGTACTAAGTATAAATCCATTTAGCATCACATTCTTTTTCATGAATCAGCCATGTTGAAAATTATACATTTCAGAACGATTCAGAACATTTACTAAAGCCAGCTAGATGAACATATTCACCTCTGTGAAATATCTGGAATATTGGAATATATGGATACATTTGCAACAGGAAGTTGCATCATCCAAATTCCCTTAATATCATGGAAAACATTATTTTCTCCACTCATTATTTTGAGTTAATTGTGAGTTAATATTATCTGACAAGGTCACTTTTGAAAGCACCAAATTATAATTATATGTCAATTATATATCATTATAAATATTATTCATTAAAAGTAAAAAAAATATAGTGAACAAATAAATAGTGCATAAAATGGATGTTAATTAAGCACTTTGTGTGTTGGTTTATTTTGTGCTAATTATGAGGATGACTCCTTAAATGGAAAACTATTATTATTATTAATTTTTTATTAATTAACAAAATGAAAAAATTAAAATAGGTGTATAATTTTCTATTTTCAAGTGTTCCAGCGAGGTTCTGGGGGGAAAATGATTCAATTCTAATTTATGTTGTATTTTTCATATATTCATTTGACTGACATTCATATGTAACTGCTGAATGCAACCAGCAAAGAAAAAAAAGATTAATAATAATAATTATAATAATATTGTTATGTCAGACAGGTCATCCCAGTTTCAGTGGATAAATGCATGTTTACTTGGATTTGAAGTTAGAAGGTTAAATGCCCCTGTAATGATGGGCTGAGTTTAAGCAACAACGAGCGTGGTGTCACTGCAGTCGCATGGTGAGGACGGAGGCGGTGGTAGATGATGCAAGTGTTGAAGGTGTGCAATAACGCTAGGGGTCTAGGGAAGAGCCATAAGTATGAATAATCAGATGAGCTTCTGAGAACTGGTGGTGGAGTCATCTGTGGTTAAAGCTCAGTAAATTACAACATTCCTCACCGCTTTCCCATGTGTACTCCTCCCAATCCAACCCCCATCCAACTCCAGAGTTCTACACTCAACAGACTACCACATTTTATCCATTTAGAATGAATAGATTTCTGCTTTTAAAGCTTAGTGCCTGATTAATTATCACCTATTGATAAATGTCACCTGAATGTGTGTCAGCGAACGGGTTGGCATCCGATCCAGGTTTTGTAGTGCCTCGGCGTTCCCGGTGCAACGCTACAATCCTAAAATAATAATCCCAGAATAAAGCTTTTACTGAAAGTCAATGAGAAAGGTATGAAGGGTAAAAATGGGCTTCTTTTTACAAAGTGGTATTGTTTTTTGTCAAGCAGATAAGCTAAAAGCCGCTAAATATAACCTTCAAGCCAAGAGCAATAGCCATTCACTAATCATACAGGGGTCTGAGGTCTCTCTTTGTTGAACGCTGACCTGAGTGCCCCCTCTCCAGTTCAGGCTTATTGTTCACTTATTCACGTTGCCCAACACCGAGCCAGATGAGAACATATGACTCAACACAATCTACATCCAGTCATCATCATGTACTGCCATTCACAGATGGTAATGCTAATTTACTCATTTTTCTTCAACATCCTGTCTGTGCTTTAAAGAAAACTGTGTCACGATTAACTTTTAATTGAATAAAACTTTTGTAAGTACAAATTTAATGTTAACTGGTTTCAATATCATGAATCCAGTTAAGCCATGTTTATCTAACTTTAGCTTAAACTAATAAATGGACAATTAAGCTGATTTTGTTTAGGAAAGCTCAAGCCTGAAACACATTTATACACATTTATTTATACTAAAATACTTTTTATGTGTGTTAATGATTCTAGTGTTATGTTTTTGATTGATGCGGTATTTTTGGTTTTGGCCAATGCTAACACTAAGCGATATCTCTAAGTGATAAAAGTCAGCTTTGAGGATCTGAGATCCTAAATACAAAAGATTTACTTCTCAAGTACTATTTTCCAATAACATTGTATGTCAGATTAATGAGAAATCTAACATAGTAGTAGAGGAGACAGCAAACATGATATTCCAGAATTCACAGCAGTTATATAACCTAGTTGCACTGAGTAATGAGAGAAACTCGGCTCGGCTAATTAACGACGTACAAGATGATGAGCAGGACGGTGTTAACTTTGGATGCTGATCTGTTTGATCTGGGACGAGGAGGTGAAAGAGCACTAAAGCACTGCTGCATCACTTGAGGCAGAGATGAAGCACCACTGGTAACACTATTAATATTAATATTACTAAAATAAGTTAACCAATAATTTTAGAATAATTTCATGTTAAAATGATTTTTTCCTAACAGTTTAGTACTATCCCAGTCAGGGAAACGCTTCCTGTCTCTGAAGGCCAACACAGAGAGAACGAGGAGGAGGTTCTTCCCGCAGGCCAATTCGGGCCTTCAACCAGGACAACACCTAGCACTATTAATACATAGACTTATAAATACAGACTTCAGATTTCTCCGCACAACACCCACACACCTAACATTCCTGTCAATACATTTCTTTTTGCCATCTATATTGCCCTCTATTTTTCTGTCTATACATTAAATCATCAGACATTCATAAGAGGCATTTTACTGCAAGTCCTACTGGGTACAGTTGTGTGTGTGATCAATAATCATTATTTGTCTTGAAGTCCATTGAAAGTCACATTAATCATGAAGGTTGATATGTAAGACTTGAATTAAGACATGTCCAAACGAACACCATGCATTATATCTCACCACGTATCACACTTGTGTACAGGGTGCTGGAGACAGCTTCTTGGGTGCACTGGCCTTCTACATGGCCCACTATCCATCTCTGCCTCTGGAGGAAATGAGCAGGAGAGCAAACCTGGTAGCTGCAGTGTCTGTGCAGAGCGTCGGCACTCAAACGTCTTATCCATTCAAGAAGGACCTGCCAGCAGAACTGTTTCTGAAAGATTAAACTCTTACCTTAACCACTGCACCAACAGCATTGTGTCTGATATTCTAAAAAAAAAAATTAGCATTATTTAGCATTTCTGGGAAGAGTCTCGGTTGTCTGTGCTTTGTAACAGTCACGGTGCTTTGTAAAGCTTTCCAGCATGTAAATCTTCATGACCTAAGGAGTTTCCTGTCTCTGAGATGAGCGAGCGAGAGAGAGAAAGAAAGAGAGAGACTGGTGAGCGAATGACTGTTTATCTTTAATAATAAATGATTATAATTATTATATTCTTGATTAACAGGGACCCTTGGGTGTTCCACAACATTAACTCTAACTATAAATTGGTAAAATGTGCGATGTGTCATTCATTAATAAACTCAATATTGTAATCTTTGGCAAAAAGCTGTCATTTAAAAGGAATAACACTCTACACACTGTGTTGTTATATACAGATAATCCATTTCAGGACATTATGACCAACATGGATTATTTTCATATAAATGCTTGTGCTTGTCTTATGTTATTCCTAACATATCTCTCACTTACATAAGCACTTTTGGGAGCGATGTGTGACCTACAGGTGTTTAATGAAGATGAGACATGGTGACTGTGAAGGCAGTAGCATATGATCTACATCATGCCATCCAGTGAGACGTAGTGCACTGCTGACAGGGGGCGGAGTCATCCCGGAGGAGGCCTCACCCACATCAGTATTTTATTATAGAATCAAGGTGCGCATTAATATACTGTGACTGCAAAATAACTGACACCTGAGTGTAACAGAACCTGTTTTATTTAATATGGTGCTTATATGATGTGTTTAGAAAATCATTTAGAAATGTAATATTTATGGCATGTTTACAAACTAGACTTATTAAAAAAATATAGTCAAAGAATGTACAACCTGGAGGGCACGGTGGCTTAGTGGTTAGCACGTTTGCCTTTACACCTCCAGGGTTGGGGGTTTGATTCCCGCCTCCGCCATGTGTGTCTGGAGTTTGCATGTTCTCCCCGTGCCTCAGGGATTTCCTCCGGGTACTCTGGTTTCCTCCCCAGGTCCAAAGACATGCATTGTAGGTTGATTAGGGATCTCTAAATTGTCCGTAGTATGTGATTGCGTGAGTGAATGAGAGTGTGTGTGTGTGCCCTGCGATGGGTTGGCACTCCGTCCAGGGTGTATCCTGCCTTGATGCCCAATGACACCTGAGATAGGCACAGGCTCCCCGTGACCCGAGAATAGATCGGATAAGCGGTAGACAATGAATGAATGTACAACCTGTGTAACCTTGTGCAGGTGTGTATAGGCATGTATTTGTCCTCAAATTAATATGAACACATGACAATTAGGGCTTCCGCAATGATTAAAATTTTTTTAAATAAAAAATGCAATAGTTTTTTCAGTAAAATAAGTGCTTCACTACTGTAAAACAAGCTGTTCAAGGATATTCTGCCAAGAAAATAAAGCGTCTTCACTTCCATATGCTCTAATTTTGCATATCAGCACTTTTCTGGGCCTGTTTTTCCTACGATAATCTTCACTTAAATGTAATAAATAAAAGTGATATATAATATATTACCTACTTCAATAACTTATAACAAGCAAATCAAAGTGAGATGTAATACCTATAGGATTGCATTCAGTATTTAGTAATATTTAGAAATGGGCAATAAATGACCCTTTTATATATGTTCATATTTATAAGTAACAAATTAAATCTCTAAGAATGTAAAGAGTGTAAACAATATCCCCTTTACTCAATTCCATGCTGGTGACATTTTTAATAAATATTTTATTCAATACTACTGACATTACTCACTTGACTAAATGAAATAAATTAATAACTGAATTCACTCTTGAGCCACAGCCAATGTTTTAAAAAAAAATGATGTTGGTAAGAAAAGAGAGAACAAATCTGTTTTTTTTTTCTGGAGAAAATGCCAGCATGTGGTGCAGATTGTGTAATTTTGAAACAAACCGTTCCTTATGGAGGGGTTAAATAGGTAACTATCATTCAGACATAAAGTGAATCATTTTACAATAAATACTATATTTACAACAAATGTCTGTGTGCCATTTTCTGACTATTAAAAAGAAGGATTTAATGTTTGGGGGCAAAAACATAGCTTTTCAAAAAATCAGACTGAAAAACAAGGTTTTATTGCTAAGAATTTTGCTTAAAATATGTAATTTGGCTATGTAGTAGAATATGTTCAGGTTTTTGTATATTTTATTAAAGCATGTTAAACACTACACAGACATGAAGCTATAAAGAAAATTCTATATATATATTTTTTTTATTACAGATTAATGTGTACTTCCCCGGATTAAACAGTTATTCTACATACTTATTTATATCTTCTATAATTTTAAATATAGCATGGTTCTGTTTTGTGCCTAAGCTGAAAAAGTAACACAAAAGTGCCTATGTCAATTGAATTCTATTATGTTGCTCCTATTGTGGTGTACATAAATCATTTATCCACACACTAATGATTTAGCCTTGGAGAATTTCAGCAAAACAACCAATGGATATTTTGAATTAGTCTGGTCAGACTTGAACAAACAGGGATTGAAATGAAGGTAAAACACATAAGTGCCAAATAAAATGTCAGTAATGTACTAATGTTAGAGACCTGTTAGTTAATTAGTTAAGGGTTCTGTTTGAAATATTTTTGGTATTTAATATATTTAAATATCTATATATTTAAATTCAGCTGATCAATTAATCAAAAGATAAACAATAGAATAATCAGTTCATTATTTATAAATAGATTTTAAATGTATTAATAGGTCACAGACAGTGGACAGTAATATCTCATCTGCATTCTCCTGATGATGTATTAGTGCCTTTAACCTATATTTATTATTATACTTAACGCTTATGTAAGAAATTATTTTTAGACTCATATGATGTGACTTTTGCTCAAGAATACAAAATAATAATAACTCCATAAAACGTCAAAGGTCACATCACATGAGTGTCTAAAAAAAATTCTTACATAAGCATTAAATATAATAATTGATTACATTTACACTTCATTTTCAATTGATTTATATATATATATACACACACACACCAACCAGGCATAACATTATGTCCACCTGCCTGATATTGTTGGTCCCAATTTTGCTGCCAAAACAGCCTTGACCCGTCATGCACTGTGTATTCCGACACTTTTCTATCAGAACCAGCATTAACTTCTTCAGCAATCTGAGCAACAATAGCTTGTCTGTTGGATCGGATCACACGAACCAGCCTTCACTCCACATGTGCATCAATGATCCTTGGCCACCCATGACCCTGTCGCCGGTTCACCACTGTTCCTTCCTTGTACCACTTTTAATAGATACTGACCACTGCAGACCGGGAACACCCCACAATAACTGCAGTTTTGGAGATGCTCTGATCCAGTCGTCTAGCCATCACAATTTGGCCCTTGTCAAACTCGCTCAAATCCTTACGCTTGCCCATTTTTCCTGCTTCTAACACATCAACTTTGAGGACAAAATGTTCACTTGCTGCCTAATATATCCCACCCACTAACAGGTGCCATGATGAGGAGATCATCAGTGTTATTCACTTCACCTGTCACTGCTCATAATGTTATGGCTGATCAGTATATATACACAGATGTGTGTGTGCATGTGTGTGTGTGTATCAAAACATACATATATGTACACACTCCTGGGCAAACTTCTTTTAAAAAAAAAAAACAACAACTTCTTTTTTTTTTAAAAAAAAAAAAAAAAAAAAAAAGCTTTTCTGGTCTTAGTAACAAATCACTGGTCAGGAAATTTGCAAAAATTTAACAAATAAATAACGTTATTACGGGATAGCTTTTCCCTGTGAATTCTTTAAATATTTAAGCCTTATGCATAAACTACCTGACATTTAATTGAGTGGCAGCTCACCAGTACCAGCAGCTGAAAAGGCTCTCCCATCATGACACCTAAACACCTCCACTGTGACAGAAATACGTTTACTAATGTACTTCTCACCACTTCTGTTTCTAGCTTTTCCCTACATAATTCAGTGCAGCAAAGGTAAATTAGAAAAGAAGTCTCAGGAGTGCATTTGTGGAATTCTTTCTAATTTTCTGACAAATTATTTTTCTTGATTATTATCTATTCTTGATTCTTTTTACTTATTATTTGTATTTTTTTTTGAGAAAAAGACTAAATTAACAGTATTGTATGATTTTATTGTTTTTACTGTCTTTAAATAAAAAAAAAACAATGTTTAATACACCTCTGTGTTGCAATTTCACCATTAAGGTTATTTTTTATTTTATTTTTTTTCAATTTAACCTAATTATTTTTTAAATTCTGAAAAAGACATCTACTAACAGACATATCTATATGCTCAGCCAGTGCAGTACTGCTTCTCAGAGCAGTGTTTCTCACTCTGTCATGTTGTTGATCTCAGGACGTCTGGATCCACTGTTGCATGTTGTCATGCTTCACGGTGATGTGTCGGATGAGTTGAGTGTAGCTCAGTTCTCTTATTCATAGCTGCTTCTGAGCTACTTGCTATTTGAAACAGTGCATGTTGAAATCCACCAGAGTGAAAACTTTCAAGAGAAAGGTCCATGTTTAAAGAGAGCGAATCTTCTTCTTCTCAAGGAACAGGACGTGCTTGTTCACTGTGAATGGAAATAAAAAATAATAATGAATAAATTACATAAAAGCAGCTACACTGAAATGACTATTTATTTTTACACCACAGATTTGATTTAATAAAATGCTGGTGAAAACATTTTCAAGTAGTTTATTTAAAGCAGAGACCTAAAACATATCAAACAGCTCGACTTTGCCATATTATTGACTTACAAAAAATTTACAGAAAGCCAAATAACAGAAATGTCATGCTTTCTAGATAAATAGATGAATATATAAATTATGAGAGGATTTCACAAAAAAGTTATGAGATAGAAATGGATTTAAAACTTTCAGATATTACAATTTGTACAACATATGACCATGATTCACTCAACAGTGCTAAGATCTAGATAGTTTTAGCTCAAAAAACCCCCACACACAAGAGTAATAAAATATATCTGAATTTTCACATGCTACTTGAAATAAAGTAGGAATTTATAATTGTGAATCTTAAAGTTTAATTCACATTCTTAATAATTTGTTGAATTATTAAGACTGTTAATTAACAATGCGTTTTTTTAAAGTACAGGATTCAATCAATTTATTTATTTATTTATTTTTTATAATTTTAATTTTAATTAAAATAATATATAATTTTAAGGCTAAAGCATTAAGAATATTAAATCATTTCCTGATCTCATTTGCTGGTTCTTCTGTTAGTTCCACTGGCTGTCATAAGGTCCTGAACACCCTGTATTTTAATACGTTTACTTTAAACCGTCATATATTGAAATATTCTAAAATTTGGTCAAACAGCAGGTACAGATGAAATTAAAAAGTATTATTATTATTATTAATAATAATAATAATAATAATAATAATAAATATTACGTTAAATGAAAAATGTTACATGTCAAAATTCTAAATCCCACACAATCTCTCTAATTAGCCACTAAACACACTACATATATATCAGCTGTTTCTATAGCTATGAGCTATAACTAATCATATATTATTGTGAAGATATTGTTTAATGTTTCCTTTATTCCTGTACATACTTAAAGCATATACTTGCTGAAATTAATAGTATTTATTCTTTGGTAAATCTCCGCCTTTATCCTTAGTATTAAAGCACGGGTAACTACTTAAAAGCTATTAAGAACTGATTGTTGGTTATTGATACTGGTAGTAGTATTTATTAATTAATTCTATTCTTAATAATAATATTGTTATGTATTATTTTTAGTATTAGTAGCAGTATTTTTATTATTATTATTATCATATTTTTATTATTAATTATCCCAATGAACCCAATTTATTTAGTTACTACAATGGTTTAAGACCTAAATAATTCCTAAAAAAAACCCCAAAAAAACAACTAGTACACACTCATTAACATTTCTTTTTATTACAATACATTGATGGAGAACTGATTTGGTATTAGGGAAAATGTTCAGGATAAATATTAATTTAACTTTAAACTTTATCGCTATTAAGCGCTACATAAATAAATTGAGTTGAATTGAAAATTGAATTTAAAATGGACAAAGTTAGAAACATCCTGAAGCTTTAAATAAAGAGCCATCAGACAATTCCTTACCACAATAATCTAATGTTTAAGTGTAGACTGTAACAGCTACTGTAATGAAGTATAAATTCGAGGCACTTGTAATTTACTTGATGATTCCCTTTTAATGCAATGTGCTACTCTACTGTATCACACAAGTACTTTTTACTCCCCTACATTTGTACAGATTTATAGTTACCAGTTACAATTTTTCATACCCATCCTGTCCAGTGACATCTTCCTTTATTTTCTTGAGAAAATCTACAATCTACTTCTTAATCTAAATAAACCGTTTAAACTCTAACCCCTTGGATTAGCTGGAAAATGTTGCATATGAAAGCATGTTTGTTCATATGTTCACATTTAGTTCTCACAGGACAGCGAGTCATACACAAACACATGATGATCTTATAGAATGTGACGTATTGCTGTAGATGAAACACTATAAATGAGTTCAAATGAGCTTAACCTTAAACATCTACAACAGTAAAAAGCAAAATACACATGAATGCAGCATGTATTAAGCCAAAATCATCAGATAATATAATAGTAAAGCACTAATATAATAGTAAAGTACTTTTGATATTTTAACTATATTTTGCCTATACTTTTACTTTAGCATTTGAATGCTCAAAGTATTTTCATAGTGTAGTTTAGTACTTATACTATATTGAAGGATCTGAATGCTTCTTCCAGCACTGGTTACTAAATCATGACTATTTAGTTAACACAGTAGTGTATTATAGTCATTATTGTATTACTATTATTGTGCTTTAAGTTTTAATTAATTGAGAAAACCTACTGTGAAGCGATAGCATTAAGTTAAAGTGGTGTGTCATATTATTAGGAAGCCAGATTTAATAACACCCTTGTTAACAGAAACATTTGCATACAAAATATGTTTTTGTATGCAAATGTTTATGTTTTAAACATAAACCTTTATGTTTTAAACCTTTTATAAAAAAATAGTAATTCATCTGATGGAGCAAACATAGCATAAGGCCACAGCATACAGAGCATCTGATCTTTTCTACACTTTTACTAGACATGGTTGGTGAAACTCCAGAAGACTTCAGTAGAAAAAAATCCAGATGACTGGAAAGCCTCTAGGTTTTTTTTTTTAATTTCATGAGAGGGTTTTTAACCCTCTATAATTGTTTCTCTATTTTTGTAAAGCTGCTTTGAGACAATGTCCATTGTAAAGGGCGCTATACAAATAACTTGAATTGAATTGAAATTTAAAATGTAAGTACTAACTTATAATAAATAATAATAAGAGGAATCTTGGGGGGGCACGGTGGCTTGGTGGTTAGCATGTTTGCCTCACACCTCCAGGGTTGGGGGTTCGATTCCCGCCTCCACCGTGTGCGTGGAGTTTGCATGTTCTCCCCGTGCCTCGGGGGTTTCCTCCGGGTACTCCGGTTTCCTCCCCCGGTCCAAAGGCTTGCATTGTAGGTTGATTGACTCTAAATTGTCCGTAGTGTGTGATTGCGTGAGTAAATGAGTGTGTGTGTGTATGCCCTGCGATGGGTTGACACTCCGTCCAGGGTGTATCCTGCCTTGATGCTCAATGACGCCTGAGATAGGCACAGGCTCCCCGTGACCCGAGAATAGTTCGGATAAGCGGTAGACAATGAATGAATGAAGAGGAATTTTGGTAATTGTTAGTACTCAATATCGTAAAAACAACAATCCATAAGTTTGGGCTAAGCATTACAACCCTATTTATTTAATAGCTTATTTATTTAACCCTTTTAGACATAGTGCCCACACCAAAGGACAGTCAATTTGAAGCAATTTTGCAAATCACTTATAAACATCATTATCTGATTTCTGTTGTTTAATCTAAATTAATCACTGTTCTCAGTGTAGGATGGTTTTAATATATATTTACAAAATTTGTACATAGAATTTTTCAAAATATATATTATATATTATATGTGTAAATTTTATTATTATTATTATTAATATTATCATCTTTTTAGTAAATATACTCCTAAATCATCTGCTTCATGCAACAGTCCAAAACTAAGAATAAAAAAAAAAAAGATTACTATTTTGTATATAAACATATTGGAAAATGTTGGGGTTTTTTTTGTTTTGTTTTTTTTTTTATAATTTTTTACTGTTAAATACTGTTTTTTTCATGACTCCATTTGGGTTCACTTTCTAAGGCCTAGATATTTTTTTCTCCTCTCCTACAGGTATGAAAGATTTTCCTCCATGATGAAAAATGGAAGTACGAAATTTTTCATCATAAATATTGTGGACTTATGACATATTTAGTTAAAAATAAACTTAAATCAAAGTATAGATAGATAGATAGATAGACAGACAGACAGACAGACAGAAAGATACAGAACACCATGAACTACTTTGAGATTAAGCTTTCAGAATTAACATAACATCTTTCACAGAGTCCAAGATTTATTTTGTAGTGCTATTCTGAGTTGACGATTTTCAGTTAAACATTTGTCATTGTCATAACAGTCATACCTGACCTTTATCCCTTATATTTGACCTTGTTTTTTTAAATCCTATTAATAGCTATTTTAAACCGCGCTAGCGACATCCTCCTGTGATGTCATAACCACAATGACCAACAAATTGGCTGCAAAACCACTAAAAACACATCACAGGCATTTCAAAATCATTTTTAAAAAAATTCCCACTAGTTTTCCTTTAAATACCCATCCTTCGTATCACAGCTTTTGTAAAGGTACCTATAGGGTCGTGTTTCCGCAACACCAGTTTTTCTCGGAGTCTTCCTCTCTTAGTGTTGAAGCAGTAACCTGTCCCTGCAGCACTCATCATCTGCACCAACACAGTCCTGAAATACAAAAAACGTCCATGCATTGAGCCTATAATACAATAACATATAATATAATTCAATCTGTTTCTCTCTATAGCACAGTTATTCCGTATAAAACGTCAACAGAACAACATGCAGCATTATAATATAGTACTCAGACAAAAAGAAATGTTGGGATTTGTAAAGAAGTGATGTAATATGATGCGACTTACTTGGATTTGCTCTTAGCAACTAAACGTTTCAGGAAACAAAAATGAAGAGCATCAGTTATTATAAGTGACGTCACAAAACAAAACGTAATAAATAATTAGACGTCATGCACATGAGCAATGTGAAATATTGTACAATAATATACAATTAGAAATATTAAGCGGAAGGTAATTTATTTTAAGCTGAAATTTGTTGACATTCAAATAGAAATCTCAATAAAATAATAAAAAAGAATTTTACTTTAGAAGGCTGGCAATGATTATTTATTATATAAACATCGGCATTTTATACTGCAGTACCATCTGCTTAGATAGCTCTAAGAAGCTCTAAATCTAAGACACTCTATGGCTCACATCGCTAGTTTTTTTTTTTTTTGTAAAAGTATTAATATATTATCGGAAGTTAAATTTCTTTTTACTCACGGTTCACTGCGGTGAGAAACATTTTTTAAATGAATATTTTGGAGAATTGTTACAATAAAGTCACACTGAGCTGAGGTACAGGAACTTCCGCGAGAATTATTTTAAACTTCCGGGTAATATAGCCCACCCGTTTTGCGACAAATTTTGAAGTAAACAAGGCTGTGTAAATCTTTCTCTTGCTACCCGTTTTATGAAATCACTTCCTGTTGAGCTGAGCGTGGCTAAGCGTGCACATCGATTGGACAATTTGACAGGCTGTCACAATCCTGTTAGCCAATCGTAGTTATTCGGATATTCACGAAGAGTAATAATACCAAAAATCTGTCTACAATTAAATCTTAAGAGAAGCTACTTCATGCATCAGCATTTGGTCTAAAATATCTTTAAACTTAGAAGTGACTCCATAATTATTCACAATAATATATATTGTGGATTTTCAGGGTTTATTGTTATGGAGTACATATAATTATTGATTATGAACCATGAGAGTAAACTCCACTGTGCACTTCTGAAACTGTGATTTTTAGGATACTATCTGTCTCCTTCACCGCTCTCCCCAATTTTATTTTTATTTCATTTCATTACATTTTATTTTTCACAGGAATTTTGTTTGCTTTCTCCCAAACCACCCAAGGAAGTAGATGCATACTAAAAGCACTATGACATCAATCTGCATCATCATTATCATCATCATCTCCAGTAACCGTTTTTCCTGGTCAGGGTCATGGTGGAGTCCTGAACTCTTTATACACCCTGGATGGAAGTCCATTTACACCTACAGGCCACAAAGTCGCCAGTCCACCTACTGCCATATTTCTGGGAAGTGGGAGGAAACCAGATTACCTAGAGGAATTCCACATGAATACTGGGAGAGCATGTGAAACTCTACACAGACCAGAGGCTTGTGGAGATGTGAAATACTCCCTGCTGCATTCACTATGCATCACAGAAGAGGAATGTGTTCTTTCAATTTGATTTGAAAGATGATATTATATTCTGAAAGATGATGTAGTCCACAACTCCTAAATAAATAAATAAAATTATCTACTATATTAATGTTGGACAAAGAAAGAGGTTGAGGAAGAGTGAGGGGAAGTGATACTGCACAAACATGCACAGCGTGCTCAGGAAATGAATTTGTTGGACGGTGCATGAGGTGCCACCAGCTGGCAGGAAGTGTGTGAAATAGCCTGCGTCACTGAGGCCGAGACACAACACCCACGGCCTGCACTCTCCCATTCACGCTGCTAAATTAGGCCATGTTCTCCTGCCTCTTTTTCTCCACCACTGACATCAGCAGCACGTCATCAGGACTTGGTGTGATGGAAACCAAAGTGCTGGAAAAAGGTCCAAGTACCGGCAAGCAGAATTATTTGTGCAATATCAAATATTCCCTCAGTCTATCTTAAAAATAGACAAAAGGAGAAATGGAAAAAAACAGATCACTTTAGTGTCCAAGGCATATTTCCTAGATGTCTAATGAGTAATAGAAATCTTAGCAACTTCCTGTTTTTCTTAAGTTTGTTAATTTATTTATATGAAGAAAAAAAAAGGACAATGGGTAAAATGGATAATTGAAAAATAGATGTGTTTTGGATTTGCTGGCAGAAATATGTGGATATCCAGAGTCTGTTCTTAGTATTATTTGAATGGAAATGTGTATGAGGAGGCAGGCATCTCTCACACACTTTTTTGCTCTGAAATCCCACTCAGGCTGTTTGTGTGCTCGAGCTGACCATGATGTCATATCCAACTGCATCATGTTGCCATGGAGATGGCAATTCACAGGACCAGATGATGATGCTGTCAGGGCCTCTTGTTGAGCTCTACATGTGCAACAGGTTTTTAAATTAGAGCTCTGGCATGTTTAGGGCTTATTAAAGACAACTTGACTGCATGATTAGGCCATATTTCAGGTAGAATTGACTCAGTCATGACATCTGTGGCTCTGTGCTTAAATCAGGCTATTTGTACACCAGTCATAGTACAAGCTTATCAAATACTACGCTACAACATGAATCGGTTAAAACGTCTTGCGTTTTCTTTCCTCTACAGTATCCGCCCAAGTGTGCGTGTCAGAAAACCAATGGATGTCCTGCTGTGCTCAGCTCTTAAATTAACATTCATCGATGTGTTTTTGCATGGAAGTGCCTGAATTACAGGCTGTGCGGGTCTGTGTTTGTCAGTAGCAAATAAAGGAGTGACGCTGCCGCTTGCCCATCTGGCCTCTACTTTGGGAAGCCTTTCTGTTCCGTGACGCAAGAAGGAGTGGGAGTGGATTGCCTTGTGCTCCCACAGAGAGGTGAGGAAAGAACAACGAGAGAGAGAGGGAGAAAGAATGTGTGTGTGTGTGTGTGTGTGTGTGTGTGTGTGTGTGTGTGTGTGTGTGTGTGTGTGTGTGTGTGTGTGTGTGTTTGAGACTGTGTGAGTGCACTGATCTCTGACATCCACCATGTAGAGGAGGAAGGGAAGAGGACACAGAGAAAAAAAGGAGTGAAAGAAGAGGAGGAATGGTCAATAGACCGTAAAATGTAGGAGTGCAGTATAAACAAAGTAAGAAAGGAACGGAAAGGTGAGGTTAGCATAGCTGGAACTAGGCATCACAAACTTAGCAGCTGCCTACACTAAAAGGTTCTTTGGATAGTTGAGCGTTCTATGATTTCTCAAGGTGTTGTGTTGAAGGATTCTTTATAAGTCTTTAGTGGTTCTACCCAGATGAACAAACTAAACCATTAAAGGTGTTAGCAGTGGGATTGCCACAAGATGGCTATCCCACAAGATGGCAGTAATTCTGCTACTATTATTAATACTATGAATCCTGTCACTATGACTAATACTAATAATCTCCATCCATTTTCTGTGACACACACACACACCTAGAAAGTTTAGAGACAGCGTACAATGTATGTCTTTGTACTGGGGGATGAAACTGGAGGGTCCAGAGGAAACCACAGGGAGAACATGCACATGACAGAGACAGGAAATTGAACCCCCAACCCTGGACGTATGAGACAAACACACAAACCACCAAGCCACTCTGTCCACAATACTAGTAATATTCTTTTCTTAATCTTTTATTTACCAACAGGAGCAGTGCTCCAAATTTTGCAGTGCTATACAATGACAATAAACACTATTTCTATTGCTATATTAAGAATACTAGCACTAGTGCAACGATTACTGCTGTGGTATTACTACAACACTACTACTCCTGCTATCACTGCTTACTAATGCAACCATTAGTAGAAATATTAATCTATAAATATTATCACCAAAAAAAAAAAAATCCTTCAACTGTTAAAAAATGTGTACAACGTGTGCGTTTGTGTGTTTTGTTTTTTCGTAACAAATGCAATCAGAGACTATATCAGCTACTGTTTCCAATCTGTTGAAATATAGCTGATAGTGGAGAAGCAAATGAGAAAATGAGAAGCTGAAAGTGGCTTGTCTAGTGTGTAGTGTGTTTAGTGCAATTAGCCTGAGCCTTGATGTTAGAAAAAAAAAAGAGGAGGAACTACTATTCTGTTTTTCCTGAAAATGACTAATTGATTACATCTCTCTCTCTCTCTCTCTCTCTCTCTCTCTCTCTCTCTCTCTCTCTCTCTCTCTCTTTTTCTCTCCCTCGCTCTCTCTCTCTCCCTCCCTCTCCCTTTCTCTCTCTCCATCTCTCTCCCTCTCTCTCTCTCTCTTTTTCTCTCCCTCGCTCTCTCTCTCTCTCTCTCTCTCTCTCTCTGTGCTCGACAAGCAGTGCTATCTTTAGAAAGCCCACACTCCTGATTCAAATCTGTAAATCTGGTGGTAAGAAATCTGGTCACTCCTGTTTGCATGGTGTTGTTGGTCACCTAGCAGCCAGTGCCAGTGTTTTGTAGGAAATTGCGCCCACGTGCACAATTGTCCTCCATTAATCCGAGTCTACACAAGAGCAAAAGCAGGTCCATGTCTGTCTCCATTGTCTCCAGTCTGGGCATGTTTCCCTCTCATTCAGATGTGAAACGTCTCACGGTGGAATTAAAAATTGGGATTGTTTGTAGAAATGAAACCAGGACATATTCTAATAGATTTCTTTTACACACAGGGACTAATTTGCAATGATGACAATATGACTGTGCGTCACTGAGCACTGCTGTAGAAATGTTGGAGCGTCACACAATCAGTAAGTCGGTTCAACTCACAGGATGATGCAAATCTGTAATTTTTTATTTGTTTTAAATCAATTAGCATTAAAATCAATGGAAGGGAAATGGATGTCATGGTTACATAAGCCCAAGTTTGACTCACAAAAACATGCCAGTAGCTGCATGGACTATGCTAATTGTAAACAAGTTAACCCAGGATTCTGTTTAAGGCTTTTGAAAAGCTTTTCTTAATGTGTGTGTGTGTGTGTGTGTGTGTGTGTGTGTGTGTGTGTGTTTGTGTGCACATGGTGTCATGCTCCATCACTATACTGACCTGGATAAACCTATTACAGAAAAAAAAGAATAATATTTTCTTAAAATATATTAAAGCCTCGTGGTGGTCCAGCGGCAGGATCCCACATTCTCATTGCTGCGGCCCAGGTTCGATTCTCAGGCAGGGAGCTAACCCAGCCACTGAATGGTTAACTCTCACTGCTGGTCCCAAGCCCAGGTTGAATGGGAGGGTTGCAACAGGAAGGGTATCCGGTGTAAAACCTGTGCCAAATCGAAACATGCGGCCCAAATGATCCGCTGTGGCGTCCCCGAACAGGGAGCAGCCGAAAGAACAACAACATTTTCTTAAAATATATTAAAACGTTTTTGAAAATGTATTGCAATACATTTTGTTTCATTTTTTTATCCAGTTCAGTGTGGCGATGACTTAACTTCTTATCATGCATTGAGGTCTACAAGCATGTCTGCACTAGAATGCACTCCCTCCAATGCACCTGCACTTCCGCAATCACAGTCACTGGATTTCTGATTGCACACACACACACACACACACACACACACACACACACACACACACACACAGACAAAAGAGAGAGCTCACCTTTATAACCCACTTTTATTTTCAGCCACGTTGCATAGTAAAATGCTTTTGCCTTTTGCCATTGTTATACCATTGCTCACTGTTTTTGCCTGCTTTCTGATATCCTGTTTGTTGCTCCTTAGATTACTGTCTGCTTATCAATTTGGAGATTGCCTTGCTTTTGGATTGCTGTATTATTGGGTTTCATTAAACATCACTCTAACCTGCATCTCTGTCCTTCTCAGCATTCCTGTTTTAACAAGTGTGTACATTTGAAGCGTATATACTGTGCGTGCTGGAACGACCGTATATTAAATAACAGAAACAAAAGCATCAGAATATTTATATTCCGTCACTTTTCTCTGTTACACAATACATTTACAGAATTCTTCTAGGAATAAAAACATTCTATATTGTACTTTCTTTCTGTACTACAGTCAAGCCAACTTCCATGCCATAAACTTGCATTAGTTCATTTAAATGTTGCTGTTTAAAATGTGACCAAAATAAAAGAGATGTTATTCAGTTCCTCAGTGAGCGATATCATGCTATTCTCTCTTTTTTTCCATTACTGCCTCAGCATTATGGTTGACCTCTCAAGGCTAAAATGACCTCATCTGTGTTTTACTGCGGCGCCATTGCACAAAATTCACGTGATGTTTGTGCAATTCGTGTTGCCAAATGTGTGTACGAGTGTGTAACTATGTGTCATATTGGAACATGGTGTCTTTCTGGTTTGTTGTTATGTGGCATAACAAAAGATAATAAATTGTCCTGAAAATATTTAGCTTTTAACTAGGCCCTATTTATACCCACAAGCTATTTACGACCAGATGATAAATCCGTCTTGAAAGAAAAGACATATTTTCCTTCATTTCTCAAATTAAGTAATAGTTCCTCTTTTTAAGGTCTTGAGAGTCTGCAACAAAACTCAAATCAACATCTGATACCAAAATCAGCTTGCTTTGGTTTCCTGTGTGCTAACCCATGCCTTATATCCTGTGTAGTTCTCAGATGAGGTTTTATGTAAGCCTATGCTCTTTTTAGAGCATTTGGGGAAAAAATAGCCATCTGGCACTCTAAAAGAGGCGTCTGTAACGCTCAGTGCCCACGCTTTCCACCAGTGGGTCAGTGGGTGAAAGAGGGAGGGAGTCTGCAGGGAGGAGTAAGAGTGAACAGGCAGCGGAGGAAGTAGGTGGCGTGGGCTCTGAGCACCTGGAGGGCCATCGGCCGCCAGGACAAGTAGGCCGAGGAAAGTTTTCTGTTCACACAAAGGGCAGGAAGGTCACACTTTATATTATGTCATCAGGTTATTTTTTCCCCACTTCAGAACTAAGGTGGCCTAGAGCAAAAACATTCACATGGACTTCATAGATAGTGTGATATTTCTGTCTCTCACTCCACACTGCTCACTGACTGAGCAACTTTATTTGGATGAAAGATGTGTTATGCCACGTTTTTTGTGCTAAAAAGCTCCCACCTACTTGCCATCAAACAAGCTGATACTTGTGAAACAGATTTCCGATCTTACGGAGGAAGATGGTTTTTAGTGTGTGGAATAACAGAAAAAGAATCTGTGAGATGTAAAGGCTTAGAGTACCTTTATAACTCATACACTTAAAAGAAAGTGTCATTATTAATGTTGTTGTTGTTGTTGTTGTTGTTGTTGTTGTTATAATTTACAAAATTAGACAAGAAAATACATTCAGTTCAAACACAATATGATTGTATGTGATAAACATCGTATCGATAAACACGTATTGATAATAGCAAAACTCTTCCCTCTTATACAACTGTTTTTATCAATTCAGTTTCAATTATTTCCAGAAAATATAATAATCTATTTGAATTATTTGATCATTCATAAACATGTTATTCTGCACCTCAGTTTAGCTTCATGTTTGTCCGCGTCACCCTGTATTTTTTTTTTTGTTATGTGTAGCACCTCTGGTTTCATTTCACCATGTACTGCATCAGATATATATGGATGAAGTGACAATAAAGCTTCTTTGACTTTTGACTTGACTTGGATGTTAATTCAAAACATCTCTCAGCATTATCTACATATCATTTTATAAAATTCCAAAAAGTAATGCCACTGATTTCACCTTACACATTCTTTAAAAGAAATGTTTTATTATAAAAGTTTCATTGCACGCCAGTGGGTTCCTCAGAGAACTATTTTTTTTGGGGGAAAATGTTCTATAAGTACAAAACCCTAGGGTTTTACATAGAACTCTAAAGGAACCTCTTTTTGAAAGAACATGTGGGTTTTGGGGTTATATCTGGTTTATATGTTGGTTATCTACCATCTAACATGGGTTTGCCACCCCACTTCCTCCATGCTTATAATTTTATACATTTTGTATTAAGCACAGTGTCACTGCATGTCTTAAAATGTACTAAAAAGCACAAAAAACCTTAAATAAATAAATAAATAAATAAATAAATGTGTGAATTCATGCATGGCCTTCCAGCTGGAAATATATACCACATAACGCAACATCTGATTTAACATTGCAGCTGAATTGCAAATCCGTACAGGCTGAGGATGGAAATAGAAGACGGCTTCTACTGTGTCTTAAAGTCTCAACCCCCAAAAATCCAGTAATTCTGAATCTTTCTAAAATTCTGTAATACTGGTATGATCATAGTTTATAATTCATTTATGGCCATTAAAGTAAATTAATAAAAAAATTTTTATTACAGAATATTTATGTACAGAATAATTACCACAGAATACTCAAATCAGCCACAATGTTATCCGAATCATCACTTAAGCTGTATCTTTAAATAAATAAATAAATAAATAAAAAAGCTACAGACATTTATGTTGCCTAATTTGCTTGAAGGAACCCTTTATTGCTTACTGGAGGTGTACTTGAAGGTCACACAGCGCCATCTGGTGAGTAGTTGTTCAGTTTGGGAGCAAAACCTGTTGAAATGCAGTTCATTTTAGAGATAAATATGTTTAATATTTATATGTTGAGATTTTGTATTAAGGTTCTATCTCTTATTCATTCTTTGCTTAGATAGAACCTTATAATACTAAGGTAATGTTGTGATGTTGTGGTTTTAATTTGTTAAATATAAAAAGGTTATTAATTAATAACTTTAGAAATGAAATAAAATAAAATAAGATCACAGATATTTTTTTAGATAATCACTGTGCAAGTATTCAATAAGAAGGTAATTATTTAAAAGCATAATATACTATTTCTTACCTGTTTTTTTTTTCTTCTGCGGTATAACTATTTCTTCTTTTCCATAGACTGAAAGCTAATTGTAACTTTAGTTAACAATACTTAAAAAGCTGGCTTGTTTTTGAGTTGAGGATTGACCTGTTTGTATCAAATCCATTTCGATTCAAAATGATCAGTTACACACCAATAAATATAATATAATAACTTTAATATAATAAAGGTGGTTGTAATTTGAAATGATAATACAAGTAATAATATAGTAATAAAAGACGTGTTCATATGTTCTCCTTGTGCATCAGTGGTTTTCTTTGGATACTCCAGTTTCCTCCACCAGTCCAAAGACATTTGTTGTAGGCTAATCTCTAAATTGTTCAGAGTATGAAGGAGTGTGTGTGTGTGTGTGTGTGTGTGTGTGTGTGTGTGTGTGTGTGTGTGTGTGTGTGTGTGAGTGTGTGAGTGTGTAGAGAGAGAGAGAGAGAGAGAGAGAGAGAGAGAGAGAGAGAGAGAGAGATAGAGAGAGAGAGACAGATTCCAAATTCCCCACAGTAGGATAAGTATAGAGAGTGGATGATGGATGGATGGATAAATGGGTGAATGGATAATAATCACAGACTTCAGTTTGAAAACCATTGCGTTGGTGTGTATAGTTATTTGGACCCACACGGCCCTCTAGTGGTGATGTTAGTACAAATACTCTACCCAATCGTTTTGAATCAGTGTCACTCATTTCCACCCCTTTTTTAAAAATAGTACATAAAATACAGAATGTACATCAAACTACACTGCAAACTAAATTTGTTGAAAATCAGCAGACCTGGACGAATTATCAAGAAAATATTTATCTCCCACACATTTTTGGTTTAAGTATTTCTCAATCTCTCCCAATACACTATTGACATTCAGCATTCCTAGCAAAAGGGAATGACCTTTACATTCTTATTCATTTCTCATATTCATTTAATCATGTTTTTAATCGTAGATTCAGAGATATTCTTTCCTCACTAAAAAGCCTGATGGAGATAAAGCGATGCCAACTATTTTGCTTTGTGTAAATAATCTTTTATTTCACAGTGCTCTGAATGATTTGCAATGCCTCATTTGAAATAATCCACTGGCTCCAAGTGTAGCATACAGGTACTGACTATAGCTGAGTGATTCCACAATCACAGTCATTTTTGTCTTACTGATATTCCATTTACAGATATGCATGTAAAGTAAAGGTTAAATGCAACTTTCGTGATTCAGATAAATAACTAAAACATTAATGCAATTGTACTATAGTACTTAGAACAGTGTTGCCTGTCTGAGTCTAGTAAAGCCAATCTATGTTGCAATATAAACACTAAAATACTTTAAAAACATAACTTTTACACTAATATGTGAAACTATTTAACGTCTCACACTCAAGTCACTCAATTTTCGTGAGTCATCCATTACAGGTTATGAAAAATAGTCTTGCTATTTGTACAGTACAACATTTCAACCAACCGCATTATCAGACCATGCTCACCCCCATGAAATTCCACAAGTAACAGTTCAACAGGAAGTGCATCATCTGAATTTCCTGAAGATCATGGAAAGAAGCAGAAAATTCTCTGATTTATACATAATTTTAAAAACTGTTCTTTGAAGGTCATTTTGAAAGTAAAAGCTTGTTACTCAAATTATAAATAGAAAGTAAGTTGATCTCAAAGGTATAATTTTCATTAAAATGTTCTTATTTCCCCTAATGCCATTAGTAAGTATGCTAATTAACCACATTTGATTCGTTTGATACATGTGTCTGATTTTATGCTAAAAATGCAAACCTGTTACTCATTTAAAAGCAAAATGCAGATATTGTTATCAAAGACACTTTATTATAAAATGAGATTTTTTTTGAGAGTGTTTGTCTTGGATATGAGAAGACATTTTTAGTAATAGTACACATCATATACAAAGTCCTTCTAGATCAGTGGTGTCCAATCTTCAAATCGCTGGTGTGACTGCATTGTTTCATTACCACTAAGCATGAGCCACACCTAATTCTTATTCTATCTATGTAATCATTTCATCTTGAGGTGCGTCCCAGATTGCATATTTACTCATTATACTGTGTCATTGTGTAGTATAAATAATGGAGGTAGTGTGTTCATGCTGAAGATTCCACCAAGAAAACGTGCACTTCAAGTAAACGGATGATGCACTTTTATTCAACCAGAAAAAATGAAGTGTGGAATGTTGGACATTTCATGCACTCAGTGGTCACCAGTTTGCAAGGATCAGGGCTACCAATCGCTGACACTGAATAAGAAAATGATTTCAAGATGGCCGACGATACTCAGGTGGACAAGACATTTTAAAAATGTTCTTTAAATTAGCCTATAGTGTGTGATTAATTTTAAACATATAAAACATTTTTAAAAGCTACATTATATGTGTCTGACATAATTTTCCTTTGATTCGGAAACAGTGAAAAACTAATCCCCATGATACACCCTTCTAAAATTTATACACTAGATGTTAGAATACAAGTGCATAGGTGTGACTTTACATTTATGGCATTTGGCAGACACCCTTATCCAGAACAACTTACCTTGTTTTTTTAATAGAACTAAGCAATTGAGGGTTAAGGGCCTTACTCAGGGGCCCAACAGTGGCACTTTGCTGGACCTGGGAATCAAACTCACGACCTTCAGAACAATAAGCCAGTGCCTTAACCACTGAACTACCACATTAACTTAGTCACACCATATATATATATATATTCGTATTCATAATAAAATGGCCTCTAGATGTAAAAACACTTGTACCACACATACATATATACATATATATGTTATTCCTGATCGGTGTATGTATATATGTATATATATACATACACCGATCAGGAATAACATTATGAGCAGTGACAGGTGAAGTGAATAAGACTGATTATCTCCTCATCATGGCTCCTGTTAGTGGGTGGGATATATTAGGCAGCAAGTGAACATTTTGTCCTCAAAGTTGATGTATTACAAGCAGGAAAAATGGGCAAGCGTAAGGATTTGAGTGAGTTTGACAAGGGCCAAATTGTGATGGCTAGATGACTGGATCAGAGCATCTCCAAAACTGCAGCTCTTGTGGGGTCTCTGCAGTGGTCAGTATCTATCAAAAATGGTGACAGGGTCATGGGCGGTCAAGGCTCTTTGATGAACGTGGGGAGCAAACACTGGCCAGTGTGACTGGCCCATCCGATCCAACAGACGAGCTACTGTTGCTCAGATTGCTGAAGAAGTTAATGCTGGTTCTGATAGAAAGGTGTCAGAAGACACAGTGCATGGTGTGTCAGGGCTGTTCTGGCAGCAAAAGCAGGACCAACACAATATTAGGCAGGTGGTCATAATGTTATACCTGGTCGGTGTATGGACGTGATGGTCAGGTGTACACAAACCTTTGACCATACAGTGTAACTACAGCAATCAACAAAGTAGCACCAGAATCATTAAACACATCACAAATATTTCAGCGTAAATATATTTCCTTGTGCACTTTTCCTTTAAGAAGCCACACCATTACATTATCCGGGTTGGAATTTCTCATGAGCCCTTTAAGAAAAACAACACGGTGACGTCACCGTGCCGGAACCAATAGCAATGCAGGAACTGGTGAGCAGGAGAAAAGTAGCGTGTGTGTATGTGTAGTTCTCCCGTGAGCGCTTCTGTGTGTGAATGCGTGGATGTATGCATGTGCGCGCGTGTGTGTGTGTGTGTGTGTGTGTGTGTGTGTGTGTGCGCGTGCGTGCGTGCGTGCATGCGTGCGTGCATGAGTGTGTGAGAGTGTGTGTGCGCGCGCGCGTGAGGGAGTGATGTATGGAGTGTGTGGTGTGGGAATAGAGCAAAAAAGGATCTTTTCGGAAGTACTTTATGTTTTCAGGACAAGTTTGAGCTTTAGGGATTTCGAAAGGTTGTTGATAGGATCTGAGCTATAGAGGTCTTCCGACATTAACACATATAAGCACACACACACACACACACACACACACACAGACACAGAGGACCACACTGAGTCCGGCTTGTCAGACAAGATCTCCTGCAAAAGTTTCACATCGGATCTCTGGGTCAAGATGTCCAGCTAAACGGAGTTTCCAGCTCATTTCTCTGGGCAGCTGCTGAAGGCCATAAACAGGAAGAACAGTTCGGGTTGATGTGCTGCTCCATCGGCTCTGCTCTGCTTCTCTCTCTTTGAGTTTTCTTTTCTTTCTTTCTTTAAAAAAAATATTTTTTTAATCTCTTTTGCAAACCTGCAGAGGAAACCCTGGAGCACTGCTGAGCATCTGCGTTCATAAATGATCTCTGATCTGTGAGCTGCTCCATACTCCAAGCATGGAAGTGTAGAGAGAGAGAAGTTTGAATAGAAACTTAAAAAAAAATAAAATAAATAAAGTAAGAAAGAAATCAGGATCGTCAGCATGCTGAAGACTCTAACCAAAAAGCTCAGAAGACATTCCCTCAATGAAATCCACCCTTTTCAGCTTAAGGTGAGTAAAGAAAGAAAGAAAACATGTTTCATTTTATGAGCAATTAGGATGCTTGAATTTGAACGTTATGCAGCCTTTAATCATATAAAAAACAATGATTATGAACATAATCCATCCTTTTTATTATTAGGCACATTCTTTAAAAAAAAAAAAAAGTGTCTTTCAGCTACTTACTGAAACCATACACTCTTGGACCAAACCAAACTACTTTTCCTTGCCTCTGTAGTTTTGCCATCAAGGCTGCACCTTTCTGTCCTGTATACATGAAAAAATATGACTACAGGATACCCTTGAAATTACAATAAGATAAACATTTAGGCCACATTAAAGCTTTCCTTTAAAAGGTCCAGCACATGCACCTTCCCAGGTAAAGATACAACTCTTGAGAAACACAGAGATAAAGACTAGTCTACCATTTAGTACCATGATTTTTGTAAAAAACAAACAAAACAAAACCAAAACAACAAAAACATTGTACCAAAATAATCATTTGATTCAATTTGACATTATTTATATGCATAATAATTTCAATAGCTTGATTGTAGGTTGTGATTCAACCACTGTAAGAAAATCACAGAGCCTACATTAAACACCTCAGTTAGTAACAATTCAGCACAACCATGTAGGATATTTTCCCCCCCTCAATTCTTTACTAATAATAATGATGTACACTTGTACTTAGCTCTACGTAGCTGCTTAAGCATTAAGCTTGATTTGACACATTACACAATTGGTCAAGCTTTTAAAATGGGTATTTGGAGAGAGCTTAAAGGCTTCCTGTATACCAGTAACCATGTATGAGTGTACATGCTTACACACACAGCATTATTTCACAGTTTATCTATTTATATCAAGCTATTCTAAATCCATCACTCCGTATTTGTGTAGAGAGCAAGCTCTGAGTGGGTTGTACTTCCTTCGAGAGGTTGTATTTTATTTCATCTTTCCTCCTTCTCGCTCTAATACTGCAAGCTAATTCTGACCTTGCACAGGGACGGAAATCTTTATGTAGTCCGGCTTCCAGTGAGAACACTGACTAGTGCCCAAGGGAAAGAGACCTTATGACGTTTGATACTTCTAAAGAAAATGGCTGGCCTGTAGTTGATACATTCTCCCTTTTCCAAAATGAAAGCCATGGCTCAGTCTTGCCTCCAAAAAAGAAGGCAGCTTTATTTAAAAAAATTTTTTTTTTACTGTTATCCCACTGCTCCACCCCCCAAGTAATTAAATGTCCTTCCAGGTAGATGTGGGTTTCTGTGGCGTGTCCGGTGTTGCTGGAAAAGTGAAACTGTCTGCACACATGCACTTCATGGCCGATTAGCTATGCGTGCCATCATGATGGAAAGTGCTAGGATGCAGCTGCTCAGGGCCTCTTTGGCCCATTGTAGGATGTGTTTGCACTCTTGGTGCCATCATGAGGGTGAGACACATTGGCTGGCATTGTCATGCTCGAGTCTGCTTTGTCCTAAACGTCTTCAGTTGCGTCATGTTTGAGGGTCATAGATGTGACTGTGTTGTGAATGTGTTTTTAACCATTAAAAGGAGGACAACTTTTTTCTAAGCAGTTTTCATGTGACCGCATTATGATATTATTATAGGAAAATATGCCTCTCCTTGTTCCTGCAAAGTCAATTACTGTTCTGCTTTCCTGCACAGATGTATATGATTTCATATGCTTCATTGATCAAGATAACGATTCTATGGAAATACACTTCATCATATATATAATGAATTCAAGCTTAAATTTGCCTTCGGTCATTAAAAGTTGATGATGACTGATTGTGGTATGTGTACTTTTGTGTGCTGTTGTAAGAACAGGTTCTGGTTTAGGCTTTTTAGGGTGTGCCGTGTGTACTAGATATGTCTAGAAAACTTTAGAATTTTCCAAACCATGCCTGAGCACACCCAGACTAACTCAGAGAGGGTTTGGTGATAAGGTTTTATGATTGAAAAATACTTTTACAAGCTTTACAATGCTGTGGCTTTTTAAGACACATCTAATCCTGCTGATCACACTATTATCAGTTTATACGTTATGATATTTATTGTATTGTTCTTGGAGGTCAGTGTCACTGTATGCCTTTATATGCTATAGCTACAAGCTGTATGTCTGTGTATGTAATAAGCTTGTCAGGTTATATAAAGAGCCTATGTTTTCCTGACTTCCAGACTACAAGGAGACATAGCTGTGACACAAATTTGATATCTTACTGTGATTGTTCTTCAGCTGAAATGAACACACACACATCACTAGCTGCATACAATCACTGTAAATAGAAGACTATTCCACTCTATTCAACAGCACTTCTTCTAGTATGTTCTTTCTCTACTAAGTTCTAAGACATGGACTTGATATGGTGAAGTTTTCCATAAGGAGATATTTTTGGAAGGAGTCTCCATTGCCAATGCTTTGTAAAAGCCTGTAATAAATAAAAACTGTTCCTTTAAGTTTTCACACGCAGGAAAGCCTTCAGGGTGGAGTGCTTTGTGGTTTCTCAGTAATGTGACAACCTGCCTCTTTTTTCCCTTCATTAGCTTCCAGTTTGTGAAAAAAATTGGCTAAGGCATCCATAACAACACTTGCATTATTTAACAATCTAGTCTAGCTTGCAGTCTAGATTTGGTATATTATTATTCAGTTATGAGGTTATTATTCAGTTAATGATGTTGTTTGCATTCGCTGTAGAGGCAAAATATATATCCAAAAATATGATGTGCTTGTTTTTAGCCTTTTATATAGCTACAGTTACATGAAACATCACATTATGGTCTCATAAATAGCCAAGTCAGGTATCTTTAATGAACATGAAATATTTTTTATTCAACATGTCTATATTATATTATATTATATTATATTATATTATTATATGATATGATATATATCACACAATCACATGGTGATTAAACAAGTACATGTAGAAGCATTATTTTTGAAATATGTAAAATTCTACTGAGGGTTGATGGAAATAAATGGCAAGGTGAATAATAAGCAGCCTCATGGGCCACACAAAAACGAGGCTGTGGGATAGAGAGGCTGGAAAATGCCTGGTATAACCAAATACAATATAAAATTTATTAAAATGCATTAATATGATTTTTCAGAATAAAAATCTCTCATGTTCTTTATAGACCTGCAGAATAATGATGACATTTCTAAACTTTTTAATCATTGTTTAACTTTTGCACTGATTTGAGAATGTCAATAGTATTAGCCCTTGCTTTGGAATTCTCAGAATTCTGTTTATATGTTGCTGATTATTTGGGAAGGTTATAAAACAAAAACTAGCGAATGCTTGCCCTGCTTCAAGCTTGACCCCTTGGCTTACACTAATAAATACAATTATGTTAATTGGAGTCCAGGATCATGCCAAGAATGGCTTTGGTGCTGTTATTGGAGAGCTAACTGAGGCCACACGTCACTGTGTGTATCGGATATGGCCCAGTGGACATGAATGAATTCCCTGCCAAAGACTAGCTCTGTAATCATAATTTGTGGGGGTGTATCACACACATAACACATGCACTGCTGTGATCCCACATGCCAACATTTACCCGTGGCACCAAATCAGAAAATGCTGAGAGCATGAGCGTGTGAAATGAATTCAAAACATGTTCAAACATAGATATGATTTCTCAAACTTCCACTTATTTGCTTTCTCTTTCTTGCTCTTGCTTTGTCTTTGCAAAGCAGACGTGCTGAGATCTGTGTTTATCATCAACCTTCCTGTGTTTGTTTGGGTCAGTGCATGCTACTCATTACTGAGAAAGCCTACAATGGACTTGTGACTTGCTTGCTAGTGAGAATATAAAGTCCAAATTCTCAAATTTCCT
Source organism: Hemibagrus guttatus (assembly GCA_033459395.1). Taxonomy (NCBI): domain Eukaryota; kingdom Metazoa; phylum Chordata; class Actinopteri; order Siluriformes; family Bagridae; genus Hemibagrus; species Hemibagrus guttatus. The sequence continues at coordinate 21,039,914 of JAUCMX010000008.1, forward strand.
TCAGGCTTGACCTGACTAACATTAAACCTTCCCAGGGACAGCAGTCTGACCTTACGATGAAAGAAAGGACAGTTTAGAATAGTCACACTCGAAGCATATGCTCTCTGTGTTGTTTAAATGAGTGTCCATAAAACTATAATATGAATGTTCGAGACAATGTCAAGCTGGTGGATGATATTTTTGACGTTGCTGGGAAACTGGTTCAAGTGTCATGAAGCTTGTGAATAACTGGCAGGGCTTCCAACTCAAAATGACTGTGTTCATTGTGCTGCGAATCACAGGCCTAAATCCTACTGGCACGCAACATGCAATTTATGAAATGTTTGCTTTTACTCAGGCCAGGAGGAAAAGGATGGGACTTTCTAGCCCGTGATCATTACCATGTTGGTTAAGGAATGCTGGTTCAGAAAGTAAATCAAAGTCATATCCAGACGCCGAGGGAAAATGTTATTAGTAAAGATTGAGAAGGAGATGCTGAGACCATCTTGTGCTTAAGATAAATCTGGAGATTAACTCTGTATTAATTTTAATGTCATAACTAGAATGAATCTCCTGGTTATGCAGTTGCACTTTTTGACCAGAGATTTTTATTTATTTATGTATTTATTTCTTTATCTGATGTCCCCAAGTAATGATTCTGGTTCCTATCATATCGTCTCAAGGAGTTTTTTATTGATAAAATGAATTATTTTTATCATCGTCTCAGGCTTGCTCATTAGGGCTAATTTAAAGTTTTATAATTTATATTCTGAATTTTTATATTCCCATAAAGCTGCTTTGCGGCATTGTTTAAAGTGCTATATAAATAAAACTTAATTGAATTAAATATTAAGAATGAAAAGTATATGTAGAAATGCTGCTTTGATTAAGCAGATTCTTCTTGGTGATAATACAGTGTGAAATTATAAATGCTGTAAATAGCTTGCTGTGAAGTGGAAAACAACCTTCTATTTTTTGTCACGTTCGTGCTTCTTTAATAGAAATGCGTTCATTGTTTGTTTTATTCCTATATTTACAATAAGGAATAAAACGTAAGACGTGATGTTATAGGAAAATAGCCACTGACGAGGTGCTATGATGTCATATTACCACCCTGAAGTTTATTATTTTATATTATTATTTCAGTTCTTTTTTTTGCCATTTACACCAACGTAATATGTCACCGCTTACATTCTTTTATTTAGTATATACATCACGTCATACCTCTTATCTGTTTATGGTTGCATTTAAGTGTTGTGGAATGTCTGTGAATCGTGTTAGTTCCTGTTATCGCTTATGTTACAGCAGATGTAATCAGTAGTTCCAACACTGGCCTCTTTTTTCCTTTCCTCTCAAAGATCATAAGAAAAAAATGATCTTTAGATTTTTCTGTGTTGGAAAACTTTAAGGAAGAGCATGACCATGAAAGCAATGACACTGGAGACTCCTTTCAAAAACGTAAAATGAAGGTCTCCTTAAAGAAACAGCAATTACATATAAAATAACACATTTTAAATAGCCTTTTGATTATATGGAGCTGGGAATTACATACTATAGAAACAATAACATTAGGACTGGGCCTTAGTGGTGGGGAGAAAGTGTTACTTTTAAGATTTTAGTTATCTTGTCTAGTGGACTGGTGATTTTAGTTTAGACAAGAGATGCTGTATTCCATTTTTTTTTAACTGAGCATGAAGCATTGTCCCCTCAGCATGCTTTCGATGGATGTCATAAGAACGCAGTAAAAATAAATAATTGCATTTATTTTCATTCACTTCCAGCAAACGTCCATCGGTTCTGTTTCCTTGTTTCTCTAAAAGCAATCTTAACATCATAAAATCATGAAAACCTCCCAACCTGAGAATCTGAAAGTAGTTCCTTATCAGACCCTTTTGTAATTATTACTTATATAACAGTTCTGCTGAATTTTCTAATCTGGTTAGACAGAAGTGGCTAATTTGATTCGGAAGGTTAATTCCCAGGGATTTGGATAGCAGACACTTGGCATATACAGAATAAACATTTATATACATCATAATACATTGTGATGAGACATTTATTTAAGATTTATGGAAGGAGTTTCCAAGGTCAGCACTTGAACCTGGAAAAGTAAGAAAATTGCATCTGTTGGCATTTGCACAGATTTTTTTGGAAACTTTATTCAATCCGGTTGCTCACACCAATCGTCCAGTCTTGCAGAAACATACACACACACACACACACACACCTTTGCCTTAATGGCAGAAACTCCACTGATTCCAAACTGTTCAGAATATTCATTTCAATAATATACATAGGCATATTATTCTCTCTTGCTTGCAAAGACTTTTACAATATTATATGCTGAAATTATCAGAATGTGTGTATGCGTATGTGGTGTGCGTGCGTGTGTAGTTTGTGTGCGAACGTGCTGTGTGTGTTTTTCAATATGACCGTGAACTGCAAACAGGAACTGACCCTTGACCATTATCACATCAGTAACTCCTACTGTCCGCTGTTATCCCTTTTACATGCATGTACATCCACACGTCTATCTCTGTCCCATTTAATCCATGACAGTTATCATCAGCCCTAATCTCTCACCCTGTCACATGAGACGAAGCACTTTAAAAACCCAAACATAGTGTCTGTGTATTTGCCCTCATCTTCCTCCAAACATAGCTGGGCTCTACTGTACACACAATACTGTAAAGCTGTTTACACCCAAGAAGTGTGAGTCTTTACTCTAGTTCATAGACTGAAAAAACACTGCTCACCGTCACATTTTCAGAGTGTATTAAAAATCAATAGGCTACAGAAAAATACAAACATTATTTATTATAATATTGTGCTAATTTTAGTGAGAATATAAACACAATATAAATAATACAAGAATGACAAAAAGAGAGCACTTAGCTTTACATTCATCATTCAGTACATTTAAACCACCTCAAGTAAACCAAAAAAATAAGGTAAATACTGCTAAGTAATTTAAATTGAGCTTGTAAACAAAGATTAGCCAAAGGTTAGCATTACACAGATTTTGTTTGCTCCTGCAGGGTTTTTTTTTTTGTATACTGTCTATGCTTCACATTGTTGCTTTGCCTGACATCAAATTCTGCTCTAGATAATTTTTTTTCACAACAATCTCCTCTTGTTTTGACGTCGTTTCCACATTTGGTGCCTATCACTATATGGTAGCTAGCTAGCACTATCTTTAGAAGTGGCTAAGTGGAACCGGCTAAGTTTCTTCTTTCTTTCAGTCTTTCAAGTTGAAAGCAGAGGAAAATGTTAAAATGGCAGAAATAAATAAGTATTTTATCAAATAACATAAATGCATGTGATTTAATAATTAATCACTATTTGAATCATGGTCGCTAACATCACTGTGTGTATGCTAAGCAATGTTGGCTAAGTGAACGTTAGCTAGTTAGCTTGCTCCAAAAACATAGATTATTTTGGATTTAGAGCTGTAAATTTCCTTTAAAAAAATAAAACGTTTGAAGATTTAGTATATAAAAGCATAATACTTTGATGTGTCACATAAACAGTGACAATTCCAGAAAAAATATCAGTTTAGTTTTTATTCATTTGCCTATGACAGAATTTTGTGACAATATTTATTAGCTGCATTTTACATTTCTGTAGTTAGACTGAATCCAAAATGGCTTTCTGTTCACTCTGTATCCTCACTACACAGGGTACCTAATAAAACATAACTGGAAATTCTGCATCCTTCCTCGGATATGCTAAAATAATCAGACTCTCTGAACGTAGACAATTAACTCTGAGGAGGAGGTAAACTAGGGAGAATACAAAACACTGGAATTATGCTGAAGATGTATAACACAAATGAAAACCTCTTATTATTTCCTGCCAGAGAGCATGGAGAGCGCAGATAAACCTGAAAGCTTGATCTCAGCAATCTGATACCCATCTCAACTTCAATTTCATCTTTCTATTGCTTGATACCAGGCAACTTACCCCACATAAAATTTCTTCTTGGATTTCATTCTTTCGCACATTAGAGTGTGATACGTGAATGTGCTTTCACTGTAGCTGTGTTATTTTAGACTTGGCAAGCTGCATAGTGTAGACATTTTCACACAAAGGTTCCTCGCACTCTTCAGAACAAACCCCAGTCTAATGGAAAAGCTTGTATTCATGTCTTTTTATTACGTTTTATTTACATTTGCATTCTTTTACGACACCTTAAACCCAACCAACCTTCGAAGCAGAAAAAGTTCAACTCCTATTGTGATCTAGTGAAATTTATACCACAGCGATGTTGAATTCTCAAATGTGATTAACCTGAAGGTGTTAATTAATTTCCTTTAACAGCAGCTCCGATGATAGTTTTTATTATTTCAGCGCTTATATTGTTGTGCTCAAGTTATCATGTCTATAGTACAGCTTATACTTATACAGGGAACACACCACATAAACAGACTATGGTGAAGTTTCATGTGAAGTGATATTTATAAGATCAGATAGAGCTGTATTAATCCCGAAGGAGATTCTTTTGCCAGAGACTGCTTCAAGAGTACACGAGAAATAAATATAAATGAGATATGCCACACATACAAAATTATTTAGCATTTTGCAAGAAGTCTTCTGTTTCAGTGCTTTGTTACAATCAGAGCTGTAACTTTTCTGACATGGGAAAGTTTTCCAGACAGACTTTGCTCCTTGTTGGTAACATGACGAGCTGTGTTTTTTTTTTTTTTTTTTTTTCTGTCTTATTAACTTTCAGAGAGAGAAAAAAGAAAGTCGTGAAGGAACGACTGTTTATTGGGAATGACTTATTTCACAGATGTTTCACAGCATTAAGCATAACTATTAACAGATCAAAAATTACAACGTCTCATTATTTAATAAATGATATAATAAATTAGAATTGTTTAACAGCAAACCCTTTTATACATTATCCCCTTTGTTTTTGTCTGCCACATAATAACCATTTGGAACACTACTAAAAAGGTTCTCAGTTGAACTCCAAGGACAGTTGTGGAAAAGGAAATTGGAAAAATCCAGTCCAGTATGAGCTTAAACAAGTTAAGGGATACCATGTGAGACACTCTGAGAGGTTGAGAACAGCCTCTTCAACAGCTTTCTAAATTTTTACAGCACATGTTAAGCTTAGCACAGGGCCAGAGCCATGCAGAAAGAAGCATTTGTCAAAAAAAAAAAAACATGTTGCACCACTTATTACTCCCTCCACCTCTTTCCTGGATGTTTATGAAGACAAAATGAGTGTCTGCAAGAGTTGTGTTTTTCCCCAGTGTGCTGAACAGGGGTCTGTGGCTGGCGTGATGCACTGCAATGTGGAGCAACAGATGTTTTCCCAGATTTTAAACTTAAATGCTAGCATAGCAGTGCATCACATGATACGTACGCTAGATAATCTCACCGTGCTTGTCAACAGTTACACGATTGCCATCACAGCAAATCAGCCCTGAGTGCAGCGATCCAGTTCACAAGCACATACACACACCATGACCTTGTGCAGAGTGCTTCTTACTGTGGGAAACCTTACACTCCCCCCACATACACACACACCTCCACCACCACCACACCCACCTCCCGTATCCTCTGTCAGTGCTGCAGCACTCTTTTTCCACACTCTGGAGATGAAATGTAGACAGTGGAGATGAGGAGAGATTGGAAAAGCTCTTCTTAAAGTCATCACCATTGACTAAATGTGAATAAAATAGATGTTTGTATTAATATGCAGCTGAGCTATGCACTGTGGTGGAGAATAATGAAAATATGAGGAAAGGGTAATTAAATAAGATGGTGGTGTAAAGTGAACTACGGATGCGAAGCAACCTGAAAGGTTAATGCAACTTAGTAACATTAGCTGATCTCTGCCAAAGTACACAGTGGGGCCAAAGTAACCAAAGCGGTACATTTACATGTACAACTGCAGGAATGTCTTTTCTTTTTTTCCACATTGTACTATCATACACGGCTTAGTTTAATGAAAATGATTGAATAAGCTAAAGAAGAAGGAGACTAGACCTTCATTCTTATGTTCATTCTGTTTAATCGGTCCTTCCAGGATTTTCTGATGATTTTTTCACCACAGAAATTCACTCAAAATCTAGCAAACACTGTGATATTTGCAGGAACTTTTTTAAATTCTGTTTTTCAAAATTACTGCAGAATTTTCAGATTGGGGCCAAGACGTGTCATGTGATGTCATCACAATGGTCATTCAGCCTTCTCGGATTCATACGTATCCAACATGAGTACAGCTATCACAGAAAGTAACTACATGTGCCCTCACGAGGAGGAGATTAAAAGAAGAATCTTGTGCTTGAAATTTTGGCAACTCGGGTAAATTTCAGGTAAAAAAAAAGCTCTGCAAGTTGAATCATTAATTTTGGAAATGAAAGATTTTAGCTGCAACACTCACAAAAAATCTCAGCAAAATCCTGAAGGAGCTGATTAACCTGTAGTGTAGTTTTTGGGGAAGTGATTTTTATCTATTTAATTGAAGGTTATCTAAGAATAGTTCAGTATATGCACAACTAAAGTACATGACCTCCATGTTCAACACATTTACAGCGAGGAATGTCTTTCAGCTGGAATTTTGCAGATAAATAAACAGCAAACTTTGCATATAAATCTGCTAGAGTGCTCATTAGTCATATATTTAATACAGACAATCATATTTATTACTTCTGTATTTTTTTGGGTTTCAGTTCACTTGGAAATTGTAGCATTTAGATTGTTCATGTGATGACTGTTCCAGTAAATTCAGGTCAAATGCTCTGTTTCTGCTGACTTATATAATACGCGATATACTACAAGCTGTATGTAAGGAATAAATTCAGTTATATGAAAATATTTAAGTAAGGGGGTGGTGTCATGTGGCCCGATGTGAAGCGGAGTTACTGTTACCACCCTGAAGTTGACTTTATTCCAATAACTACATGTAGTTATTTCTTATACTATAAATCATATATCCGAAAGTCTCCATACAGAGCAGACTATGTAATGCATGCCAGCCCCAGGTCGGTTGTGCCGTCTAGTCTTTTTGAAATTGTTAATAAGTTTGCCAACAGTGTCCTGTGAGTGTGTGATGTTCATGCCATGTTTCCTGTTAAAGTCCATCGCAACCTTGCGACATAAATTAATTCAATACATTCCTCTTTTGTCAAAAGCATTCTTAAAATTGTATCTGATATATAATATAATTATAATATATAATATTACGTATGAAAAATGTTGAAAGACATTCAACAAGACACAATGAACAAATCATTTCTCCAATGTTTTTTTGTAAAATGTTGAACATCAACCGTTTTTATAAAAAATTTGTGTTAATGTTACAAAAACTACTTGTCATACTACAGAGAAACCACAAAACCTTTTTTATCCTTAAGTTACAGCTTTACATCTGACTGTTACAAAGTGCTAACACTGGAGACTCCTTCCAAATGCTACATAAACATGTAAGTAGTAAGTGGAAATAGAAGCTCAGTGATTAAGGTGCTGGACTACTGATCAGAAGGTTGTGAGTTTGAATCCCAAGTCCACCAAGCTGCCAGTGCTGGGCCATGAGCAAGGCCCTTAACATTCAATTTCTCAGTTGCATTAATGAGAAATGTATTATCATGTAAGACCCTATAGTAGTAATGCATTAGGATGAGCACATTCCATGCAACCATGCAGTCTACACTACTGCCAGAGCTGCTGATATAGAAAAATAATCAACATCTTCTGATTCTTTCTCCAGGGTTTGGGTTGCCGGGGCCCCCGCCCATGACCGCTACCCAAAACACATTGCACCGGAACCTTATGCTCCTTCCTGCGGGTGGTGGGCCTACGGGAAGGTGGGCCTACATCGTTTCTTCGGGCTGTGCCCGGCCGAGTCCCGCAGGCAAAGACTCGGCCACCAGGTGCTCGCCTGTGTGCCCCAACCCCAGGCCTGGCTCCAGGGTGGGGCCCCGGTGACGCCAGTCCGGGCGACGTAACGGTCCTCGATTTTACTTCCATAAGAGTCCATAAGAACCGCTCTTAGTCTGACCCGTCACCTAGAACCCGTTTGCCTTGGGAGACCCTACCAGGAGCACTAGGCCCCTGACAACATGGCTCCTAGGTTCATTCGGGTACTCAAACCCCTCCACCACAATAAGGTGGCGGTTTAAGGAGGGTTATCTGTTCCCAGTGCATGTTGGGCTCCGACAGGGCTGTCCTTTGTCACCGGTTCTGTTCATTGTTTTTATGGACAGAATTTCTAGGCGCAGCCAGGGGCTGGAGGGAGTCCGGTTTGGGGACCACAGGATTTCATCGCTGATTTTTGCAGATGATGTTGTCCTGTTGGCCTCTTCAGGCCTGGACTTACAGCATGCACTGGGGCGTTTTGCAGCTGAGTGTGAAGCGGCTGGGATGAGGGTCAGCACCTCCAAATCCGAGGCCATGGTTCTCGACTGGAAAAAGGTGGCTTGCACCCTTCAGGTTGGAGGGGAGGTCCTTCCTCAAGTGGAGGAGTTTAAGTATCTCGGGGTCTTGTTCACGAGTGAGGGAAGGATGGATCGTGAGATTGACAGACGGATCGGTGCAGCGGCAGCAGTAATGCGGTCTATGTACCGGTTTGTTGTGGTGAAGAAGGAGCTGAGCCGGAAGGCGAAGCTCTCGATTTACCAGTCAATCTACGCTCCTACTCTCACCTATGGCCATGAGCTCTGGGTCATGACCGAAAGGGTAAGATCCCGGATACAAGCGGCCGAAATGAGCTTCCTCCGTAGGGTGGCAGGGCGCTCCCTTAGAGATAGGGTAAGGAGCTCTGTCACCCGGGAGGAGCTCAGAGTAGAGCCGCTGCTCCTCCACATCGAAAGGGGGCAGTTGAGGTGGCTCGGGCATCTGTTTCGGATGCCTCCAGGACGTCTCCCTGGAGAAGTGTTCCGGGCATGCCCCACCGGGAAGAGGCCCCGGGGAAGACCCAGGACACGCTGGAGAGACTATGTCTTTCGGCTGGCCTGGGAACGCCTCGAGGTCCCTCCGGAAGAGCTGGAGGAAGTGGCTAGGGAGAGGGAGGTCTGGGCATCCCTACTTAGACTGCTGCCCCCGCGACCCGGCTCCGGATAAGCAGAAGACAATGAATGAATGAATGAATGAATGAATGAATGAATCAACAGCTTCTGACCAATCAGAATGGAGAATTCAACAGCGCTGGTATACAGTAAATTAGTGAATGACTGAATGTCTGATAAAGCAAGAGATTAATGATAATTATGAATGAATTTTGTCGTTTACTGCTATTTTATTATTTATTACTTGTTTGAAATTGTATGGTGACCTTGACTGACTAGAAAGACGCCTATAAATAAATAACGTATTGTTGTTATTATTATTATTATTATTATTATTATTATTATGATACAGAATGCTGTTTCTAGAAAGTGACATGAAATATTATTTATAAGTAGTTATAACTAAAGCAGCACCATAATGTATAATGTTAATATAGTGGATTTAATTTGGAAGAATCTTTTATTGCTGAACTTAGGAGGGAATGTTGCAGTTTACAAGCTCAAACATAGTCGTGGCTTGTTTTCTCCCATCTGGGGAGTGTTTCCTGGGAAATTGGCCTCATGGGTTGGAGAGTATATGCTTGTCAGTGGGTTGTGAATGTGTGTGACGTAGTGTTTCAAACTTTACCTGAATGATGGGTTGTGTTACTGTACAGCTGAATGAAACATAGAGGAATAAAGCTGACATTTATATGCATTATGATTTGAAGTTTTTTTCTGTAGCAGAAATTTCTGGAGGTTTTTCTTCTGTTTTTTTTTTTTTTTTTTTTAGCTTGTTGTTTTTCATTTGATAAACCACTTGGAAGTTCGAGTCTTTAACTTGTTAAGATTGCACCACTCATAGTGTGACAGTAGTGTTTCTAGTGCAAAGAGTTACTTCAGCTCTCAAAGCTCTCAGTTCTTTCTCATGCTTGTTTCTCACCATTTGGTGGAAACTTGGAAACTCGCTCTTGCAGCACTTGTATCTCCGTCACCCCTTTCCACGGCTTTGTGCTTGGATCGGCTTCTGCCTCACTCGCCAGTTGCTTTTGATAAAAGTGTCCATCCAATATGTGAACGTAATCTTTGTGCTTCGTTAAGAGCTTGCTCAATATCTTTACATAGCATTTCCTCACAAGTTCCTTCTTTGAGGTCTTGTACATCTGCAGTGATTTAGGAGGTGGAAATGGAAATGTTGTGGAAGAGTGTACTAAAGTTTCCAAATAATGAGTGGCTTGAATAGACATCAACTTATCTTCTTCATGATGTTGCATATGGTCACAAAATGCCCAAAATCCTACTTGTGCATCATTGTGTAAGTAAGGAAAATAACATGATGGAGCTATGGAATAATCAACAACTATAAGCAGTTCTTTACCTCACCAGCCTTCCTTCTCTCTCTCTCTCTCTTTCCCTCTCTCCCTCCCTATCTCTCTCTCTCCCTCTCTCCCTCCCTATCTCTCTCTCTCTCTCTGTCTTTCCCTCTCTCCCTCCCTATCTCCCTCTCTTCCTCTCTCTCTCTCTCTCTCTCTCTCTCTCTCTCTCTCTCTCTCTCTCTCTCTCTCTCTCTCTCTGTCTTTCCCTCTCTCCCTCCCTATCTCTCTCTCTCCCTCTCTCCCTTCCTATCTCTCTCTCTCTAAAGACAAAAAACAGTATCTTGTCATGTTACAAAGAAACCCAAAAGTGCAAAGTTCTCTTTACATATGAAGGAAAACTTACAACTCAGCAATACAAAGTACTGACACTGGAGACTCCTTCCATAAATCTTAAAGAAAAGTCAACTGACACAAACTTTCCTGTATCAACAATTAAAATACATCATTCCTTATATTTTTAAAGCAATTTTTAAAATCAATAACTTACAAATAAAAAACCTGGAAAATTTCCAGCTGGATCCCTTAAGTCGTTCATGTTTAGCTGGAATGTTTGCTGTACAAGTTCCTGTGAATGAGTTGTTACTATAGAAACAGTAACATATTAGAACAAGCACATTTACACCATCAGACCAATCAGATTTGAGAATTCAAGAGCATTGTGGTATATTATGGAGTGGTGAGTTGTAATTATCTACCCAGTGTACATAAGGAGTCATTTCAATGGAAGAGTGGGAAGTAGTAAAGGCTCTCTTTAGGCCCCTGGACTTTGCTCGTTTCCTTACAATCCTTCAAGCACAAGAAAGCCCCATTTATCTCATTCAAAGTTTCTGTGCTTTTCGCTCTCCCTCTCTGCTTCGTCTTTCTGGGTCTCTTTCTTTCCGACATTTTTAGCGCTTGTATGCTCAGCAAGTGGTTGAAGAGAGGTGTGTGTGTGTGTGTGTGTGTGTGTGTGTGTGTATGTGTGTGTGTGTGTACTTGAGAGCAGATGGCAGCTGGTTGGCCTGGACGAGGCAAGGTAATTACTCTGCACTGGGTTACTTAACTCTTTAGGAGTCGGTCTGTTGTTTTTTTTGCCCCCCACCCCTCCTTTCTTGCTCTCTCGCTCTCTTTCACACTGTCTGAGGGGGTTTTACTCTTAAAGAAGCTGATTTGGCTGTGGAAAGGAACCTAGCTTGCAACATGTGTTTTTATAGCAGTTCAGCTGGGTGGGACTCGCCATCATTGCAAGAGTTCCTCATTTTGAAGTTGTTGTTCTTGTTTTGGATCCGACAATCAATCAGCAAATTTGTGCAGCACTTTTTTATTCTGATTGAATTTGACCCTCCATCCCTTCTTCTGTTGGTGTGACCTTTCTTGTACCCCCAGTTTTTTTCTTAATAATAATATATTCATTTATTATATATTCTTAGTTTGCCTTTGGCATTTGATGGATACCCATGTACTCCTTCATTCATTGTCTACCGTTTATCCGATCTACTCTCGGGTCACGGGGCATCATCTCAGGCGTCATCGGGCATCAAAGCAGGATACACCCTGGACGGAGTGCCATCACAGGGCACACACACTCTCATTCACTCACACACTACGGACAATTTAGAGATGCCAATCAACCTACAATGCATGTCTTTGGACCGGGGGAGGAAACCGGAGTACCCGGAGGAAACCCCTCGAGGCACATGGAGAACGTGCAAACTCCACACACACATGGCGGAGGCGGGAATCAAACCCCCCAACCCTGGAGGTGTGAGGCAAACATGCTAACCACCAAGCCCCCCTACCCATGTACTATAATAATTTATTATCTCACTATCTTCCTTGCTTTAATGGACAATATAAAGCACACACAGGAAATACCTTTTCCATCACAATTGTACACTTTAAAGATTTACAGCCCCACTATCTGGTGTTACCTGGAAGAGGAGGATTCTTTCATGTAGTCACAGGGAGTGGCTTTTTTTCTTGCCGCTGTTGATCCTGGCTTGCTCATTATGTATCTAAATCTACATCCAGATTTTAGTAAAGCTGCTTTGTGCAGTGTCTATTGTTAAAAGTGTTTTACAAATAAAATCTCATTGAACTAGTCAATGTGAGCACATCATATTTTTTCAATGTTGTAAGAACAGTTTTCTGTGAAAACGGTTAGTTTGCGTCAAGCATGGAAATGCAGTCCAAATCCAAACCATAGGCCATTTTTTAAAGTCAGAAACCTAATAAATAATCTGGATAATTTCCAGCTGGGTCCCTGAATTCGTTTACGATGTTGTCATGAATGTGCTATGTTTTCATGCAGCTGAGTAGAAAAACAGATCTAAGGATTTAAGAGGCATGACACTTCACCCACAAGCTCTTTCTGTGTTAGGATTGCATTATCATAACTTGCATATTGGACGAGTCATGAGGTCTGTGTCTGTGCTGCTTTCCAAACACAGATTTCTTACCATGGCAGTGAGGAGGGCGGAGAGAGCGAAGATTCTGAAGGAGAGAATCAAGAGCTGGCACAGATCGACCGAGGTGTGTGTATGAGCATGTTTTTTTGTGTGTGTGTGTATGCTTGTGCATGTGAGTTTGTATGTGTATTTGTATGAGTTTGTATGTGAGAGAGAGTGTTTTTATTTGAGTGAGTATGTGTGTGTGTTTTTGCATGTGAGTGTGTGTGTGCGCATGCGTGTGTGTGTTTATGTGTGTGAGAGAGTTTGAATGTGAGTGCTTGTGTGTGTGCATGTTTGTGTTTGTGTGTGTGCGTATGCATGCATGGGTCTGTATATCATTTTATCCCTTCTCAACCACAGACATATCTTTTTTTTGGACTCTCTTTTTTTTTTTTTCTCCTAATTTTAACCCACATCTAAAGATGTGCTAAAGTGTGTGGCATCCTACGTTATTAAGAATTAATTTCTTTGACCTGAGCTGTAATTCTAGACCTGGTCCAGACTGGTCCAGCATTACATCATCCTCATGTACAGATATACAGTACACAGCAATAATTTACATGCAAGACAAAAGTACATTCACTGTAGCATGTGAAGAATGTAGAGATAAACATTGCTCTTAAAAATTACACTCGTGTAACTCTACCTTTGCTGATTCATGCAATTATCCAATCAGCCAATCATGAAGCAGCATTGCAATGCAGATACACGTGCAATGCAGATACGGAAGCTTCATTTAATGTTCACTTCAAACCTCAAAGAGGAAAAATGTAATTTCTTTGAGACTTTGACCATGGTATGTTTTTATGTGCCATACAGGCTGGGTTATGTATTTTAGGAACTAGTGATCTTCTGGGATTTTCACATAAGGCAAAAAAAAACAACTAATAAGAGACAGTTCTATGGCAGAAACACTTTACTAGTGAGAGAAACATCAAGTGAGAATGACTAGACTGGTTTAAGATGACAGGAAGTGTACAGTAACTCAACTAACCACTCTTTACATCCGTGGTGAGCAGAAAAGTATCTCGGAACACAATACACAGCAAAAACGTTACAAAAGCAGGAGGTCACATTAGGTTACACTTTCTGACAGCCTAGAACAGAAATCTGAAGCTACAGTGGGGATGGGTTTACCAAAACTGGATGTTTGAAGGCCCTAGAAAAAAAGACCAGATGAATGGACAACCTGGATGATTGAATAATTGGATGAATGAGCAGGGGGACAGGTGTTTTTTTTGGTTATGTGGTAGGTAAGCAGCAGAGTAGAAAGATAACACTAATGTTACCCATTCATCCGTTTTTTCTAAGTTACTACAAAGTTACAGTAGTTATCCATAAGAACAGGTTTTGACCGTTATTTTCAGATCTCTGATGCTGATAAAATTCATTAAAATTACTAGGATAGCAAAGCAGATTTGGATGTTTTGTGTTGGATTCATGTTTCTGTTCAGCCAGCATTCTCAACGGACTTGTCTTGACAAATTCCAAACCGTTCACATTTCAAAACAGTTACATCATGACCCCAATTGATTAGAAAATTGATGCATAATTAAAAGCATGTGAAAGCAAAGTAAGCCATAAATGACATCATAAGGGTCATCAAGGTGTGTATTGTGAAACTGTTCTGAGAATAAAAATAAAAATCCGATTAATCGATGCTTGTTTTGTTTTCCAGAGCGCCGCAGAAACTGTGTTTTAACCCCTCTGGCCACCAGTCAGCAGCCTAATCAGGGCCTGCTTTCCCCGGGCCGTGTTCGCCGTGTGCGGTTGCTACTGGAGCCTTCCATGGAGCGCCACAGCTCTGAAGAGGAGCTTGAGCGCATAGCGGGGATTGCGAACTCCACCGGTGCCGAGGCGGGATGCAGGTGGCACCGGCACGGTGAGCTCAGCAGCGCCTCCAGTGACGAGGAAGTGAAGGACCTGTGTGAGGCAGGTGCTTCCCCTACCCCTGTGCTGTTCAGCTCATCTCCACCACGAGGCCTCAAACCCACACACACCTCCACACGACTACACAACAGACCCATAATCCTCAGCCACTTCGAACAGCCCACTGTGCCATACTGGAGACACCGGAGAGAACCCGGGCGGCCGAGTCTGGACCTGGAGAAGATGCAACAGGTTTGACGGCACTTTTTAGCGTTGCCAGATTAACTTTATGAAATTTCCATGCATTGTTTATGCTATAATTTCATAAAAACATTACAGTAAAGGATTTAATATTAGTATATTAACATTGGGGGATTAATAGTAAATACCTCTCACAGTTATTAGTGTTTAAATCTGCAAGAACTACATGACATGAAGAGTTCTTGTTCTTGTATGTATGCATATATCAGTTTCCACTAATGCTTATTATACTTTGTGTAGAAAAACACTTGATGTTTTAGACTACAGCTCTGTTTCCTGGATTTGAAAAGGCTGTCTCTCACACACACACACACACACACACACACCCTGAAATTCTCACATGAGGCCCTTGTGCCAGCCACCTCCAGAGAGAGGAACGGATGACAGATGTCACTTCACCCCTCCTTGTTCTGTTTCTTTCGCCATGAAACCAAGCTTGTGTGTATATGCGTGTGTATATGCGTGTGTGTGTTTTGAAGGAGTAAAAAAGGACAGAGAAAAAGAAGTTGCAGACATGTTTAATATTATTTGGACAGTCTGTCAGAGTTTTCCTAAGATGAAGAACAGGCTGTATGGAGAACACAGTTCAGGGTTTTGAAGGAGGGAGGAATAGAGAGTGGTATCATACTGAGGGCCTCCATATGTCCCAAGGTTTCTGTGGCGAGGGCAGATTATAAGAGACAGCGGGGGCTGTGAGTGTGAGTTCATGAACGCCTGCTCAAGTGGAATAGGCGGTGTTGGATAGCTGCTGCTGAAGTGGCTGCCAAAAACTACTCATTTTTAACCCTTTGAAATCAATTTCACTTATTGTTTTTTTCACCCATGCCAACTTTATTCAATCTCTATCCTAAGAACATGGCATGAGCCTTGATTTAATGGCAGTCTTTAAGTTTATATTAGTGCTGAGCTTTATATTTCACTACAGGAACAGCTGTTCTGTGTTAGGATAGTATTCCACATCGGGTCAGTCCAATTTCTCTACAATACAATAATCCATACAGACCAATCCTACAGACGTGTGCAGCTGCTCATGTGTAGCACACATGGCTGAGGTGTGTGTTTGGGCTTCACAAATGCTTTAGATGACAGATGATGAAACCAGATTGGATGGTTGAGTGAGCTTTTCACATTTATTACTGGGAAAGTCTAAACCTTTACCCAGAGTGACTTGGAGTACAGACACGGTCCAAGGAGAAAAGTTGAGCAGTTGATGTTTAAGGGCCTTGCTTATGGGACTCAGTGGTTCTGGGATTCATATTTTTTGGATTCTTATTCATTTACAAGCATTAACCATTAATATGACAATAAAAGCTATCATAGTACCCATGCCCTCTCAGAAAAGTGTGATACGTTTTATGATTTTGTCATTTCGGTCAAACTCAAACCTGTTTTTAGCAACATTTGCAAACAGTAATTTTCTGCTTTTACTTGTCATAACTGGTATTATGTGCATTCATTCAGTAAGATCAGTAGACATTGTACTATAAGCAAAGCGCTCATTTCCCTGCATTACACTATTTCATGCACTGATTATGACAAAGTCATGAATTTTGACATTTTCTTATGAGATTTCTCATGGCATGCAGGGTAAGCTTCTCTACCCAAACAGCAGGAAAAAATGCTAATGTTTATCATAAGTCAGAGCACTGCTGAGGGCCATGACTGGTGTGGTGCAGGAGAATATAGGACAGTCAACACGGGAATGATGTAAGCTTGGATCTTATCAGTCTCAATATTTCTGCCTTGGTTTTGTGTTTCAGAAAATGCTCCTGAAAAAGAATTGTGGTGGGAAAACGAGGACAATCAAGATCCGGGTAAGTGTGTCATCTGAGTGATAAAAAAAAAATTGAATACATGGGTATGTGTGAATTATCTTAAAGTGTAGTAATGATATTAAGGCGGGTATTGTTTAGCTGTGTAATAATATACTGTAACATGACATCATGATTTTGAGACTGCTGTTTGGAAAATTGTTTCTGAAATATTCAGTTTTGTATGATTTAGATTAATCATCTAGCTAGCATTAGCAGTGAAAGATATGAATATTTAAGAAGATGGCTTAAAAATCCTCTCAGAAATCTGGTCAGTTTAGCTCATGTTAGCTGACTGGATAACATGAGCAGTGAAGCTTATGAACATTTATAACTATATTTAGAAATCTCCACAGAAATCCGGTCAGCGTCGCTAGTTGGATAGTGATAGCAGAGAAGATTATAAACATTTATGAACATAACTTAAAAAATTTCAATGAAAATATCAAGTTAGCTCACATGAGCTAGCATAAATGGATGAGCATTTTTAATGCTACTTTCGAGGCAAAATTTGTCATTGTAATTCTCTGCCTATGAGGGTAGTCTTGTTAGCTACAAGTTCCTTTCCCGTCTATAGTGACATAAAATCAATATGGCACACTGTGAACAGTGTAAAGCTTATTGGCTTTAGAGTAATTGCTATAGAGACACAGTATGTGGTTAAATATATAACACTGCTACTTGCTAATATCTGATGGCTAGCCTGTTGCTAAGGTATTCGCTGTTTTTCACTGCATGAATGTTTGAAATTCATAGCAGTTCTAGTCTCTCAGGCTTGTAACTGTAATAGTGTTGTTAAATTAGCTTTTTATTAGCTTTATGTGCACTGACAGAGCAAACAAAAAACATGCTTTTGAGGAGGCATCCATGTTTTTTTTTCCCACATCACATGTCAAATATACTGAGGTGGGAAGTAACAAATTGTTTTTTTTTTTGTTTCAATTTGGAAGAAAAACTTGCAAATTACCCCTTACAAGGCACCCCAAACACAACATGACCTAAAAATCTCAGCAGGAACACTGTCAACTTCTATTAGTTAGCTGGATAGAATTAGCAGGGAAAATTATGGAAATTTATAAATATGTCTCATAAATATCCTCAGAAATCCTATCAGAAAGTTAGCTAGCTGTATAGTGCTAGAGGTGATCATTATTAATGTTATTTATTATGTCTTAGAGAGCCTTAGAGATCTTGTCAGGTATAACTAGCTGGATAGAAGTAGCAGTGAAAGTTATGAATATTTAAAAGTATAACCTAAAATCTTAAAAAACTTGCTTATGGTAGCTGTCTATCTAGCACTAACAATGATGACGTTAAAAGTGTGTAAATGTGACAGAGTGAGTGCCTTGCATAAATATTCACCCCCTCACTTTTCCACTTTTTTGTATTACAACCTGGAATTGAAACAGACTTAATGAGGGTTTTGACCATTTGATTTCCATAATATGTCCAAAATTGAAAGGAGCAGGCTGTTTTTTTTTTTTTTAAATTTGTGACACAAAGGTTAATTAAACACATAAGCATAAGTGTTCACCCCACTGGGGCAATAATTTACTGCTGCACGTTATCTGGGATATGTATTTGTCAGCTTTGCACATGTGGATCCTGATATTTTTGTCCATTCTTCTTCGGAAACATCATTCAGACATTAACCTGAGCTCGGTGCCGAACCTGGAGCAGTGGGGTGGCAAGTTCCAGGTTGTAACGCTACAAAATAAAAAAAACTTAAAAAGTTTGAAGGGGTGAATACTTATACACAGCATTGTATTGGAATGTTAATGACGTCTTTACTTATATGTATACATTTAAAAAATTTCCATATTTGGCCTCAGTGACACACCCACTCTGAGTCATTTCTATATATGGACTCTGTAACACACCCACATTTCCTTTTCTGCAGTCCAATCTGCACATAGACCTTATTCCTTACTGTGTCTTGATCAATATAATTCATGTCCAGGCCGTGTGTTTGAACGTCTGTTAGTTTTTCAGCGTGTCTTCTGTAACTCAAAGCCGTTATGTTTTTGCTAATTAGCTTAAAACATAATTGTTGCTTAATAGCTTTTCTCCTCTGTGCATTCAAGAACCTCCAATCTGTCTACAAGGGATTGAATGTCCCTTTTATTTGATTAAGGTAAAAAGGAGAAGAGGAGTGAGCCCTGGTGTGGTGTGTGTGTGTGTGTGTGTGTGTGTGTGTGTGTGTGTGTTGGGATCCTTTTATAGAGCATCTTCTGTTGCAGGATCTCCATGATCTGGAGAGAATCATAGAGAAGGGGATAGACGTGGGTTTTTTCCCTCGTGTTACTTCCTTGCCTTCTTATTTTCAGTGAATACTCTTTTTATAGCTTGTCCTTTACCCCTCTCTGCTGTGTAAATATCTATATCTTTCATTCCCAGTCTCCTACTCACTATTGTATCTATTTCCTTGTCACATATTCAGGCTTCTTCCCCCTTACAATGGATTCTTCTTCTGTCGAGCAAATAGATCCTATTTTACGATAGATTCACCTGTTTTTCTTTCTTCCAGGCTGTGTTCCAGTTGAAAGTTGATAGAGGGGGGTGTAGTGGTTACCAAGGGTCCCATTAGGTGTAATTGTCATGATCATGGGGGCTGATCCTGTAAGATGGAGGTCTGGGGAACACGAGGGAGACGAGGAAAAGAAAGAAGGAAAGAAAAGGGTCAACTGTGGCTGAAACTGGAGCAGATAAACGCTCTCTGTCAAAGATGATACGCAGCTTGAGCAGATGTGAAGGGTAGTGGGGGTTAGCATTTTCCCATACTATGTTCTAGTTATAGAATAGGATGTTACTGAAAGAACGTAGGTAGAAAGAAGCGTAATGCTGAAAGCTAAATCTGGCAATAGGTTGCTACACTTTCCGTGTATTTACAGCTGTGCATGATTAAATCAGGTCCAGCAGTTTAAGCAAACACCAATTGAATGCATTCTGTTATAAGGTACAATTTCTTCCCTAAAAAAGGCTTATAGTTGGTCACTCATAGGCTTAATTTTTACAAGCCAAACTGAAAGGCACTGATAATGGTTATGTGAGAGGAAAGGAGTTTGGTTGTGTGCTATGTGTGCTCACACCACTTCTCTCATGGCTAGTGGTTTTAGCTGATGCCATACTAAGACACTCGTGCAAAACAAGTTAACTTTTACTTTCATTACTTTTCACTGGAACCTGATCTGCCCACGCCTCTTCTCTTAAGCCCTGTAATGTTTCAGTAAGACTCTTGAGGGCTATTTCAGGCAAGACATAACGAGTTGACCTTGCATAGGTGTGTATATGTAGTATGTTTTCTAGTTTGTGTGTCACTCTGGCTGAATCCTGGAAGGATTTAACAACAGGTTTTGACCAAAGTTGGCTTCTTATAACAATTATTAAAAAAAAAAAAAAGAAAGGAAAAAAAGCTACATACATTATACTTTGCAGGCATTGTTTTATGTACACTGTATGGCCAAAGGTTTTGAACACCATCACACCCATATGTTTTTTATCTGCTGTAGTTTATGCAATTTATCTTTACTGAACCTTAGAGGCCCAAACCTGTTTCAGCATGACAATGCACAAATCAAGCTCCATCAAGGCATGGAAGAACTTGAGTGTCCTGCACAGAGTCCTTATTGAGGAACACCTTTGAGATGAACTGGAATGCTGATCTCATAGCAGGCCTCCTTACCCAACATCAGATCCCTGACCTCAGATCCTCACATCCCATTCAGATTTAGTTCCCTTTACAGAATAATAACCTCCACTCTTCTGCAAAGGATTTTCACTAGATTTTAGAGAGTGGCTTTGGAGGTTTGCCCATTTAGCCACAAGATTGTGCTAATTAGTGAGGTCAGGTACTGATGTTAGGTGAAGAGGTCTGGCTCTTCATTCCAGATGTGTCCATTTGTGTGCAAGGCTCTGTGCAAGCTTCTCAGGTTCTTCCACTCCAACCTTAACACACCATGTCTTCATGGAGCTTGCTTTGTGCACAGACGCATTGCGATGCGGGAACAGGTTTGGGCCTCTTTAGTCCGGTAAAAGGAAATTATAATCTACTGCATACAAAGACATTCTATACAATTATGTGCTTGTGGCAACAGTTTGGAGAAGAACAAAATATGGGTGTGATGATCAGGTGTCCACAAACCTTTAGCCTTATAGTGTACTTTCAATTATACCTCAGCTATTCTCGTACATAGATCATGTTGTGGAAGGAGCCAGTTTAACAAACTCTGGTAAAAAAAAAATCTGGCTAAATATTTCCAAAACCTCTTCCAAGCATGATTTCATCACGCATTAAAAAAATTTGATGAAGTTGTTGAACAGGTATGTTGTAATGAAATGTACGTAAGCCTAATTAATTCCATTCAGACTACCACTATCAAAATGACCACAATGTTCCTGATGTGTGGTTTTCTAATTTTCACTTCTGTTTTTAAAGCTTTAACTTTACAAATGCTTAAAATACATCTGTAAAAATACACAACAGAAACATCTTTCCATTCAGGAAACTTATATCTCAATATCTGTGTAAGAATTTTACCATATGAAGGTAAAATTTTCCAGTCTAAAAAAATAACATACAGAATAATATCTCAGAATAATAAACAATAAATGATTATATGATGGGGCAGTGGTGGCTCAAGTGGTTAAGGCTCTGGGTCGTTGATCGGAGGATCGGGGTTCAAGCCCCAGCACCACCAAACTCCACTGTTGGGCAATTGAGCAAGGCCCTTAACCCTCTCTGCTCCAGGGGCGCTGTATCATAGCTGCCCCTGTGCTCTGACCCCAATTTCCTCAGCTGGGATATGCGAAGAAAAGAATTCCACTATGCTGTAATGTATGTGTGGCGATAATAAAGGCTTCATGCCCCCATTAGATTATGCTTGACTGTTGACAAGGGGAAAGAAGAAAATATATCTTTCATGTTGAGATCATTAATCTGAATTTTGACTCTGAGTACTATAATGAGGTTGGATGATGTTTGCTCAGAATCCTGTCCTTATATAGCTTCTAATATAACTTTGATGCAGTTTTGCCTTATAGATGTGTGTTTGGATCCCTGGTGAAAATGTCCTGCCTTGTGGTCAGAGACTATTATCCATAGGGGATTGCTCCTGATTACAGAGAAGGAGCAAACATAACCCATGATCTCCTACACCAAAAATGGCTGGAGAAAGTGTTGTATCAGGGCCAACTCACACAAACGCGTTTCCTCTAAGGGAGAGAAGTAGTTCAGAGTTGCTAATACCAGAAACAGGCTTTTGGCCATGGAAAGGAGAAGCAGGAGTTTTGTATTGGACTGCCATGTTCAGATGAAAGTGTTTAATTTAGAATGTATTTTTCCAATTACTGACTTTGCTGGCTAAAAGTGCTGAAATAACTGAATGTTTGCCTTTTCTGTACGATAAGGGGTACAGATTTAATTTGACCTTATTTGCCTACTTTGGCTTAGCAGTGGCAATTTAGCTCAGCATGAAATCTGTAATCCCTACTCAAGTATACTAAATTCCCTCTTGGTTCTTAAATTTCCTGGCTAGAAAACAGAAGATTGGAGTTGTTATATATTTATTCTAGTAAAGCATTGTCCATGGAGGACTGCGGAACATCACTGAACAGTTCATATTTTCAAATACATCAAATTCTGCCCCAATACACTTGGGTTGATGAATACTTTGCTGATGCTACGCATTGAGATTTAACTACCCCATGGAAACTGCCCTTACTAAATATAACACACATTAATGACCTAAGTAATAATCTCAGTGATGTGGGGATGTGTACCTGTATGTGGGGTTATTTTGCTTAGTCTAGTGAGGCATGTTTATGCAGGTGGTGTGGAAAAAACCATAGAAGGAAATACGAGACTATGTCCTGCAAGTCAGGCACTGAGCTGGCTGAAGATTACTAAAATTTAACTTGATAAATAAATCTAGAGCATGAAGAGCATTGCTGACATTTTGCACGTGCTAATCCAGCTGCTACAAAGTATTTGAAAACAACATGTCCATGTATTGGGAGCATTTATATATAATAAGAACTGTGTACTTTATTTTTTCTGTTTTTACGTGTTAACCTTTGTTTGTGCTGTTTCAAATTTTGCTCAAGTTACACCCAGCTGTTGTTAGCTAGCTGGCTATTGTTAGCAATGGTTATTAACATGTATGGATGTGACTTAAAATTTTACTCAGAAATCCTGTTCTTAGCTGATGTTGGCTAGCTGATGTTACCAGTAAAGATGAGGAACATGAGAATATGAGAACTCTCTTGCAGAAATCCTGTCAGGTTAGCTTATGTTTGTTAGCTGTCTCTGAAGATAATGAAGAATAAATATGACAACGTTTCTGTCAGAAATCCTATTGCTAGCTTATGTTAGCTAGCCAGTGGAGATAAAAAACATTCTTAAATATGATTTAATACTCTCTTTAAATCCTGTCAGGTTAGCTTGTCGTAGCTAGCTGGCTTTAACAGTGACGATGATGATGATGATTAATAAATATCACTGAATAAACTTTTTCAGAAATCCTTTCAGGTTAGCTTATATTAGATAGCTGGCTTTGAAAATAATGAATAGTTACACATCTGTTTTAAATATTTTCTAGAGATCCTGTTAGCTAGCTCGCTTCAGCTGTGTGTCAGCATACCACCGGTGTAAAAACAAGTGCAGGTACTTAATGCTTTTAATAAAGCTTGACAAAGATTTAACATGAAACATGCACAGGTCAGGTGATGTACATACAGTATAAACAGGGGCAGGCAGATTAAGGTCACAACCAGGATATTATACCAGAAACAAAGGCTTGTAGTTGGGTGTGAATATGAGAGAGTTTGGGTCTTGGTCATCATTGGTGGCCATTTCTATAGGCCATGCTTTATAGTCGGACAGTTTCCTGTGCTGTCAAGACAGTGTGAAGATAATGGACATTTATAAATATGACTTTTTAAAATCTTTTTTTCAGGAAATTCGTCAATGTTAGCTCCTATAGCTGTCTAAGAAAATCTGTGAAAATACATATATGTAGTGTATATGAAGGCCAGTGACATATTTCTTCTTACGTGAGAACATCCTATATAAATGTGGTTCAGGAAGGATAGTTTAGCCATTAACTTGGAGGAAAGTGATTTCTTTTTCACTGCTGCTTGTTACAAGTTTAGCTATACTATATCATTTTTTTCTTCCTTTCTTTACAGAACCTGACCGGCAGTCGTCATCCTCCCAGATACTCTTATGATCCCTCCATCTTCGCCTTCCGCTCTCTGAGCACCGCCCCTCCATGCAGTCCCCTGCTCTCCAGCGAGGAGCCTCCATGTGCTTGAGGGAAGCCACTGGACTTTGACATGAAACAGCACAGCTTGTTGGATCAGCCTATTTCTCACATTTAGGACAGGGAGAGTTTTACTATCCTGTCATTTAGCAGGGTTTTAGCCCAAACAAAGTGCCCAAGTTGACAAAACAACAAGTCCCAAGATGTAGAGGAGCATCAGGGAATTGGGTGATGTTGTTTTACCCTTACTGGCTGGCTGACTGACCATATCTCAGGAAAATAATCCTTTAACACTTTCTACAACGACATGGCCATGGTCACTGTATTATGACAGATCCATAACAAAAAGCTTCATTCTGCTGAAACTGTCATTCTGAATAATTTTGAGGTTCTTGAATAACCCCACACATCTGGCCATTTCCTGATGTTCAGGTATAGTTATTCAATTGCCATTGTACTATGTGCATCTTGGCTATTTGTAGATCATGTAGAAAGGCTACACCGAGAGCTTTGGGCTGAGAAGGAAATGTGATGCGGTGTGATTTGTAATGTGAGGATGGACTTTATGGAAAGAATGGATTTTTTTTTTTTTCTGACTTAAAAGGTATTACTACAGTTGTTACAAAGAGGCTGGCATTCTACACTTCCTTGCAGTCGTAATAATCAAAGATTCATGAAATTCATGTAAACTTAATATTGATTGGTTATCCGTGTCTGCCGTAGTGCTTGCCTGATGTGTACTGTTCATTGACAACAAGAATAGTAATAAACAAGGGAATAAAAAATGAACCCTGGTACTAGTCCAGTTTTAGTCAGACTAAAGCCGGTTCTACACTGTGCAATTACAATGGCCTTTTTTATTATTACTTCTCACATTGCATTAGATAATCCTAATATATTCTTGGCTGAATTCTGTACCAGCCTGTGCAATAATGTGTGTTTTTCATGCCAGGTTATGTGACTAGATTCCTCTAACAATAGACCTGGAATTAAATAAAATGACTGTGTTCTGCTCACATTATCAATCAGTGTGATCAGAGCTTATTGATTCAGAGTAAGCTAGAGGTAATAAGGATATTTTTTCACTGTTGCTACTAACGTATTTGGAGCTCTGAGTTACAAATCACCTATTAGTAGCCATTAGATGAGCATCTAATCAGCTCTGAGATTTTAATGCAAATATGACAAAACTTGTCGGCCATTTTTGGTCACAACGGCACTAAATTTGGTCCTGCTGAGCGTGCCACATAATACGCTCAACTGACAACCAAAGAATTAATTTACAATGTGATTTGATGTTTGTCAGCAGCAACAAAATAGGCTGAAATTGTACAGTGTAAAGCCGGCTTAGACGCGTGAATCTGACTCAGCGCAGGTTTAGATCAGAGGAAGTACTCTGTGTTATGTGCCTAATATACCGGAGCTACAGGATAGACGCTCCTTTGCCATGTTTGAATGTTTTGGACCAAGTACCAAAGTCAATACTTAATACTCGTCATAGTTCATCATAACCCCCTTCCTGGGTTAAGTCTATGTTCTCTCTTTTGTCTGCACTCTTTCACTCTTATATTGTTTTGGTAAAGAACAAACACAATGTTGGATATAAGACATGTATCGAAACATGTTTTGTTTCAAGTATTTTGCATATATAATTGTGTAGGTTTTAAATATGTTAACTGTATTGATTTATACCTAGCTTTTTAATGAATGTAGCCTACTCTTGTAGGGATCAATAAGTTTTTTGCAAAGTGTAGGAGAGCTGCAAGGAACTTTTTGTTACTGGTTCCACACGTTTAATCTAGTTACCTATTCAAATATATCCACACGGAATAGATATATACACCTGCCGGTCGGACAGTAACTACATGTTTGTAACATGTAAGAAGCCTCTAGTCTTTATTTTTTTTGCCATGTTCCAGTGAGATAAATAAATGTCTCTTGGCTCCAGTGATTTGGACTTTGTCATACTTCTTTTGTTGTTGCTCAAGATCACATTTTTTGCCTCTAACACAGTTCCTCGAATGTTTTTCAAAACATTCTTTATCCCTTCGCCATATCTGATAACTCTTTACCTTCAGTTTGTATCATGAGTGCTATCTATCCAGTGTGGGTTCATGCACAATTTAAGTTCCATGAGCTGAAATGGTGGCCTCTGTGTCCTTCAGTGCTCGAGAAGTGGTACAAAAGAGTTGAGACCCAGGATTTAGTACTAATATGCTAATACTTGTATCCAAGTTTGACTTTATGTATCTGATTGTGTGATGCAAGCACATTTTGGCTTCCTTTCTGTGCCCATATCTCTAGTTCACAAGTATGCGAGTGTACAATGTCATCATCATGTGTATGGTTTTGTTTTTTCATTGCGTAGGGTCCAAAAGTCTGAAGCCAATACCAGGAACTGGTTTGTTTATTCAGTTTTGTGAAACTCCTAAAACTGGGTCAAATGATTTCTTGAACAACACACACTTCTGCAAGTAACTCTTTACTTTTCTGACAGGAAGATATAGATATAAATAGATATAATTCATCATTCATTAACCTTTGAATGAAATAAAGGGCTGGATTAATAAGTATCATCTGGTGTAACCCAGTAGTACGTTCATAATCTTGGACCCTGCTCTGTGTCATAAAACGTGCAAAAGCCTGGCAGCAATCAAAGGTCCAAACCCACCATCGAGCTGCACACTAGTTCCAGCGTGGGCTGATTCCACCGGCCTGCTCTTGCCAGATCCCAAGCAGGGCGATAAGCTGTGTGTCTGTGTCTGCGTGCGAGTGTGAGTGGAGGCTGACGTCAATACACAGCACTATTGCTAAGCCAGAGGAAACCAGTTGGGAGTGGCACAATCATAGTAGATGGATGATCGAAAGATAGATGTGAAGAATGCAGCTAGACAAGCCATCTATGTCTGTTACAAGCGAAATGTGTTCAAAACGTGGCGTACTATTTTAGTGATGGGATCCTGACACTCATCCACTCCCAGCATGTCCTTCACTTATCACTACAGCTCTATTTACTATAATTATAGCTCAATAAATGCACTCCAACCACTAAGAGAGGTTTTTATTATGTGTGAGTGGAGGAGGAACGTTAAAAAAAATATCTTTCAATTTCTGTGCTTTACATATTGTTATTATATATTTTGGTATTAGAAGTGCAGCTTTGGTGAACAGTGGTCAGTAAAAAACATTTATTTTCAATCTTACTGCATAAAACATTAGGTTTGTCAGCATAGTGATGAGCAGCCAGGCCCTAAAATATGGAGTATGAAATATCATTTGTAGGGAGAATCAAATAAAAATAATCCTGTTATGATTATGGTGCAAACATTTAACAACACGTGTAGTCAATGTTTTCAGTGTGGTTTACTTACAAATTCCTCTTTTCCTGAGAATGCTTGAAAGAATGTCTACGGCTGTCTGTGAAAATGCTTACTGTCTCTAAATCCATGAAGGCCGTAGTCTCAGTGTTTTTAAAGATGCCGTAGTAAATTAGGCTGATGAAACAGGTTGAAGCAATTTGACACCTGATGGTATTTTAAGCCACGCTCTAAACAGTTGGCTGCCTCTCACAGACGTTCAGAGAGGAATTTTCCTCCCACAGTTCTATTATAAAGATACCACTTTCCCAGGCTCTGATCTTACTGTGTTGCAGCGCTCAAAAGGTGGAGAGAGCTAATCAGGTTGTGAACTTCGACAATCTTTTGGCCAGAAAAGTGTGTGATATATATATTATAATAATAATAATAATAATAATAATAATAATAATAATAATAATAATAATAATAATAATAATATTATTATATATATAATATTATTCAAATTTTTGTCACATACACAACCGTACACAGTACGATATGCAGTGAAATGCTTACACAACTGTTGTTACCTCGAAAAAAGAAATGAGAAGGGAGAGGGAAATAAGGCTAAAAGAAGAATAAATATAAAATCTACAATTATGTTATACAGTGGTGTGAAAAAACTACATGGCCCTGTGTGAAAAAGTGTTTGCCCCTCCCTGTTAAAATATAACTTAACTGTGGTTTATCACACCTGAGTTCAATTTCTCTAGCCACACCCAGGCCTGATTACTGCCACACCTGTTCACAATCAAGAACTCACTTAAATAGGACCTGCCTGACAAAGTGAAGTAGACCAAAAGATCCTCAAAAGCTAGACATCATGCCGAGATCCAAAGAAATTCAAAAACAAATGAGAAAGACAGTAATTGAGATCTATCAGTCTGAAAAAGGTTATAAAGCCATTTCTAAAGCTTTGGGACTGCCGCGAACCACAGTGAGAGCCATTATCTACAAATGGCGAAAACATGGAGCAGTGGAGAACCTTCCTAGGAGTGGCCAGCCGACCAGAATTACCCCAAGAGTGCAGCGACAACTCATCCAGGAGGTCACAAAAGACCCCACAACAACATCCAAAGAACTGCAGGCCTCACTTGCCTCAGTTAAGGTGAGTGTTCATGACTCCACCATAAGAAAGAGACTGGGCAAAATGGTTTGCATGGCAGAGTTCCAAGACGAAAACCGCTGCTGAGCAAAAAGAACATAAAGTCTCAGTTTTGCCAGAAAACATCTTGATGATCCCCAAGACTTTTGGGAAAATACTCTGTGGACTGACGAGAGAAAAATTTAAATTTTTGGAAGGTCTGTGTCCCATTACGTCTGGCGTAAAAGTAACACCGCATTTCATACCAGAACATCATACCAACAGTAAAATATGGTGTGTATGGTGATGGTCTGGGGCTGTTTTGCTGCTTCAGGACCTGGAAGACTTGCTGTGATAAATGGAACCATGAATTCTGCTGTCTACCAAAAAATCCTGAAGGAGAATGTCCGGCCATCTGTTTGTGACCTCAAGCTGAAGCGAACTTGGGTTCTGCAGCAGGACAATGATCCAAAACACACCAGCAAGTCCACCTCTGAATGGCTGAAGAAAAACAAAATGAAGACTTTGGAGTGGCCTAGTCAAAGTCCTGACCTCAATCCGATTGAGATGCTGTGGCATGACCTTAAAAAGGTGGTTCATGCTCGAAAACCCTCCAATGTGGCTGAATTACAACAATTCTGCAAAGATGAGTGGGCCAAAATTCCTCCACAGCGCTGTAACAGACTCATTGCAAGTTATGGAAAACGCTTGATTGCAGTTGTTGCTGCTAAGGGCGGCCCAACCAGTTATTAGGCTTAGGGGGCAAACACTTTTTCACACAGGGCCATGTAGTTTTGGATTTTGATTTCCCTTAATAATAAAAACCTTCATTTAAAAGCTGCATGATGTGTTTACTTGTGTTATCTTTGACTAATATTTAAATGTGTTTGATTATCTGAAACATTAAAGTGTGACAAACATGCAAAAAAATAAGAAATCAGGAAGGGGGCCAACACTTTCACACCACTGTAGATGTAGAAATATATAAAAATGTAAAAATGCGAAACTGTAGCAGTGTGCAAATATTCAAAGTGTTTTGTTCCTGTGCAATGTGCAAATGTTCAAGTTGGTTTTGGTGTGTTCCAACACTTGTGTGAAGGAAACATGAAAGTCCAATCGGTTGAGTCCTATGTGGAGTTTTGGTTGAGAGTCCATATAGCCTGCGGGAAGAAGCTTCTCCTCAGTCTCTCTGTGTTGGCCTTCAGGGAGCAGAAGCACTTTCTGGACCGCAACAGAGAGAATAGTCCATTGTTGGGGTGGCTGAGGTCCTTCATGATCTTCCTGGCCTTGGTCCAGCACCGCTTGCTGTAGATTGAGTGCAGGTCAGGGAGCTTGGTACAGATGATGCGTTCAGCTGATTGCGCCATCCTCGGAAGAGCTGTCCTGCATGGTGCTGTTCCCGAACCAGGTTGTTATGTTTCCCGAGAGGATACTCTCTATGGTGCAGGAGTAAAAGTTCCTGAGCACCTTAGAGGGCAGTCTAAAGTCTCTCAAGTGTCTGAGGTGGTAGAGACATTGCCGAGCCTTTTTCGCCATGGTGTTGATGTAACAGGACCATGACAGGTCCTGCGTGATGTGAACACCGAGGTAGCTGAAGCTGTCCACTCTCTCCACTGGTAGTTCCTCTCCTGCTTCGTGCTGAAGTCCACCATCAGCTCCTTAGTCTTACTGAAGTTAAGGAGGAGGTTGGTCCTCTGGCACCAGTTCTCCAGATTTCTAATCTCCAGGTAGGCCGTCTCATTGTTGTCAGAGATCAGTCCGACCACAACTGAGTCATCAGCAAACTTGATGATGGTGGTGGAGTTGGTAGTGGCCACGCAGTCATATGTGTACAATGAGTACAGCAGGGGGCTCAGAACCCAGTGCTGAGGGTGAGGGAGGCTGAGACATGTCTGCCCACCCTTACTGCCTGTGGTCTGCCGGTTAGGAAATTGGAGATCCACTGACACAGAGATGGGCTGAGTCCCAAGTGCTGCAGCTTGGTGGTGAGTGTGGAGGGAATTATAGTGTTAAATGCTGAACTGTAGTCGACTAAGAGCATTTTAACATAATTCCCCTTTCTAGTGTCCAGGTGAGTGAGTGATGTGTGAAGTAGGTGAGAAATGGCATCATCTGTGGAGCAGTTCGGGCGGTAGGCAAACTGTAGCGGATCTAGTGTGTCAGGTAGTGAAGAGATGATGAAGTCTTTGACCAGTCGCTCCAAGCACTTCATAACTACTGAGGTCAGCGCTACAGGGCAGTAGTCATTGAGGGAAGCAGGATGGGTTTTCTTCGGGACAGGAACAATGATGGACTCTGAAGCATGTGGGGATTACCAACTAGGTTAAGGAGAGGTTGAACACGGGTGCTAGCTGGTCAGCACTGAATCAGATGATGATGGTCAGATGATGAATGCTTTTTTGGTGTTGGCATTCTCTTCTTGTCTGCAGCCACTAGCATTAGCGTTAGCCTTAGCATCGATAGCTACAGCTTCAAAGCGATCGTTCAGCTCATCTGCCAGAGATGCGTCCGCATTCGACACACTGGTTGGTGCTTTATAGTCAGTTATTGTCCTTAGTCCCTGCCACAGGCTCCTAGATTCACTCTGTCGGAGCTGTGACTCTAGTTTCCTCCTGTATCGCTGCTTCGCCTCCTTCACCGCTTTTAGAACATTTTTATATTATATTATATTATATATATATAGGGTTGCCACATAGGGTTGGCAGTGTATACCCCAGTCCTCACGAAGCAGAATCCGGCTGGAGCTGGTCCACCTCTGGATGCCACTGGAGCTGGCACAATCTCTATATGTCTCGGGATGGGTAGAAGAAGGGAAACAAATGGAAAGTAATTAGCGTAACTGCTATTCATAATATTAGCAGGCACTAGATGATTGGAGCACAAGGTTATCGTATGTATTAAATGTATGCCTGGCTAAAGAGATATGGTTTTAGTCTACATTTGAACTGGGAGACTGTGTCTGAGCCCCGAATACTGTCAGCTTTATTCCAAAGTTTTCTGGGAACTACCAGAAGTCCAGAATTTTGAGATCTTAAGGAGTGTGATGGATTGTAACGTGTTAGAAGACTGGCTAGATATGTGGGAACTAAACCATTTAGAGCCTTGTACATAAGTAGTGCTAGTTTATAATCAGTTCTAAACTTAACAGGTAGCCAGTGCAGGGATGATAATACTGGGGTTATATGATCATATTTTCTTGACGTGGAGAGGAAAGCTTTTGTGTATTGGTATACTGTGTGTGTAATTTATTTATATATATATATATATATATATATATATATATATATATATATATATATATATATATATATATATATATATATATATATATATATATATATATATACACATACATATATACGTACATATGTACACACACACATATGCACTCTATATATATATATATATATATATATATATATATATATATATATATATATATATATATATACACATACATATGCATATATATATATATATATACACATACATATGCATATATACATATATATACATACATATATACGTACATATGTACACACATACATATGCACTAATATATATATATATATATATATATATATATATATATATATATATATATATATATATATATATATATATACATATATATATATATATATATATATATATATACACATACATACATACGTACATATGTACACACACATACATATATAGTGCATATATATATATATATATATATATATATATATATATATATATATATATACATACATATGCATATATATATATATATATATATATATATATATATATATATATATATATATATATATATATATATATACATACATATATACATACATACATATGCATATATACATATATATACATACATATATACGTACATATGTACACACACATACATATGCACTAATATATATATATATATATATATATATATATATATACACACACACACACACACACACACACACACACTATAAATACATTAGATGGAAGGAAGGTAAGACTATTATATTACATATTATTTTACGTTAATATTACGAAATTGGCATCTTTTTATATACTTTTTAAATTATAGTCTTTGTATTTGGGTTTGCTATGAAATAATTAATGGGAAATGGAAGGACTGATTCCAAATGTTTGAGCTTAACAAGTAAAGTTGTATGACATGAAGTTGCAATTATGCATTTGCAGTTTCAAGGAAAAAGTGATGATTCACAAGTGTATGATAAAACGCAATTGCAATACTAAGTCAAAGTTAAATCTACGTAATATTTTTTTGGAACAGTGATTAATTATTAAAAATAAATAAAATAAAATAATAATAATGAGCTAATTTAAATTTTTTTTATTTTAAATTATTAATTTAAAGCTATTTAAAGAGAAAACTAAGTAGGGAGTCCTTGAAAAATGTGCTGTTTAGAAAAATAAAAATAAAGCCAGGATTCAGAATTAAATCACTGAATTAATGTTATTACTGGAATGAAATAATTAAAGTTAAAATAATAGTCCAGAAAAAAAAAAAAAAAAACACAAAAAAGTGTAAAGAATTCTTTTTTTTTTTTTTTCCCCCAGTTACTGTTTTATACTGAATAAATTCAGGTCAGAATGGGTAAGATAGCACTCCCTTTTAAGTGAAGTTCACGGATGCTGCTGCTGCTAATACTATTACTACTACTACTACTACTACTACTACTACTAATAATAATAATGAAATATTCTCTCATGGTATACACTGAGCCGTTTATTTTATGAAAAGTAGGGTCATAAAAAATACACTTTTCTTTTACATCTTGTCCGGGACTAAAGAACAATTAAATAAAGGTCTTAAATGAAGTATTACTGGAGAGTTGTAGAGTCTGTAGGAAGGCTTAATCTTTCCTTGGACAAAACAACACACATTCATGCCAACACGCCTCCTTAAACACTGAGTCACTCTTCATTAATATCAAATAGAAGGAACACATACACACAGCACACTCACCCTTCCCCCCAGACATGTTCATCAAACTTACACACACATGTGTCACTTAATTCATGGACAGCTTGCTCTTAAAGCCAGGATACAGAGCAAGCCTCCAGATGGCTGGTGAATACACTCGCCCTCTCTCGGCTAAGGTAAACACAACCCCAACACAGATCCAGCCTGACCACTTGCTGTTTCTTACTGGACGGCTTAATAACCTCACCCGGGATGGCCTTATATCTTGGCCAGGACAGCTAGTGTTACACATATAGTGACCAGTATGGTGGATTGAGTGAGCACTGGACCGCTTCTTAAAACTGAGTGAGGGGTTATGAAGGGTTAAAGTACCGAAATACACAGAAGTTTAGCCGGTAAACTCCACCCTGAAACACGATATACTGTATATTTATACTGAAATATTTGTGACGGATTTAGTGATTGTGGGGCTAATTTGTTGGTTGATTCCTGTGAGAAGCTGGAGGATGTGAACCTGAGTGATCACAGGACATCACTAATGTATTTTACAATGATGATGATCTCAGACAGTACCACCTGTGGCACTGTGGATTATGTAAGAAGGAAGTGAAAATGTACCAAAAAAGAAAAGCTAACTCAGAAATATACACTTTGGATGCCAATGAAGAGCACATGTTAATCATAAAGTTTAATATGCAAGTCAGTCAGGGTGGGTTTTTTTCCTTTAATTGTCCAGTATGACCAGCTAGCTGTAGTTGAAGGAATCAGGATTCAGAATGCAGAAGATCTAAGTGCTTGTCCTGACCACATTCGATGACTGCTCCATTAAATTTCTGATTTAAGTTCCAGAAAAAATCCTTGCAATTCACTATCCTCCTCTGCTCCTTTTTCCAGACCCATTTATGCTGTGCACTAAGAACACACAGTGTAAGTGCGAACACAGATGGTAAGCCAAAAGAATGCAAGAAAATGCTCTGCTCACAATCCATTTGCAATGTGCTCAAGTCTCTCTTAAACCATCCAGACATTTGGGGGAATGGAGTATTTTGTCAGCTGCTCTTACACCCATCACGCGGACACCAATAAAAATCTCCCAGCTCTCAGTAGCCGTATTTGTCGTTAAGATGGGTCCGCCCATCGCCGGTTTGACCTGTTCGAACAAAGCAGAGAAATGCAGTTCACACATGACAGCAGTATTCACAGACACATGTCTCACATTAATGCCTTAATTGGAAGCAAAATGTTCAATGGAAGCTTCTCAACGCATAACAATAGTCAATGGGTTTCATTTATCAATCTTTTTAAGTTAAGTCATGTTTTTGTTGGACAAACCAAACTAAAAATTCCTTTCTTCATACATAAACATGTTAATAAACTCGGATCAAATGCTCATTCATGGCATAGCTGTTCTGCATTTAGTGACACCCACAAACTCCTTAAAAGGCAAAGATCACAGTGAGCTCAAAGAGCAGAATGATGACAAAACAGCAAAAGCATGGTGCGTGCCAAATCTTCCAATAACGCAGCTCAGCCATTGCAGCTAGCACAGACAACTCGTTCTTTTCTTTTCTCCTGATTAAATGCCTTTGTCACTAATGAAACAACTGAGTTTCACTATATGTGTGTACAGTTTAAATAAATTAGTTATTTCAACCTGACAATATATAAAATGTGCAGTAACTCACACCAGTTATACCATTTAAACCTGGAACAAGTCACCATATAGGTAAATTTACACAAGCTCTCATAGGAAAGGAATATTTTTTCACCCCAAACTAGCTGGAATTTTACAAATACCACATTTCTTACGTAAATGTTCCTGCGAATAATTGATGGAAAAACTTGTTCATAAAAAGTCCATTTAGATAACAAACTCAGTGTTCCTTTCTGATTTTTCTTCATTATTATTTATCTTCATTTAAAGAAAAGAACCTCAAATGGTAATGCTTATCTTATTGTGAAAGACCCGTGTAGCGGATACAAGAGGGCAATTGAGGCCATTAGTTTCTGTATTAAGACAACATTAATGTCAACAAGATCAAAGAACAAACTTTCATACCAAGTAAAAAGGTTCAGGCTGGCTTCAGAAACAAGACTCTCTTATCGTAACGCAATAGCTTTGCTGCCAGTGAATTAAACAAAAATACATTGTGATTTCTGGACTTCCTCTAATTACTAATTGCTGTTGGTTGCAGCTGTGTTATACATTCACTTCCCTCTTTTTCCATCTCTTCCTCACAGACTTTAGTCTGAAAGATTTTTTTAGGCTAGGCATTACTTGTGTCGAATCAGCATTTTAAGTATTGTTTAATCAAAGAAAGGAAAAAACAAACCACTGAGTATGATTATTGCACTTGCTGAATGAAAACCGGAGAGTGAGCATTAATTAAAAGAGATGGTTTTGGCTGGAATGAATTTATGTATTTGTTTCCCTGATTAGCAAAACCTTAAAGCCAGCAGCTGCTACAGTACCTGCTGGAGGCACCCACACACAGTAATCAGGGTCGTCCTCTGGGTACTGTTTGGACATGGTGCTTGGAGGCTGGAGGAATATACAAATACATTGTTATATATGCATATAATATTATATACTACTGTGCAGTCAGATCCACAATGATCAGCACCTTTGGTAAAGCTATGTAAAAAAAGTATATAAAACTGATCTGACACTCCAAATATTTCCAAAAATCTCATCTTTAATTGAAGCAGATTCATTCTAAGAACATGATATGAACCTTTATCTAAAAACCATTGTGTCATAATTATTGGCACCCCTGCATTACAGTGTGACCTCCTCATCCACTAAATCTTCTACAATAAGAGTCTCAAAGGTCTACTTAAAGCAGATAGTCTCCAAATCGCTGGGTCTGGGCTCTCCTCTTCAGCTTATTCCAGGTTTTTAATGGGATTTCAATCAGAAAATGTGTAATGGTCTTGTCAGGAGCTCAATTCTGGAGTCATTGGATTATGTGTGTGTGGATTTAGATGGAAGATTTGGAACACTGTCTTGCTATGCACCATCCATGGAGATCTGACCATGCACCAGTTGTAAGTCAGACAAATTCTCATTAAATCCTTTGCTACTTCGTGGAGTTCATGATGTTACATATCAAGAATTTTTTTTTTTTCCCCAAGGGACTTTGGAAATAAGGGACTATTATTGGAAGCGTTTATACATATTGTGATATATACAGGTACAGAACTTGTGGCATAATTTAGCATACACAGAAATATGTTGTAGGCAAGAGACCAGACCAAATTCTGGTTGTTGTTGAATAATGGCATCCACAGAAAAGATAAATCTTCTGTTGATATGATTACGCACAAAGACCAACAAGGTTTCTTGGGCCTTTAGCAGAAAAACAGCCCTACAACATTCTCAAACAGATCCTACACTATCCTTAACAGTCAGTATTAGGATTTTTTTTTCTGTTTACTGATCTTTTCCCATCTTGTATTTGTTGTCTCATCTTAACATAGAACCCATTTCCAGTATCATTTAACGAACTCCAGGTGCTTACATACATGTCTTGATGAAAGGAAAGGGTTTTTCCAAATAGTTTATTGGCATGATGGTGGCGTCTAATTGTAGTTGAAGAGACTTTAGTGACCACAAAATGTTACAATCTTCCTCATCTGTGATCCCTGGAGAAATTTTCCCCACTGTCTAACCAAAAATACACTCCACATCCTATTCCAGGCAGGTTCATTACAACTCTGGTTGTTTCAAACTTCATAATTATTATCAGGGCAATTCCAAATGTGTTGCTAATTTTATAGCCATTACCTAATTTATAACGGTCAACACATTTGTGTCTCATTCAGTTTGTTTCTTCTCTTCCCCACACGGATGAGTGAGTCACACCTTGTATTTATACAGCAGTGAAACAGGAAGTCGATCACTTCAGAGTTCCCGAACACAGGTGAATTCAAAGCAAAATATAAAACAAGAACATGCTCGAGTTATAATTTTCTAGGGGTGCCAAAAACTGTCACATGGTTTTGTTAAGAAATGCATTTGTGGTGTGTGTTATAAACAAGGATGTGTTTTGTTAAGTTTTTTATTTCTTATAAGAATGTGTCAGTTAAGAGTTTCTCTTTTTGGAGGAAGAAGTTAAATAAAAAGAAAGATATTTTCATAACCTTTTTACCCATTTTTACTAAGGGCGGAAAATAAATCTGGAGATTTGAAGGCCTGTCAGTGCACTTCATATGCGTGCCATGAAATCAAAATGCACTTGGAGCAATGCAATATATATATATATATATATATATATATATATATATATATATATATATATATAATATATATATATATATATATATATATATATATATATATTTAAAAATTTGTGAGTCATCCTAAAGCAAAACATTGCACCAATGCACTGACTCACAACACCATGTGTAGGCACAAGCCTTTAGGGAATCTGTAGAGTTGAATAAAATACTAAAATGTCTCTTGCCATAAACTTGTCGAGAGGAGAAAACACACACACACACACACACACTACATACCCTGCTGGGACCAATCATCTTCCCACTCTTCTTCAGAGGAGGTTGGTCTTCCCCTGGAAAGTTTTAAGAAAGTTCATGATTTTGTGTTGTTCAACAAGAACACATTCCCTTTATTACACAACTGTACCTTGAGGTGCTGAGGGGGAGACGTCTTTAGGATGAACTGATTTAGCCTTCTCTTTTCCATGTGAGGAAGGCCTCTTTACAGTTGGTCTCTCCAAGTCCTGGGTTTTCTCTTTAAAACACAAAATCAACCAATACTGAGTAATACGTTCCTATTTACAGTAGAAAATAGCTGAACAGTGCAGCCTTGTGTTCAACGTCTGTTACAGCATCTCAAGCACTGTGCTAAATAGGGACAACTACCATAAAAATAGGCTGAGCAAACAAAATGTTTCAAGACAGACTTTGTTAAATAATCGACTACTTGAATTCCTGACAGAAGATGACTTCATAAAAGCCACAGACGTTATCCTTTTTTGGATAATATCTCTGCTGAAGAGCTATCACATTCCAAAACGAAAAGCTATTAACATTTCAGCTGTGCGCTGTGACACTCTTTATTGCTCATAAAAACATTATTTGAGCTTAATTTTCAAGTGTTTGGGTCCATATAGTTCCATCATTTGAGTTATATAACCATTTATGCTCTCTACTTTGTTCAGTATTTTGTTCGGGTTTATCACTCTTTCATGATCTTGCAAAAAGCATCTGCATAGCATCTGTTCAAGCTATTTAATACGTAGTAAAGTGCACACACACACACACACACACACACACAATGGCCGTATAGTGTATGCAATATATGGGACACTACATAATTGTAGACCAGTCAGCTTAGGTACACTCACTAAAGGGTCTTGGTTAATGTTATTTGTTTTCAATATGGACTGTTTATTAGTGCTTAACACTGTAGCTCAGAGTAGAATCATGGAGTTTACCTCAGAGTAAGCAACCCCTTCCCTAAATCTTCTCTTTTTTGTACTCCTGACCACATCTTAACAGCTATCGTGTGGTTAAGTGCAAAGTTTTATCTGAATCACAGCAAATCTGAGGTAAAAAAAACTGTGATAGCGGTGACATCTATTTTCATTATGCGATTAGTCATTTTTAAGGGAAGAATGTTTTTTTTTTTCCTATTTAAGTTTTCCTTCCTTTCAGAAGTTCATAGACCAGGCATATTGTCTGAAAAAATACTGAATTTATCAGTATTTAGGGTTCTACAGGCAGCTAGCACCATTTGCTAGCTAGCTAGAACTGGTAAACATTCTTAGCAAGCTAGCTAAAGCCATGGTGAGGATAAAAAAAAAGACTAGATTACACAATTATTATACAGAAAATAAGAATTGCAACAAATAAGGGAAAATTAATTGGACTACACTCG
This sequence comes from Hemibagrus guttatus, assembly GCA_033459395.1. Taxonomy (NCBI): domain Eukaryota; kingdom Metazoa; phylum Chordata; class Actinopteri; order Siluriformes; family Bagridae; genus Hemibagrus; species Hemibagrus guttatus. Next base: position 21,079,193 of record JAUCMX010000008.1, read on the forward strand.
AGTGAGAAAAATCTCACACTGCTAAACTCACTTTATGTTAATTATTTGTGTTTTTTATGTTAAAGACATGCTAATTCTTTAAAAGAACAAAAAAAATTCAATTACGCAATAAAAAAAGCAATTATAAAGCCACATTTTTCATCCTTTCATCCAACATACTTCGTGTAAAATGGGATATTTTGTGTCATGACTTATGAAACCATATTTGGAAAAAAAAAAAAATTTAGAAATGTAGAAAACTACAGCATACTTTACTGACAAATATTGTGAATGTAAAAGTTCATTCTGTTAAAGACTGAGTCAAGATTAAATTAATAATTGTAAAAATGTTATAAAAAAAAAAAGAAAGAAAGACGGTGTGAGGACTGCCAATGTTTCTGATTTAATTTTATTGATTTATTAATTACAGTCTGCTGCGAGGGAGTGAGAGACTGAAAATGTAAATAATCTCCTAGCATGTATGAGGAATCATTAATCCAGCACCACCGTTATCAGATTTACTATTTACAGATATAGTTGCGCACTGACCTTCAGGGCTCTGTGAACAGGTTTCTCCAGCATCTGAGGCGTTGACGTGTTGCGTGTCATCAGCCTGTGCCGACTCCATATCAATCTCTGAAGCAGCTGTGCTCTTTCTTTCCTCATCTTTACACTCTTTGTCCATGTCATATGTCTTTTGCCTTCCCTCCTCTTGCTCATCCTCTTCTTCTTCCTCCTCTCCCCCAGGTGGTAGTTCTTTCATGCTGAAGAGCTCAGAAGGCAGGTTAACCCGTTTGGGAGGCAACTTCTGTTTGTATGCAATAGAAGGTTTTCAGTTAAGCTAAGAAGGAATAATAATTGACTGACAGGGTTAATCCTAGCAGTTTTATATGTGATTATTCATGATAGTGTCTCACCCCTATGGTCCCAGTCTTCAGTTTAAATTTGCTGCCACCTTTCATAGCACCAAACAAAGGGAGAGCTAACTTTTTGGGCTTGTCAGGCTCAGACGATTGATTGCCAGGCCTGAGAGAGACAACAGAAGAACACACATTTATGTATATATCTTTATCTTTCGTTCATTCCTCTTTTTGGTCAGGGACAGTGGATCATCTCAGGCGCAAAGTTCTTGTATAGGACGTCAATGCTATTACACACACACACACACACACACACACATTCATTTCTGCTTTCTGAGGACAATAACTCCTGTGTGTACATCTCACCGGCTCTGCAGCGAGGGCAGCTCTGTTGGTCTGGTTAAGTCGATGAGCTTCTGCAGACGCTGCGCTTCCTTCTTCAGCTCAGCCACATGGACATGCAGCTTCTTCCTCTGTACCATGTCCACAGCAGCCTGACTGTGTACACAGCTCATAAACGCATCCAGAGGGTCCTCTGTAGCCGAGCTGGAGCCCCCTAGTGAATTATTTATATTATAATTACATACAAATTAAATATGCAAGCAGTACATACAACATTCAAGCCTGCGTTACATACAGAATGAAACATACAGTATAAAAGAAAGAAAGAAAGACAGAAAGACAGACAGAAAAAGGGGGAAGAGAGTAACAAATGAGAGAGTTAGAAACAGAAAAAGGAAGAAAGAAGAGAGAAACAGAAAAAGAAAGAGAGCAAGATAGAGAGAGAAAGAGGGAGAGAAAAAAAAAGAAAAAGACAGAAAGAAAGACAAAAAGAATGAAAGACAGAAAGACAGAAGGAAAGAAAGAAAGAAAGAAAGAAAGAAAGAAAGAAAGAAAGAAAGAAAGAAAGAAAGAAAGAAAGAAAGAAAGAAAAAACAGAGTGAGAAACAGAAAAAGAAAGAGAGAGAGGGAGAGAGAGAGAGAGAGGGAGAGAAAGGGAGAGAGAAAAAGAAAGAAAAGAAAGAAAAAGGCAGACAGAAAGAAAGAAAACAAAGACAATGAGAAACAGAAAAAGAAAGACAGAGATAGAGAGAGAAAGAGGGAGAGAGAAAAAGAAAGAAAGAAAGAAAAGAAAGAAAGAAAGAAAGAAAAAAAGAAAGAAAGAAAGAAAGAAAGAAAGAAAGAAAAAAAGGGGGAGAGTGTAACAATTGAGAGAGTTAGAAACAGAAAAAGAAAGAGATAGAGAGAAAGAGGGAGAGAGAGAAAAGAAAGTAAGATAGAAAGAAAGCAAGCCAGTCACTCTATCATCATCTCACCTTTCTCAGAAGAGTTGAGTGTGTTCTCAGTTGTAGCCAGTTCTTTCTCCACTTCAGAGAGCTTAGCAACCTTAAAAATAACAAATGTGAAGAGGACGGAATAAGTGTTAGTTACTTACTAGTTACTAACTAACTACAATAATTGTACAGTGGAACCTCGCTTAACGAGCAAAAAGTTCCCGAATCTTACTCGTAATGCGAAACACTCGTTAAGCGAAACAATTTTTCCCATAGGAATCAAAGTAAAATACGATACTGCCGAAAAAAACACTCAAAAAACGTATATGTACATAATTAATTTATTATTTATAATAATATCTAAAGGCGTTTTTAAACTATTAACACACAAAATAAAAAGATTATTAATATAAATGACCCTGAAAAAGAACAATCAATAAAATAAAAAGAAATAAGGTTGTAACTTACAAAAAAGAAGGTATCTCCTGGCACGAGGGAGACGGAGGGGAGGAGGAGGGTTTTTGGGGGGGCGGGTTATCCACCAAGGGAGACTCTTCTTCACTCGCTGCAGTCTAGACTGACTCACTAGCTTTAAATCTTTTAGAAGCACTGGCACTGCTGGCAGTTTCTTTAGCATCCTTTTTTACTAGAAAGCTGCTTTTTCTTCGGGGACATTCTTGCAAAGGTTATTAAACTTCCCACAAAAAAAAAAATAAAATAAAAAAATTCACAAATAATGCGTCGTTTGGAAAAATGTACGATCACAAGCGACATGCTGGAGGAACGAGCACTAAACACAGACTGATAGCCGAGAAGCCGCCTCACGTTGTCTCGTTGTCACTCGTTAAGCGCGTAATTTTTTTTACCATTTGTTTTGCTCGTTATGCGAATCACTCGTTATGGGAGGTGCTCGTTAAGCTAGGTTTGACTGTAGTAGTAAAAACAGAGGCTTTCACTTTATAACTTGAGAGTGACTTTGTAAGTGCAGGGAATGTAATACAGATTATATACCAGAGACTCGTAGGTCTCAGGCCTCTCCTGGATCTTGCCGGCTTTCTTCATGCGTTCTTTCCTCTTCCTTTCAACAGTACCTGTCCGGTCTAGGAAGGAGTCGTCATCGCTGTCGTAATAATCTTCATCCTCCCAGTTTTTCTTTTTACGTTTGCGAGAGACTGGAGGTAAGAGACAGCAGGAGGAATCTCATTAAATCATGTTATATATTTGTGTGTGTGCACTTGATAACCAAATACCCCAATATCCTGCTCCTCATGTTGGTTTACGATAGAGTTTCATTTGCTCAAAAACTCTAAAGTGATCATTTTATACATTATATTTTATATCTGACAGATTTGAAAAGGAACAAAAAGATTTTTTTCAATACATAACATGTATTTCAGGCAGGTTGGAATGGGTGGAGAAAGGTGTCGGGAGTTCTGTGTGATCAGAAAATATCAGCGAGAATCAAGGGGAAGGTGTACAGGACAGTGGTGAGACCGGCCATGCTGTATGGTTTAGAGACCGTGTCACTGAGGAAGAGACAGGAGTCAGAGCTAGAGGTAGCAGAGCTGAAGATGTTGAGGTTCTCTTTGGGAGTGACAAGATTGGACAGGATTAGGAACGAGTACATCAGAGGGACAGCTCATGTTGGACGTTTGGGGGACAAAGTTAGGGAGGCCAGATTAAGATGGTTTGGACATGTTCAGAGGAGGGAGAGTGAGTATATTGGTAGGAGAATGTTGGACATGGAGCTGCCAGGCAGGAGGCAAAGAGGAAGGCCAAAGAGGAGGTATATGGATGGAATTAATGAGGATATGAAGCTAGTGGGTGCAGGTGTTGAGGATGCAGAAGAAAGGGATAGGTGGAGAGAGATGATTTGCTGTGACGACCCATGAAGGGAAAAACCGAAAGAAGAAGAAGATTCGTTACAAGTGGAGTCAATGCTACCAAAATATAATTGAGAATTAGCTATTTATTCAGTTAGCAATATCCCATGATAAGCCTAAGGTTGCTGCTCCTATCGACTAACCTGCCTCCTGCCTCAGCAGCCCTCGAGCCTCCAGCATGCGGCATGCCTCCAAACAGCACTGTACAGCCGCCTCCTTCTTTCTACCAGAGTGTGTGACTTCAGCGATCAGCTGCCTACCCAGAGCATCATCCACTGGCAACCTGCAGAGAAAAAGGTTTACAAACCGTCGTCTTCAAGCGAGAGTCACAAAGATTATTTACTGATTATGTTAGCAAATGCTGATGTGTTTTATCCAACTTATTCCATTTTTAATTTATTAAAAAGGTAACAGGTTCATCTAATAGAAAAATAATAATAATAATAATAATAATAATAATAATAATAATAATAATAATAACAGTAATAATAATGTTTATAGACATGTGTAAAGTTGTAGGATGCTGTGAAGCAAGTTAATTCCTGTAATTACTTAGGAACAATCGTTCCCTGTTTTCTTTTTTACATTCTCTTAAATTCAGTGTAACTAAAGAAATGCAGGTTGTCATGTCTATGAGAAACTTTAGCATCTGCTACAGGAATCCCTGCTCATGTTGTTACTACAGAAACAATAAAGGATTAGAATGAGCTCCTTGAAATCAACCTCTGATTGCTCTAGCCGAAAAGCAAGCAAGACGTTGTAACATAAAATTCAACAGCAGTGTGTTGTTTCAGTATCAATATTGTATTTATTACTTGATTCTGCACAGCCAGGTGCCATGTCCCTTGTCGTCATATTCAAACTCCAGTTCTTCTCCTGAAATCATAAAGAAAGATTATATTCATATTCAGCTAGAATGATTTGCTAAACTAACTAAGACTAAGAATGGAACATAGTCTACCTTCTCGATCATAGAATCCTTGCAGAGCCTTTTTGGGATCTTTCAAGTAGGCTGCTTCCTGGTCCTCTTGAAACTCTGTGGCAAATGGATTCTCCTCGTTCTCATCCTCCTCTAGGGCTGCATCCTCTCCTGTTCATTAATAAAAAAAATAAAAAAATTAAAAATTAAATAAATATTATGCTATCCTTAACATTAAAACCATAGACAGGTGATATGACGAACTCTAGGAGGCACTTTGGCTGGTTAGTAGAAATGTGTTTACCAACAATTTTGCTTAACACATGCTGTAAATCTGTAGCACCAGATCAGCATTAGAATGAATATAACATAATTAAGATTAGCTAGTTTCTATCGTTACCCATTCCCCACGAGCAGCCACTTTCTTCTGCAGCACTTCTTCCACGAGCAACACTCTCTTCATTCTTCTCCTCCTTGTTGTCTTCATCAACATCATCATCATCATCATCATCATTATCATCTGAACCATCTCCCATCATCCTCTTCTCTAGCTCTTCTCGCTGCTTTCTGGCCCGCTCTCTCAGCTCTGTAACCGTCAGCTCAGACTCAGCCTCTTCATCCGATTCAGGACCCTGTAGATAAAGCAAACAGGAAGCATAAGCAACAATCCTCCTTTTAGGCTGATGTATACTTTACAACTTGACATTCCTAACCTGGAGGATAAAGAGCCTAGTGCTTCCTCCAAACTTCAGGACGTGGCCGACATGCAATCTTATATAAGTTTTTGGAGGGATCTTGTTCTTGTTTACAAAAGTGCCGTGAGTACTGCCCAGATCAAAGATGTAGAATCCAAGCTCCTCTCCTACAACACCGGTGTCTCCTGCCTTTCCACGATATTGCACCACGGCATGATAGCGTGATATGGAGGGATGCTCCAGAGAGATGTCACACACAGGTAAGCGTCCCACCACAAAGTAACTCTGCTGAGTGAGAGGCACTGTGTCCAGTATGGCTCCATTTTTAAGCAACTCGAAGGTGTAAGAGACACCTGGTACCTCTGCCCATGGAGGCTCTGTGTATGGAAGTGGAGGGAATTTACCACTTGGTGGCACTTTAGCTGTTTTTTTGGATTTGATCTCTGGTTTTGGTGGTGCATGGATCTGCGTTTCTTTTGTAAGCGGCTTCTCAGTTCCCAGAGTTTGGTTCAGATTTTCAGGACAATGTTTAAAGGATTGATCATCATTTTCTGCGGATTCTGTAACAGGTTCTTTCCCATCAGATAATGCGATACCGCCATCAGACTCAGGTGCGAGCTTCTGCACACCTTTGCTCTTCTTCAGTGCTACAGATGGCGCAGCGAAAACGTCCGGTTTCTTGAACAGATCCTCGCTGATATTTGTGCAAGACTCTTTAGCTTCGTCCTTTTCGACCCCTGGTGATTTTAGTGCCTCCATCTCTGATTTGTTTTCTGGGTTTAAGCAACCATCCGACTCCAACCCTGCGTGCGCAGTGTCCGCCATTTCTGTTTGGTGTGTCAATGTAAATCTTCCGTGTTTATTCTCTGCTGAAAAGCGGTAGTGATTATATATATATATATACTCTCATAGTTTTTATGTACGTGAATATTCTTATTTACTTTTAAAAACCTTACACTGTCTATATTAAACAGCCATCGTGCCATATTATCATAATTTTTTATTAACAAAAGACTTTTTTTAACATCAGCGGAACTAATCCAATAGCTCCTCGTAGCGACACGGAAGCATTTATATGGGTATTCATATAGTACGCAAAGCCTGCGTTTGTTCAGAGTTGTTAGGTATATTTAAACAAATATTTGTGCACTATTTTCCATTTTCGCTGCGTTTTACTAATCACCAAATTGTATTGTGTTTATAAAACCAGATGGTCTAGTTAGTAAGCAGCTTTAAACCGCGAACACCTGTTTCATTGATGTTGACGTAAGTAAGATTTATATAATGTTACTTAGTGGATCATCTCTTATAATGTTAGGAGACTTTTTATTAAAGTTTGTAGATTTCCATGCTCACCTACACCTTGCACACCCGATCAATTGGATTATTGTTCTCGAACAGGAAAATCACCAGTTTGTATACATTGGTACACCCCAAGTGACAGAATAAAATATCTGTGATGTTGGTAAAGATAAATTATTTAGGCTTCACATGTTTGATTTGTTTCTGCCAAGTTTATCTGTCTGTTGTAAATTAACTGCAGTACCAATTCCTTCTTAGGTTATTTACTCAGGAAATACTGGCAACAGCTGAAGGTATCTAGTAAAAATGATGCGCTACTGGGGTGAGCTCCCGGTGGCCTCTGCCCCACCAGGCCGAAGCTCCTTTGATCTCCTGCAGCGTGAATTTCGCCAGGTCGAGATGCAAGACCCTCCTCTGCACCAGCCTTCGGCACGGCGTCCTCGGCCCACCACCATGTTGGACATTCCCTCTGAGCCCTGCAGCCTCACAATCCACACAGTGCAGCTGTGCCAGCATGCCCGACGACTCCGCAGTCTAATCACAGCAGCACAGCTAGGCCAGCAACCCCCTGGCACTGGGTCTGAGACTCAGGGTCTTGTCAAACCGGAAGATATGGATTCATTACCACCACGTCCAGTCACACCGGCAGCACCGGATGATCTGCTGCCTCTGGACAGTAAAGCTCCTCATGAGCTGTTTCAGCTGCGGCACAGCGACCCAGAGAGCGACTTCTATAAGTAAATATGATTTAGGTTCTGCCACGTGTCTCATAGTTTAGCATTTGTAAATATGAAATAAAATTAAAAAGTCATATGGAAACACCTTAGGGTGCATATTATCATACTTTACTGTTGATTTTCACTATCACATCATTTAAAGAGTCATTTTGCTATGTAAGCAACTCAACATATTAGGAAGAATCAGGCAGAATTAATCATGTTATGGTTTCTTTTTGCATTCTTCATTCCTCTTTGATTTTCATTCTTCCCTGTACAGGGGTGAGGGAGAGCCAGTGACGGAGTTGAGCTGGCCCTCATGCCGCCAGCTCCTGTACCAGTCAGTTGCCACAGTGTTGGCACACGCAGGTTTTGAGTCAGCGATGGAGAGCGTGCTGGAGACCCTGACTGACCTGGTGCATGAGCATTACCTGCGTCTGTCTCAGCTGCTGCGCGTGGCCGTGGACCGTGAAGCCCGCCTTGGCTCTACTCCTTTTCCTGACGTGGTGGAACAGGTCTTCCATGAGGTGGGCATCGGCAGTGTGTTGGCTCTACAGCGCTTCTGGCAGGTCCGCATTAAAGACTACCACAGCTACATGCTTCAGGTAAGCCACTCTATCAGAACTAGCTCTAAGGTTAGGTTGGCACGGTACCTTACTTTTAAACGAATTAGTATCCAGTTTTATTGGCACAAGGAATGTGACCCTGGATTTCACAGCTGTACACACAGCACCTAAATTAATTATGTAAACAACATCTTGAACAACAATAAATTAGTAGCAGTAAAGAAACTCCTTCTAGTGCAACTAATGTCCCAAATGAGTGCAAATTGAAAAATACAATAAACTCATAATAAATTAAAGCATGTATTATACAAGTGTTGCTCAGACTATCTATGCAGGGAACTGCATTGCACAGAAGTTGATTCAACTGATGTAGTATCACAATTCTTAATGCCCAAGCATGGCCAAAAAAAAAAGAGAAATAAAATGACTTTTTATGTGTTTGTAATTAAAATCACACACTGGCATTTTAGCATCCAAAATTGATTGCTAGATACGATTAAAATGACCACAAAGGTCTCTATAAGTTAAATATAACTCATAGAAACTAATAATTGCATAAACAATTGTTTCATTTAATATGTTCTGAGATCACATGTTAGAGATGTGTAGTGCTGAAGCCTGTAAACTCAGTGTACAGATTTATAGCTTGTCATATGAAGAATGATAAACAAGCTATCTATCTATGGGTAGAATAACAGAATTAGCCCCCACTCCGACAGCTAGATGGATAAATATTAATGATATAAACCAGCTTCAGTGTTTCAGACTACTTACTCAGTAGGATAGATAGGTAGGTACGTACATAGTGCATCTGGAAAGTATTCACAGTGCTTCACTTTTTCCCACATTTTGCTATATTACAGCCTTATTCCAAAATCCTTTCTCAAAATTCTACAAACAATACCCCATAATGACAACATGAAAGAAGTTTGTTTGAAATCTTTGCAAATTTCTTAAAAATAACAAATGAAAAAAATTACACGTACATAAGTATTCACAGCTTTTGCTCAATACTTTTGTTGAAGCACCTTTTGGCACCAATTACAGCTTCAAGTCTTTGAGTATGATGCCACAAGTTTAGCACACCTATTTTTGGGCAGTTTCTCCCATTCTTCTTTGCTGGACCTCTCAAGCTCCATCAGGTTGGATGAGGAGCGTCGGTGCACAGCCATTTTCAGATCTCTCCAGAGATGTCCAACCGGGTTCAAGTCTGGGCTCAGGCTGGGACACTCAAGGACATTCACAGAGTTGTCCCGTAGCCACTCCTTTGTGATTTTTGGCTGTGTGCTTAGGGTCATTGTCCGGAGCAGGTTTTCATCAAGGATGTCTCTGTACATTGCTGCATTCATCTTTCCCTCGATCCTGACTAGTCTCCTAGTTCCTGCCACTGAAAGACATCCCCACAGCATGATGCTGCCACCACCATGCTTCACTGTAGTGTTTGTATTGGCCAGGTGATGAGCGGTGCCTGGTTTCCTCCAGACATGACGCTTGCCATTCAGACCAACGAGATCAATCTTTGTTGCATTAGAACAGAGAATTTTGTTTCTCATGGTCCGAGAGTCCTTCAGGTACCTACCTTTTGGCAAACTTCAGGTGGGCTGTCATGTATTACCCTGTTTATGTATTATGTTACAAAGTTTAAAAAACAAACAAAAAAACCCAACTCAGTGTTTAGGCTAATGGTATCCCAAGTTTGTGTCCTATTGAACCAGTGTTAATGTATTCAGTGACTGAGAACTAAAGCACTTTTGTACGTCGCTCTGGATAAGAGCGTCTGCCAAATGCCAGAAATGTAAATGTAAAATCTGTCATGTGCCTTTTACTGAGGAGTCGCTTGCGTCTGGTCACTCTACCATACAGGCCTGATTGGTGGAGTGCTGCAGAGACGGTTGTTCTTCTTGAAGGCTCTCCTCTCTTCACAGAGAAATGCTGGAGCTCTTTCAGATTGATTATCGGGTTCTTGGTCACCTCCCTGACTAAGGCCCTTCTCCCCTGACCGCTCAGTTTGGCTGGGTGGCCAGCTCTAGGTGGTCTTGGTGTTTCCAAACTTCTTCCATATATGGATGATGAAGGCCACTGTGCTCATTGGGACCTTCAATGCTGCAGAAATTTTTCTGGTCCCTTCCCCAGCTCTGTGCCTCGATTAAAAAATGGTTTACACTCTGACATGCACTGTTAACTGTGGGACCTTATATGGACATGTGTGTGCCTTTCCAAACCATGTCCAATCAACTGAATTTACCACAGGTGGACTCCAGTCAAGTTGTAGAAACATCTCAAGGATGATCAGTGGAAACAGGATGCACCTGAGCTCAATTTGGAGTGTCATGGCAAAGGCTGTAAATACTTGCATACACGTGATATTATTATTATTATTATTATTATTATTATTATTATTATTATTATTATTATTATTACTATTATTATAATTTTTTTTTTTTTTTTTTTTTCCTTTTCTTTCAATAAATTTGTAAAGATTTCAAAGAAACTTCTTTCACATTGTCATTATGGGGTATTGCTTGTAGAATTTTAAAGAAAATAATGAATTTAATCCATTTTGGAATAAGGCTGTAACAACAAAATATGGAAAAAGTGAAACGCTGTGAATACTTTCTGGATGCATGATGGATACATACATACATACATACATACATACATACATACATACATACATACATACATTATTAATCCTGTGAGGGAAATGGTTGAGCATCGTTAGAGGCTCCACTATTCTCAACCATGAGTCTGACGACATACTTGTTTTTGTTCTTGTTATGAAATTGCTCCATGTCTAATCAGCAGTACAGCTCTGATGACAATAAACCACAAATCACTAAGCCCATGTGACTTGTCCCCATTTTGCCAGAAGGTGGAGTATTTTATATGTGTTCAAAATTTCCATCAACCCCCAGATTAAGAATCACTGGTATAAATAATGTTCAAGACATGACTGTTAGCATGATTTAAATAAAAAAAATCTATATGGCTGTAGATTGGACATTCTGTTATTGGAAGCTGATGACATTTTGTAGGTGATCAGTTACATATAAATTGCTGTATTTTTGGCTTGCAGGTCAGCAAAGAGCTCTCGGACGAGTACGAGCGATTGGTAAACCCCGAGAAGGCTCTGGAGGATTCCAAGCCGCTTAAAGTGAAGGAAGAATCTATTAATGATCTCGCTTTCACACTGAGCGAGGAAGCTGAGGGGGAGATGACTTCAGCAGAGCAAGTGATGTCTGCTGGAGTACTGGGGATGTCGAGTGACAGACTGGCTGCAGGACAGGAGGATGGACACTCGCCTCACACCTCAGGTACTAAAGACGAAGCAGAGTAGTGTTTATTTCTTGTTTTTCAGTCTGTAATAGAATATAGTTCTACAATAAAATTTTTCATTTGGAATTACTTTATACCACTGAGTGCATATCATATCATATCCATTACAGCAGATAAAGGCTGTAGTTTGAGTTTTCTTTTTTTTAAATTGAATTTCCTAATCTCGGGGGGGCACGGTGGCTTAGTGGTTAGCACGTTTGCCTCACACCTCCAGGGTTGGGGGTTCGATTACCGCCTCTGCCGTGTGTGTGTGTGTGTGTGTGTAGTTTGCATGTTCTCCCCGTGCCTCGGGGGTTTCCTCCGGGTACTCCGGTCCAAAGACATGTATTGTAGGTTGATTGGCATCTCTAAATTGTCCGTAGTGTGTGATTGCGTGAGTGAATGAGAGTGTGTGTGTGCCCTGCAATGGGTTGGCACTCCGTCCAGGGTGTATACTGCCTTGATGCCCAATGACGCCTGAAATAGGCACAGGCTCCCCGTGACCCGAGTATAGATCGGATAAGCGGTAGACAATGAATGAATGAATGAATTCCCTAATCTCTTGAAATAGTTTCTTAATAGAACTAGAAAAATGTAAATCGAATAAGTATCAGCATTCCCTGATGTAAGAAGCGAAAATAGAGCTGTATATCCAGGCAGGATTAAAATTGGTCCCACAGCTGGATTTGTTAAAAATCAGTAGGTAATTCAGGCTGGAACTTTCTCCAGGGAGGAACTAAGAAAAACACTGACACTGTAGATCTCACTCATCTGGATATGAAATCACTGAGTAGCTGCTGTAAAAGGAGCAATTTAGACAGGATTATATGAACATAGAAACCTAGGGGGTAATTACATTAATTCTAGGTACTACTTCATGAGATCAGCCATTTCCTCATTTTTCTCTCTCATCTTCATGGTGGTCTGAATATTACATTCACAGACACCTCTGTGATTTTGTAGGCAGGTGTAGCTTCTTGTATTCCTGTTTAAACGCTTCCTGAATCAGAGCATGAACTTGCAGGCTGGTACTTTAGCACTTTAGTACTTTTAGTACTTTAGCACTTTAGCTTTAAGTGCATGTATAGTTTTCTTTCTACCCACAAAACAACTCCATGGGCACTCTCCACTCTCCCATAATGCATCAGCAAAAATCTTAATATTGTCATCAAGTAGTGAAAGTTGTTGTAGTCCTTCAGCTGCTTCCTGTTCAGGGTCGCCACATCGGATCATCTGATCTGCAGATATTTGATTTGGCGCAGGTTTTATACCAAATGACCTTCCTGATACAACCCTTTAATTTTTTTTTTCCTGGGCTTGGTACTGGCATTGAGAGTTAACCCCTCAGTGGCTTGGTTGGTTCTCTGCCTGGGAATTGAACCTGGGATGCAGCGATGAGAGCCCCTAGACCACCAGGGAACCAAGTAGTGAAAGTAATCCTATCCAAATAGGGCTACAGAGGAAATTTTCTCAGCAACCTATATGGGACTAATTGGAATACATGGATGCTCTTTATACGTATGTGTTATGAAATATTGCCAGTATTTTGGTAATCTGGATAAAATACTATATTAAGGCTTTGTGGCTGTGTATCATGCGTGCACAGTCTATACGATCTAATAGGTGAACCCTTGTGAGGCGAGCTGGTCAGAGATGTTGTACATGTAGGACACATATTCCAGCCCTAAAACTGTAATTATGATTGACTGATGCACTGCGCAAACCTAAATAAAAATGTTCTGCTTTGGTTTTGGTGTATCAGGTGCAGCAGGAAATGGCTCCCCCTTGTGGCAGCTGCAGCAGGTAAAGATGGAGCCACAGGACAGTGAGGAGGGCCAGGTTTCAGGTCATGGTGTTCTCACAAGCGACGTCTTTGAGGACGGCCCGATGTCCACCATGAGCGACGCCGGAACAGCTCCGTCTCCCGGTGACTCGGACGCCAGCTACGGCTCTCAGTCTCCAGACTCGCTGATAGGCACCTCCCCTTTCAACCAGCGGCCGAAGAAACGAATGCGCAAAGTATAAGCATATATTCAAGGACTTGATGCACAGTCTTGATGATTGTGATAGGATATGGTTTGCTTTTGTGATGTTTTGTATTAGTGAAAATAAATGGCGGTTGTGTTAAGACTGCTGAAATAGAGTATTCTCTAACAAATGGCTTCCTGGTAAATGTTTTATCTGCTTACTGTGTCACGTGGTTATATTGTTCGCTGTATGAAAAACAAGCATCTGTTTATTGTAATGGAGCGACACAGGAATCACCTCATGGGGAATAATTATAGACGGTGTTTGCTTCAGAATGTACAGGTACATCAATCAAGGGATAATGGCAAATTAATTACAGTGCACATAAATCTGCATATTAAACAGACAGGCTATTACAGTTCCTGTTCCTGCACTGAACATTTCCGATTGCCACAGTGGAAGCAGGCCATTGTGTGCAAGACACCTGCACAAGGAATAATGCTGAGGCTAAACATCCACCTACATACACCAGCATCCCGTGCTACCATCAATGATCAATTAGCACTGAAAATTACAGGTGCACTTTTAAAAATTAACCTGATGTTGGTATCGGGAGTATGAGCTCTCAGGGGCTTGTGCTTGAATTTACAAAAGATATAAACATCATTTCTGTTACAAGCTGTGGATAAAAACAGTGACTCGTTATACTCACAGATATTTAGCATTATAGCTTCATATCAGTTCATGTGAGCCCTCTATTGAAAGTTATACATTGATATTCTACCGTTATACATCCTTAATCCTTTCTCCAATGATTAAACATTTCTATTCTGATTCAATTCAGTTTAATTGTATAGTGTTTTTAACAATGGACATTGTCTCAAATTAGCTTTACAGAAGTATTGAAACATAGAATAAAAACGATTAAAGTTAGACAAGTTATGTTTAATTATAAAAGTTTAAACTTAAGTTACTATTTATCCCTAACATTTATCCCTAATGAGCAAGCCTGAGGCAACAGTGGCAAGGAAAAACTCCCTGAGATCATATGAGGAAAAAATCTTTAGAGGAACCATTCTGATGGGAGTGGTCTCTTACAGAATGATCCCACCCCATCCGTTGGACTTATTGAGTAGTTTAATGAGAATGAAAATAATTGTAAATCATATTTTTCACTTACCAGAGCTCAACCCAGTGAGCACCTAAACACTTATGAAGTGATGCTTTAGAAAGGCTTGTCCACCACCATCATCAAAACAACAACTAAGGAAATATATATTTTTTAAAAGCTGCTGAATGCTGTTCGTCTGTCAGGTACGGTTCCAGAATCTGGGTGTGTTAAAGATGTCTCAGTGGCACAACACCTTACCAAGGCATTTAATGTTGGTTTTTCTCTTCATTTTGGCTGTCAGACAGTATTGTCTGGTCATCTGTTTTCTTAAACAGGATTCTGTTTAAGATTCTCTTGGATGGATGGATGGATGGATGGATTAGCACAATATGTATAAAAAGTATAAAAATATATGTCTGTGCAGGGGGGCACGGTGGCTTGGTGGTTAGCATGTTTGCCTCACACCTCCAGGGTTGGGCGTTCAATTCCTGTCTCCGCTACATGTGTGTGGAGTTTGCATGTTCTCCCCGTGCCTTGGGGATTTCCTCCGGGTACTCCGGTTTCCTCCCCCGGTCCAAAGACATGCATTGTAGGTTGATTGGCATCTCTAAATTGTCCCTAGCGTGTGTGTGTGTGTGTGTGTGTGTGTGTGTGTGTGTGTGTGTGCCCTGCGATGGGCTGGTATCCTGCCTTGATGCCCGATGACGCCTGAGATAGGTACAGGCTCCCCGTGACCCGAGTATAGATTGTATAAGTGGTACAGACAATGGAAATATGTATGTGCATTATGTTTATCATATGTACAACAGTAATACAAGATATTACACAGTGTATATACAAAGTATACAAATATAGAGGAATAAACTAGGGTAAACAATGAATTTACAGTTATATACAATTCTAATTGTATGTATTATTATACAATTATATGAACAGAATCCAGTTATGAACAAAAATATTATACCATATTGTTACTAACAACTTGCCATAATCAGTAGACTTGTGTGTGCCAATACTTTTGTATTCCTAAACTTAAAAAAAGCAGAAAATGTTAAAAAAAAAAAACAGTGTACAGCATACAGTTACTTTCTACTTTAACATGCTGTATAGTTGAACAGTTATATATGGTGGCATTTAATCCAAAACAAAAATATTTTTTGTGTAGCTTTTCTGGTGCATTCTGAATCCTTCCAGGTTGCATTTAGGATGTTACAGTTCCTTGTACATCCCTGAGAGTTTTGATTGGCTCCAGATGGCTTTAATGCTCTTCATATTTTATTTTACTTTTTTCTCTACAGAATCAAATATGTAAAACAGAGATGAATCAAATATCTCCTAGTTGTATACTCAATATTCATATTAGCGAGCAACTTATGTCACTTATTTCTTTCTTTGTCTCCTATGCTTGTGTAACCAGTATGGAAATTATGTTCATTACATTTATGTAGAATTACATAAAAATGTTCAAATGTGTATTGATATGCCTGTCTGTGTGTGTGCACCCAGACTGACTGCAATGTTGATCTTAATTTCCTGTCTTTGCACCTCCTCTTCCCTTTCTGCATGGGAGAGGTGTGTTTCTAATGACTAATCCGATTACATCTTTTTTTCTTTTAAATTACTTTTGTACTTAAATCTGTCATCTAAATCATATATGTGACATTATTTTTCATGTCTATTTGATTTTTGTATTTTCATCAAATTTGGCCACTTTTCTGTCCTTTGTGAACACGGAAGCACGTGTTAATTGCATTGCACTTTACATTCATCTTACAGGAATGCAAAAGGACCAATACACAAGGTCTAAAATACTGTTGTGTCTTATCAGGTATGCTGTTACAAATGTTGTTAAATGAATTTCATTGCTTCAATGTTTTCTTTCTCTCGTCCCCTTTCTACACTGTCTCTGCATGGGAGAGGAACACAAAAGGGTGAATACACACGGTCTAAAATACTGTCTTACCAGATTAAAAGAAGAGTCGAACTGTCAACTGATGTCTGCCTGGTTATTCTGTCATCAAAAACACAATGCAGACAACACCGGTTAGACGTGTGTAACGGCTGCTACTGCTGCGCTAATCAGTCTGAAAATGAGTTTGTTATATGCTAGGATTCGTACTAGCTTTGTAGCACATTAGTAAAGCAAGTTACCTGTACTGGTTCACCAGAAGCAACAATTATTTCTGCTCCAATTCTTTCCAATCTCTTTGTTTCTTATTAATGTAATAAAAAAATTTGTTCATATCACACTCTCCGTGTGTCACCCAGATGAGGATGGGTTCCCTTTTGAGTCTGGTTCCTCTCAAGGTTTCTTCCTAATACCATCTGAGGGAGTTTTTCCTTGCCACAGTCGCCTGAGTCACCTCAGGCTCGCTCACTAGGGAAAATTTTGTCTAACATCTAGGACTGTTTGTTTGTATGTTTATTGTTTTTTTTATGTTCTGTAAAGCTGCTTTGAGACAATGCTCTTTGTTAAAAGCGCTATACAAATAAAATTGAATTGAATTGAATTGAATTAATGTCCCTGTCCACATTTATTGAGAGATCATATATGACATGATAAGATAAAACTGAATTGCGTGTGGGGAGATTCATCAGGCCCCACTGGATTGCTCTGAGGAATCATTCAAATCTTTTGGATTTGACTGTTAACTGTGTCAAACCTGATTTACATGAGAACTGAGAAAACCTCAATTCAAATGATGCTTGCTGGTGTCTGAAATCGTTGCTCTGTATCGCACACGTACATAGAAAACGAATGGTTACTTGTCACTAGATTTGGAATGAATAATGTAGAAACGATTTTTCTTGGGGTTGTTTGGAGTCATTTCCCAGTCTTAGTAGTGCATTCAGACCAATGTGCATATGCTGTACAGGCAAAAATAATTCAGTGGATGAAAGCTAAGGTGGAATTCCATTGCTGAATGGAAGGGACAGTGGTATATTTTTACTGGGATATAAACCAGAAACACAGCACATGTCCATGTCCAAAGAATATAATGTTCAAAGACACTGAAAAAATGCAAAAGTGTTTTAACTAAAAGCATGAGAAAATCAATGCTGCTATGAAGCTGTGAAAAAGCCAACAAGAGCATATAGTACTATATTACAAATCTACATTGTGTATTGCAGTCAGGAATGAGAAACAATTTCTGTATTAGTGCAGCCCCTTTTATTGTGAGCTTTCTTTTAATCAATGCTGTTGAATATGTTTGCAAACCCCTGTTGTAGAATATCATCCCCATCACCAGCAGGGGTCAGTGTTGAGCCACACTGCTTCACTGCAGGTGTTCAGTATTCTTCTTGCTTGTGTCTGGTACTAAACCTCCAGCTTTGTGAACAAGCCGTGATTCTGTTTAACCAGGTGGACCGATCCATAAAGCATGTCTGAACTGTCCGTCTTCATTCGAAGCCACGATTTCTTTACAGCTTGTTTTTTACGATAAAAGGAAGACATGTTCAGAGCTTGGTGGGATAATTATCCTCACAAATACCTCCATCTTTCTGATGGAAGAAAAAAACAACTCAATGCACACAAAAAAGTAAGGAAGCAAGACCAATTTTCAGTTTTGTAAGCGACAACACCTGGAGACAAATATTTCGTTCTCTTTGCCAGCTCAATCTGTGGTTCAATCAGATAAACAAGACTTGTTATTCTCGTTTGGTTTTCACTCTGTCCACCTGGCTTCTGTGAATTGAGTAATCTGTTCACTGGCTAACATCAGGTTTATGTCACCCCGCATCTGCTGAGTGCACAGTGCAGTCAAAGATCTCATGGATTTCATTGACAATCTGTTTTCAGCAATATTGGTTAAAATAGCAACAGGAATTACTACACAGATTTATCATGTGGCTCTGTGGGAGTGATTTTTTATGAAATCTGGGTCATTCATGGTGAGGATTTTTCTCTAAATCACTGAATTTGAATTTGGAGTTACGGTTAAGTGCACAGGTTTTAATACTTACTGTGAAATAAAATGTGGATCAGAAGGTGGCGAGTATGACTACTAGGTCCACCAAGCTGCCACTGCTGGGCCCCTGAACACAGCCCTTAACCCTTAATTGTTCTGTTGCGTAGAAAAAATTAGATAAAAATATTAGCTGCTCTGGGGGGCACGGTGGCTTAGTGGTTAGCATGTTTGCCTCACACCTCCAGGGTTGGGGGTTCAATTCCCACCTCCGCTGTGTGTGGGGAGTTTGCATGTTCTGCATGAAACCCTCGGGGGTTTCCTCCGGGTACTCCGGTTTCCTCCCCTGGTCCAAAGACATGCATTGTAGGTTGATTGGCATCTCTAAATTGTCTGTAGTGTGTGAATGAGAGTGTGTGTGTGCCCTGTGATGGGTTGGCACTCCGTCCAGGGTGTATCCTGCCTTGATGCCCAATGACGCCTGAGATAGGCACAGGCTCCCTGTGACCCGAGAGTAGATCGGATAAGCGGTAGACAATGATTTAATGAATGTTAGCTGATCTGGATAAGGGTGTCTACCAAATATAAAATGACATTTCACTTGGTAGGTTTCACAGATGGTACTTCAGCATTGCAAGTAGCCAAACAAATATCATTTTAAGATAAACAGTCAAAAATTCTTTTACATATTCTGCTGTTTCTTTAATAGCAAAATAAATAAATAAATGAAAATCTAAATTATGTAATGCATAAAATATGAGGTGTATTTAAATATGGGAAAATAATCAATGATAGGAAGGTGTGATGCATTTTGATGTGTTTTTTATTCCTCTTACCACAGCAATTTGCCAATTTTTATTTAATACAGATTGCCATGTCCTATATTTTGTCCTTACACCCTTAAGGCGTCTATAGGAAGTACAGGAATCAAATGCATATACCACAAGTTTTAATGATAATCAGACAAACATTGGCACGTCTTTCCTCTGTTTTTCTTAAGAAGATGCGATTTTGCATGTGGAATGTTTCCTGTGACAGTTCTGGAGTTGGAAACGCTTTAACCTAAACCTCATAAACTTCATAAACACAATTATTCCTGTTACTTGTGTGAGTGAAAGTGTGTTGCAGAATAAAACGTGTTGAGAAGGGGTTTCATCTCAGCAGACATTGCACTTTAGGAAGTGAGGAAGCGTTCTATACCCGGTTATAAACAAAACAAAACAACTCCAGGAGGAAAATGATTTTCTGTATCTGAAATATCTGCTTTTCTTTCATAGTCCTGTCATTGTGAAGTTCTGGTGTAGTTTAGGTAGTTTCATTTGATACCAAAGTAAGCAGAGCTCATCACTGAATCTCCAGCCATTTTGAATTTTGGGCTGTCGGTGAGAATGAATGCAATCTTGACACACTGCAATTTTAAAAAAAAAATCCACCCAAAACACTTATGTGCAGAAAACAAAAGTTTCCTGCATCCATTTCTCAGCACCAGTAACACACAGGCACTCAAAGACTCTTAAAACTAATTGGCCTAAGGGCTCTGCAATTAATTCAGTAACTTAACTACTACTGTGTCTTGCTGTCTTTGTAAAGATGACATCATAAGCTTGATTATGTCTTTTTACTGTATGCTTAGGTTTGAAATGAAGGCACAGTGATGCTGAAGTACCAAAAAAAAAACCTTTTGGACATTATCAAGACCCAAAGCAGACACTGCTAAAATGTAAAAATTGATGAAGCTGTGGCTGAACATTCTTCTAAGCTGCCTCAGCTCAGCATATTTACTAGTAGTATTTATCTGACACCTTTAGAATAAGTGATGTTGATCAGAGTCAAATGACATTTCATGCACAACTACTAGAATAAAGCAGTCCAACAGAGAATAGTTTGCTCTAGATTACAAGGTTCAGTGATGTTTTTTCACCGCACATAAATTAGCTGAACGATCGCCCTACTGAGCTAGTAATTTGATTGAAAACTGGAAAAAAAAAAAGATTAAAGTTGCTCAAGCTTTCAATATAATGGTAGATGTAATGGCTAAATACTAATAATGCATACTTGGTAATTCTACCTTTGAAAGTAAGAGTTACTGTATTAGAATGTTGAAACAAACTTGGGCTGTCAAGCAGAATATAAAAAAATGTATTGAACTTCATTGAGCTTAATGAAGGACAAGAACATGATGTACAAATAGTTATTTCCATCTCATGATCGTCACTTGTTTTAGAAGGATAAGTCATTGAACCACTGAAGAAAAAATAAAGTCAATCCATTAAACAAACAAACAAACAAGCAATCAAGAAAAACATTAGTGAAATTGAACAGACAGTATTCTGCGTCATTGTTAGAGGATTTGCTAATAAATGCAGGAAATGCAGTGGATACTAACATCCTATAGACCGATACAGAAGGTCGACATGGTTGCTTTAAGATTGAAAGAAGATAAACACCGGAGGGCAAAACTGAAGTGTGGTGGGTGGCATGCAAGCTTGGCAGTTTCAAAGCCCCTGCAGTATTTCATTTTCCCTTTTTTCATCCTCAGTTAAGACCGAAGTGTTCTCAGAAGAATGTTATGTGCAGGTGGATGGAGCCATGACAGGGAAAGTAAAAGTCAGGTTGCAGAGCAAGCAGTGAATTCCAATAAGCAGCTTTCTTTTCAGTGTGGTTTATAATGCCATGCTTCTTATACATAACAACATTCTAGCCATAACAATAAGAATAAAATGTTTATAATGGATTCACATTCACTTCTTTGAAAACCTGATGGTCCATTTGTCCAATTGTTAAGGTTGTTTTGTAAGACTGAAACAGCCTGTGTCAGCAACTGAGTCACAATCCTGCAATAATAATTCACATTCATAGCTGCTTGGGACCAATTCTGAAGCAGAATTTGATGCAAGTACTATTCGGATGGCGAAGATTTCTGGATATATTATATCTGTTAATGTGGAGGATGTCTGTAGTAATTAGGAATAAATGATGGCATGTGATATGCATGAAAATTACAGAAATAGGAGTGACTTCATGATGTATGCATGGTTGTCAGAAATGATTGCAAGCACTTCCTGTAATGTCTTTATACATATACTGTATAAGTAAATCTAAAAAAATCCCACAGGATGCAACAGAACTTTTACTATTCAAATAGGATTTTACCTGGGGTTAAGTCTACTGATTTTATGTAGGGATAACTACAGTGTGTTTTTTAAGATACACTGTACACATAAAACAGTCCATACATGGCTGATATGAACGGAGCTAAAATCTCAGAGATAACCTATACAACTATACATGTGAAAGTAGGCAAATCCAATTAGGTGTATATATGTTTAAATAGCAGTCCAGCCTCAGAAAGCAAAATAGAGAACACATCTTCTTCTCCTTCTTTAGGCTTTTCTTTCAGCCACAGCGAATCGTCTCTCTCCACCTATCCCTATCTTCTGCATCCTCAACACTTGCACCCACTAGCTTCATATCCTCATTTATTACATCCATATGCCTCCTCTTTGGCCTTCCTCTTTGCCTCCTGCCTGGCAGCTCCATGTCCAACATTCTCCTACCAATATACTCACTCTCCCTCCTCTGAACATGTCCAAACCATCTTAAAAAATAGAGAACACATATCAGGTAATAAAAAATACCATCAGCTTCAGAGTTGCAGGAAGCCATGCGGAGAGGAAATTCACTCTTTGTCCTTAATCGTAAGCTTTTGTTATAGCTAGCTTGCTAATGAAGCTACTGAAAATTCAAACTATTTTTTTTTTAAATTATAAATAGCACTTTATTATATTATATATATTATATTATATTATATTTTATTATAAATAACCATTCACACAAAGCAGTTATGCATAGATATATATCTTATAGATACAGATTTTGATTTATCCCGAATGAACAAGCCAGATGTGATGGTGGAAAGGAAAAACTCCCTGAGACCACATGAAGAAGAAACGTTGAAAGGAACCAGACTCAAAAGGGAACACACCACTCACAACCATCAGACTAATTAATATGATGAGGAAGAAGGCAGTGCAACTCATTATACAATCTTCTATTCCTTCCTCTTCTTCTTCTTCTTCTTCTTCTTCTTCTTCTTCTTCTTCTTCTTCTTCACCAAAGAAGGTGAACTTTCCAAAATCCCCAAATCTTACATATATCAGCCTTAAAGCTTCACTAAAATTACGGCACATTTTATTTAAAAATGTTGAAAAAGTTGCAGATGATCCAGATTTTTAACCATTTTTTATTTAGTATAATCTATACAATAGGATATAATGTAAAAAATATAACTATAATTTAATATAAACATGGGTTTCCTCAGGGTTGTCCGGTTTCATCCCACAAACATGCCATTAGGTCTATTGTTTATGCAAATTTGCTGATAGATGTGTACATGATGAAATCTAACGTTCTGGCTTCCCATCCAGGGCGTAGTCCTCTTTATACCTGCTTTACCACTTTACTGAAGATATCAGAACTCAATTAATGTCCCTTGAATTAATGTTTCAAAAATAAACACATGATTATATCATTGCCTCAGGCTTGCTCATTAGGGATAAATATAAATTTAAACTTTGTCATTTTTATTCAGAATTTTTAAGTGGTAGCTTAGTGTTTCAGGCATTGGACTACTAATTAGAAGGTTTTGAGTTTGAATCTCAGGGCCACCAAGCTGCGACTGCTGGGCCCTGAACAAGGCCCTAACTCTCAATTGCTCAGTTGTATAAAAAATGAGACAAAATGTAAGTTGCTCTGGTTAAATGACATAAATGTACATTCCTGTAAATTTGCTTTGACACAATGCCCATTAAAATGGCTATACCAGTGCCGGACCGTCAGGGCCTGCAAGGCCTTCTCTGCTGGCCTAAAAAAATATCTGAATCACAAACTGATGTTAATTATATTTTGTCCATGAATATTTAATAAATAATTCCAAATGGTCTGTCAGCTTCCTTTCATAGCTTTTCCGATGGTTGCGCTGCTTCCAGACATGTATTTTCGTATTAAAGCATTTAACCAATCACATTTCAGCCATCATTTGTTGCCAGGCAGGGTCCAAGTCAAAGAAGTCTGCCCGGAGGCCTTCACAATCTGTTCTGCAGGCCCTCTAACACAAAATAATTGTCGATGAAACTTTTGCTTCAACCAATCAGATTTTGAGTTGGTTTCACTAGAGCCCTCTAGCAGGCGTATGGCAACGTCACCGTATTCAGACCCGTTGAATGGATAGGATCGTGATGGAACTGAAATGCACGGATAATCTGTACAACAGAGTAATTGAACTGTTTTTGAGGAAAGAGAGGAGGATGGATTTTGTTTACAAATAATACGAATTTTTGGTGAGTAAAACATTGCGATTTTCCTTTATGAGGTTATTATTGATGTTTTTTATGTGTGTCGCGGCTGTAGCTGCAGTAGGAGGAGACTTGTTCACCCCTGGTTTGTCTATTCAATAAAGGCATTTATTGTGGCTACAGGAGTTATTTATCTGCGATACAACGGCTCTTTAGACTGTATTTCTGCATATTAAGATGGTTTTTATAACCATAAATTGGTTTTTGAGGGGCGGGTTGATTCAGACGGAGCACTACTGAAGGCCTAGGTGTGAAATGCATGGTCCGCCACTGGGCTATACAAATAAAATTTAATTGAATTGACTACCTTTCGGGGGGCACAGTGGCTTAGTGGTTAGCACGTTTGCCTCACACCTCCAGGGTTGGGGGTTCGATTCGCGCCTCCGCCATGTGTGTGGAGTTTGCATGTTCTCCCCATGCCTCGGGGGTTTTCTCTGGGTACTCCGGTTTCCTCCCCCAGTCCAAAGACATGCATGGTAGGTTGATTGGCATCTCTAAATTGTCTGTAGTGTGTGATTGAATGAGTGTGTGTGTGTGCCCTGCGATGGGTTGGCACTCTGTCCAGGGTGTATCCTGCCTTGATGCCCAATGATGCCTGAGATAGGCACAGGCTCCCCATGACCCGAGAATAGATCGGATAAGCGGTAGACAATGAATGAATGACTACCTTTCTTCTGATCATTGTTCACATATTTATACCTAATGAATATTAATCATTTTCTATATATACTTCAACATACTGTATTGTTTGAACAGCCTTGCTTCGTCTCTCCTGCTCTTTGTGCTTCATAGTTGTACAGCTTATTTTTCACCTGAGAGTTTAATAATGTGCACAGGAAATTAAGTAACAAACACTTCAATACTGAGGAAAATCATTAGCCTATCTCACTTTAGACTCCTAGAAGTCACACTGGAAAAAAATAAAAATAAAAATAAAGCCACCCATTATGCATGGTTAATTAAGAATGAACTAGTCTCTGGGGAGGACTGCATTTCCTTTATGATAAGGCTCTCATCTTGCTGAAAGAGCAGCAGGAGATTTTTTTTAACCAAGGGGATGGAGGATGGAGAATCAGACAGCAGGCGACTTAAGGAACGCCTGCACTCTTCTGTCACCATGGTGACTGCATCACTCTCTTTCAGATATACAGAAGTGCAGCGAAAGCAAAGACGCACAACCTCTTTGGAAAGAATGAGGATAATGGAGCGCATGAGTAGCACCGATCACAGTCAAATGGATGCTAAGAACATTTATGATATCTGGAGAAGTTGTGCATCAATTTGTGCTGTGCCTCCAATCTATTTAATGTTATCACTGGGATGATTTGCATTAAAAGAGTTAAACATGTTTATTTTAATGTGCACTTCTATGCAAATGCTGTTGTGCTAGTTAGAGTTTTTAACCACTATGGAAGTGGCTTCTGTTATGAGCAGATATCATGGCTTCAGTTTCAGATGAGATGTAATATTCTGTATATACAGCACACAATAAAGGTGATCTTGTGGTACATAGTTAAGCTCTTTGATTATAAAGGGTCTGGCTATAAGAGGCTCAAATTATCTCACCAGAAACATCTAATCAGAGCATGCCTTCTCTTTTATTATATATTTTTCCAACAATAAACTGTTATGTTAGCTAGTGCTTTACCAATGCTATGCTTACTTTCCTCATAATATTAATACATACTGCATGCTCTAAAAAAACTTAATTTAAGTAGACATGCTTATCCAACTAAGAGTTTCTTTCTTTCTTTTTTTCTTTCTTTCTTTCTTTCTTTCTTTCTTTCTTTCTTTCTTTCTTTCTTTCTTTCTTTCTTTCTTTCTTTTTTTCTTTCTTTCTTTCTTTCTTCCTTCCTTCCTATTATTTCTTTATCATTTCAACATTTTGAAGTAATACAATTTTAAACACGTGTTTTTAAATACATTAAAGCTATAACATATAATGTTTTACCAATTCCACTTAATAGTTGTGAGCAGGAACGTGACATAGCCAGGGGGTGGGACAGGGAAAAAAGGAAACAGACGCAAAAGACACTCAACCCACCACTGACATAGACTTAGGTTTAAACACATGGTATAAAGCTAAGCACACGAGGACGTATCAGCCTTCGAATTTTGGATTTTATTGTACATTGGGTATTTTTAACAGTCAAAAACCAGCTAACAAATACAAAATCTTGTAAAAACACTGAAACTCTATCATGTTTTACTTACAGATCTCCTCACAAGTTTTATGGCAAGAAAATGACACTACACACTCTTTGAAATGCCCTTCAGCTCTTGGTGTTTTGGGAAAGGAGCCATGCTGCTGCTATAGAGGTGAGGTGTCTCTAAATGAAGCATTCCCCGGGGCCATCTACAGAAGCAGCTCAGGCAGAGGTTGAACATGATGCAGCGATGAGGCTAATTACATATGCCTGCAGGCTGCATCAGACACAAATCACACCAGCTGGAGGAAAGACCCCTCTGACTAATGCCGTTTTTCTTATTAAGTCATTTAGGCCAACAGGGAACAGCCCTGGAGTTACAATGAAACCAACCACTTATAAATAAATGTGCTGACATTTGAACTCTTATTCTTTGTTACAGAAAAGGGCTGTACTAGTTTAAAATTTACAAACCAAGACAAAGTCATTTGCAAGAAAGACACACGTAATGAATACATCATTTTAAACAAAGACTGTACTGGAATTAGTATGAGCTGCTGTCAAGTGAATGCTATATTTAACAATTTTTCAAACACAAGTGAATCTAATTAGTATCAAGGTGTTTCTTATTTTTTTTGTAAAGTGAGATTCAGATGATAAAATTGAAAATGTATCTAATGGAAAGTTTGTATAGTGAAACAGAAAAATGGAAACTAACCGCTGGCTATCAATTTGAGTGGATATGTAGGAGAAATTAACAATGAAATTAAAAATATAACCTTTTTTTAACATATTAATTGTGATACAGTATTATTAATTGTGAACATATTAATTGATGCTCTGAACTATAGTCATGTCCTTACTGAACCTCATGTGCTATTAAACTAGAGCTAGTTGCTAATACTCTTTCACTGCCATGTTTATTCTCTCTCTCTCTCTCTCTCTCTCTCTCTCTCTCTCTCTCTCTCTCTCTCTCTCTCTCTCTCTCTCTCTCTCTCTCTCTTAAACACAGACAAACAGATTTGTATTAAACACATAAAGAGTACACTGAAGCCTAAGATCAGAATGACCTACTTTATAACTTCCACTGCAAAAGAAACAAGCTAACTCCAACAAACCCCAGACACACTTGCATAAATCCCACACAAATACTTTGATATCTCTAATTCACAGTTGAACATGGATGTAAAAATGTATGTAAAAAACCCCAAAAAAGAATAATCTGAATTTTAGAAACAAGTTTTACCTTATTACAAGTATGATTAGTAGTAACAGGAAATGAATAGGTCCCTGAGTGAGACATGTCCCTTTGATGTCAGCCATTTTACCTGAGAACAAAAACATAGTGGGACACGGTATTGATTTAAAAGTGCAATCCAGAATTAATTGTCCTAAAATGTTGCATTGTGATATTGGGTGTAAGAATAAAAAATAGCAACAAACACATTTATTTTTACCTCATACTATCAGATCAGACAATTTTCCATGCCAACAGAAGTCTGTTGTGGTTGCAGGCAATAAGGAAGGATAACAGGTCCAAGAAGCTCCATTTTTGCAGTGTTCATTTCATCTCAGCTAACTATGCAAGTGTCATATCAGTGAGGTTAGCATGCTAACTAAGAGTTTAACAAGCTTGACTTGCTAGTTAGCTAATGATTTAGCATGTCAATTTTGCTAAACAAAGCTTTAACAAAGTACAAATCTACATCAAGAATCTAGATGTCTAATGCTAAATTTAGACACATTTAGATAGCTAGTTTTGTTTAGCTAGCAAATGAATTTATGGCATCTGGTCAAACAGCAACTTGGCTTCAATTTTTATTTGTATAGCGCTTTTAACAATAGACATCATTGCAAAGCAGCTTTACAGAAATTAAAAATGTATATATTTATCTCTAATGAGCAAGCCAGAGGCGACAGTTGCAAGCAAAAACTCCTCAGACGATATAAGTTAGAAACTTTGATCAGAGCCAGACCCTAAAAGGAAACCTCATCGTCATCTGGGTGACATACATCTCTAAATGCCATAACATACTCAATGTTGTTATAAAACATGTCTTGAGCCTGCCCATAAACGGCACATATATACCTTCTTTTTTCTTTAGCATAACACTCAACATTTCTATGAGATATGTAT
The DNA here is from genome assembly GCA_033459395.1 of Hemibagrus guttatus. Taxonomy (NCBI): domain Eukaryota; kingdom Metazoa; phylum Chordata; class Actinopteri; order Siluriformes; family Bagridae; genus Hemibagrus; species Hemibagrus guttatus. The sequence continues at coordinate 21,107,327 of JAUCMX010000008.1, forward strand.
ATAACCAATTCACTGCTTAGCATCATTTAGCTACTGATAGACTCCAAGTCATGAGGAATTTCTAGATTTACACCATTTAAAAAGTGTTAGTTTGCCAAATTGTACTTCCTGTACTTTTCTAAATAAAACTATCGATAGATTCTTTAATCAGTTTATATTATATAGGATGTCTGAACATTACCTTTTGTTAACAAACACAGAAGCTGCTTATAGGTTATTTTACATCTAAGATAATTTTCTAAAAGTATACTTAGACATTCTACCTCATTCAGAATACACTAATAAAACTCACAAAAAGTACATTAGATGTTAAATAATATGATGACTTAAATCTGATATAGTTCTTGTAAGGTAAATGCAAAAAAGTGTATTAAGGAGTTACGTTAGATCTAGTTTCTTAAATTATATTTAAGCATGCTAGTAAACCAACAGTAAAGCACAAATATCTGAGAAAAGTATGCTAGAAATTAACAATAAATTACTTTAGATATTCCTTACTTTCACTAATAGGCTATAAAGAAATAATAAGAAAATAGGTTCTTTTACACCTAGCATACATTTCTTATAGTACTGGTATCTATTAACATATTTTAAGAGTAATCTAAAGCAGATGTAATATACAATGCTTACTAATACTAATAATTTAATATGTTCCATGCTTTCTGTTATTAAGCTATATGTAGACATGCTAGTAAATTAGCAGCAAACTAGCATCTAGTATACTTTTCTTAAATTACCCTTAAATGTTTTCAGTAAGCTTCATACAATTTCATGGTTACAGCTAAAGGTTAGGGCTATGGCAATTAAAAGAGTTTTCACCTCTATTCATGCTTCTGTCTTTTTTACATTGAGGACATAAAACAACTGATGCAAACGTTTGAGCACATTATTGTCTAAATATATACAGAACACCTTTTTGAATTCATGCCATGCAGATGCTGGTCATTGGCTAGCTGGTTAGTTTTAACTGTTCTTAACATTCCTATCTGACCCTGTTTTCTGTGGCCGGTCTTTGTGAAATCATATTGTGCTTATGAGTGCAAAACTGTGTGGAATAGTTTCCGATTGTCCTGTCTAGACAGCAACCATGTGGAAGGCAGAATAAAAGGCTGTCATTAGAAACGGCTGACAGTAAATGGTGTCAGCAGGAGTTCCTCAGCTGGGTTCACCAAAGAAAGAAAAGAAAATAGGGAAGAAAATCACAGATATTGACTACAGTGTAGCTGAAACAGATGATAAAGCACTTAGGATTCCAGTCCAGCCTCATCCAAAGTTACAGCATCTGAATTGAAAACTTTCCTGCATTTTATTTAGTAATTACAATCTCACAGTCACTACTCTACCTTTTTTTTTTTTCACCATCTTTTTATTCATGCAGCATTTTATAGTTATGCTTTATCTCTACAAGACACAACACGGTAACTGTAACTACCTCATCAGTGTGACTACTATCTCATCTGTGGATTGAAAACACTGAAATAAAACATAAGTGTTACATTTATGGCAGAAAACCTTAGCCAGGGCAACTTATATGTAAACCCATTTTATACAACTGAGGGTTAAGGGCCTTGCTCAGGGGCCCACTAGTGGCAGCTTTGTGGACTTGGGATTCAAACTCACAACCTTCAGACCAGTAGGTCAATGCCTTAACCACTGAGCTATAAGCACTTCTAGCACATTGCATAGAACTTCAGCACAACTGACGACAGACAGACAACACATTTATCTACTATTAAATATTTTAAGGTTACAACTAAATATACAAATGTTGGTACCCTTCCATTGTTGTTGTTCTTTTGGCTGCTCCTTGTTTGGAGTCGCCACAGTGGATCATTTGGTCTGCATGTTTTGATTTGGCACAGGTTTTAAACCGGATACCATTCCTGATGCAACCATCCCATTTAATCCGGGCTTCAGACCGGCACTAAGAGTTAACTCTTCATTAGCTGGGTTAGCTCCCTGCCCGGGGTTCAAACCTGGGCCACAGCAAAGAGCGCGCAGGATCACAACATGCCCACGATGAGGCTTGTTGGTACCATTCCATTAAAAAAAGAAAACCCCACAATGGTCACTGAAATAACTTGAAACTGACAAAAGTAATAATAAAATAACAATTACTAAAAACTGACTAATAAAAATTAGACATTGCTTTTGAACTGTGGTTCAATAGAAGCATTTAAAAAACAAACTAATGAAACTGGCATGTACAAAAATGATGGTACACTTAATTTAATATTTTGTTGCACAACCTTTTTAGGCAATCACTGCAATCAAGTGATTTCTGTAACTCTCAGTGAGACTTCTGCACCTGTCAACAGGTTTTTTGGCCCATTCCTCAGGAGCAAACTGCTCCAGCTGTCTCAGGTTTGAAAGGTGCCTTCTCCAGACTGCAGGTTTCAGCTCTTTCCACAGATGTTCAATTTGATGTAAATCAGGGCTCATAGAAGGCCACTTCAGAATAGTCCAATCTTTTGTTCTTAGCCATTCTTGGACACTGAGCAGCACATTTTCCTCCAGAATGCCTTGATAGTCTTTCATTGTACCCTGCACAGATTCAAGACACCATGTGCCAGATGCATCAAAGCAGCCCCAGAACATAACCAAGCTTCTTCCATGTTTCACAGTAGGTACAGTGTGCTTTTTTGTATGCTTCATTTAGTATATCATTAGGTTAGTTTATTTATTTTTTTTAAATAATGCTTTAAATGAGTGAATGGTGCTGCTTTATGAAGTGAAAATTCTGTGAAAAGTGTTTGTGATGGAGCTTGTTAAAGCAAAAAAAAAAAAATTCTAGTTAAATCAAACAGTAAACAGAAGTAAACAACAGTTTCATCTCATGGAGTTTTTCCTTGCCAATGTTGCCTCTGGCTTGCTCATTAGAGAAAGTCTAAATTGAAATTTGAAACTATATAATTTATATTCTGAATTTATACAGTATATTCCTGTAAAGCTGCTTTGAAACATTGTCTGTTGTTAAAATCGCAATACAAATTAAATTGAATTAAACAACAATATCTGTAGCCAGAGATTATACATTATGATTTAATAGATTGGATAAGCGGTACAGACAATGGAAACATTTTTTTTTCTAAAATTCCGCTGAATTTCTTTGATAATGCCCTATAATCAATTCCATACAAAGAAAAATGGTTATTCTGTTGAAAGGCAATAAATGTTACGGGAGGTAGGCCCTGTGTTGGGCCACTAGGGGGGGTTTCCAGCAGCGGTCATGTGATGTTGTTATGTCATTGTTTACGTCATGTCATGTGCTTTGTTTTAGCCCCGCCTAGTCCTATTGTTTCCTAATTGATGTTCACCTGTTCCTAATGTTGCACCCAATTATGTTTTGTATTTATAGCGGCCTTTTGCCAGGGTTCGGGGCTGGTCGTCGTCATTATTACGTCTTTATGTTCTGTGTTTTTGTGGCGTCATGTCTGCTGTCTCTGCGTGTATTTAAGTTTAATAAAACCCCTGTCTGCTGTCTATCTCTGTGCTGGGTCTGTTTCATCATGCCTTGAAAACCGGAAAACGTGACAATAAATTAGAGGGTGAAATCCAAAAGCACCTGTTATCCGATTAGCCTACCAATGCAACAGCTGAATTAATATGACCTGACATAATGCATAACGCAACATATCAGCAATTGAAATGATATTACATTATACCATCAATCCGTATTGTAAAGAAACTGGGTTAATTTTTCCATATCTATATATGTATTTTGTTAATATGGTCTTGCATAGTTGTACTAGACTAAATCAAACCAAGAAAACTTACTAAACAGCTTCTGACCACTATCCACTGCACTGTAAAAAATTTTAAGCCTTCACAACAAAAAAAAACCTTAGTACCAATTTCCCCTATGAAAATCAACTTTTTGGAATAACAGTTATACTGACTTAAAACCAGTCGTTAGTGATACAAAAAATAACTAGTTGAGTTAACTTAAGATTATTCGTTTTCTTGTTTTACAACAAAAAATTTTAAGTTGGCCCAATTGTTTTTTGTTTCTCTGTACAACTCAAATTCTTTAAGTTGAGTGAACAAGAAAATGCTGCTGGAAATTGGTACTACATAATATTACATTAGGACAGGAAAATATAATATGTTGCTATCACTTTTTTTCATCAAGTCAAAAACTGAAAAATATTTCTCAATATGACATTTATTTTCAAGTTTCATTTGGTCATATATATATATATACACATGTATATATGAGGACAGTCCCTTATGAAAATTTACCATGGTTTTACCAAAAAAACATATGTACTGTAATAAAAACATGGCTACTACACTTTTAATATATAATATATTAACGTTTTTAATATGTTAATGCTCATGAGGGGGTCTCTGTCAGAATTTATTACATTGACTTAATTGTATTGTCACGTGCATGTGGTGCCAGGCAGGAGAAATCAGACCCAAGTGCATGGATCCACACTCCTGAAACAGGGGTTTATTATAAAATAAGCAAACACATACACAGGAGAACTAGAAGAAAACTAAACACAAAACAAAATCCCAAGAACAGAAAAGGCACACAATTACAACAAGGACTCAGCGAACAACACAAGCAAGACAACCGGTATAAATAGGGGAGATGATCAGTGCAACACGAGGGACAGGTGTGCAGAGGCGGGAACAGGGGGGGCAAACATGTGAGAACACAAAACAAACATGGCACAGACATAAACAAACAAAAAGGGCATTAGCCAAGCCATCCATGACATGTATACATTTGCAGAGGGTTTTTTGATTGAACTTTGAAAGTGTTTTTCAGTAAACTCATTTTTTAAGTTAATGTGGAAAACTTTGGGATACAATGAGTGAACTTATTAAAAGATGTCCTGCTAACTTTTTCATGGACATTTGCTCAACCAACACAATAAAAGCAGTTTTTTAAAACCTTTTTTTAATTTGGGTTTTTTACAGTGTGTGAATAAATGGATGTGTCAAGGACTAGCACAAAGATAACAATACACAACCATGACACTAACATAACTGCTGTTAATCATGATAAGAAAAGCCAGGCTAAAGATAAGAGAAATACAGGTATAAAGCTTGTACCAGAATACGAAAAAAAGAACTACTGTTTAGTATGTGGAGAATAAGAGAAAGGATATATGATCCAAGAATACATCTCATCTGGATGTTAGTGGGAGGAGGCTACAAAGCTAACCACATGACTGAAACTCTTTACTTTTACTTTACTTTGTATCAGAACAATGACCCAAAACATATGACTAAGGCAGTGTAGGTGCATTTTACGTACTGAAAACAAGACTGATGGCAAAAAGCAGCAATAAGCAGTAACTGAAAATTACAGGCCTGGCAGAAAAGGAAAAGGAAAAACCCAGATATCTGGTGATATAACAGACAGATATTGGCTGGAATTTCGACCTGTACTACATGTCAGTTTTATTCAATATTATTTCCATTTGTGCAATAACCTTAAATGAGGGCTTTGTATAATCTGTGAGATAAATAGTTTTGAATTAGAACTATTTTCAGCATTATTCTCTAATATATTTTTTACATCCATAGCCAGAATATCATCACTGCAATTGTGCACTTGTACTGAGTAATGTTAAATATAGTATAGCTGATCATGGTTAAATATATTATAACATTTCCCTTTCTGATAAAACATTAACTGTCACTTGAATAGATATCATTAGTAATGCTTTATTCATACTTTCAAGCTTAGCTTTGACATAACATAGAATCTCCTTTCCTAGGATTTGCCTCGACATTATTATTATCAAATCTATGAATGTGAGGGGATTAAAAGCCCCAGTTAATTTTTTTCTTCTCCATTTTGGTATTCATTAAATTAAATTTTTAGCCCCAGGGGATTGACAGCCAGTAAGGGAAGTAATAGGAAATTTCATCCACTTTACCTATTAATGCTCTGCTACCTCAAGCCACTGATTTAATTTTAGCTCTGCTCAATGGATTGTTGACCACACATCAAAGACTAAGGTTTCAAATTGATAGGCTCACACACACGCACCCACACACATACACACACACATCTTTGTTACTACAATGTTAACTGTAACATTGGAACCTTTTTAAGGCTTTATATAATCAACACACATATGGGGCATTGGTGGCTCAGTGGTAGGTTTCTCGCCTATCATGCGGAAGGCCCGGGTTCGATCCCCAGCCACTGGATGCAGTGCTGGTCCCAAGCCCGGAAAAATGGGAGGGTTGCGTCAGGAAGGGCAGCTGGCGTAAAACATTTGCCAAGTTGTTGTGCGGACCAGTTGGTCCGCTGTGGCGACCCCGAACAGGGAGCAGCTGAAAGCATATAATTAACACACATATTATTAATATAATTAATATTCAACTTTAGACCATATTATCATCAAGTACATTTTCAGAATCGCTGAATGCACCACATTATATATTTTTTTACTTCTAATATGATAACATGGGTGATTACATGACTGAGGTTTCAATTTTCTTTCTCTGATAATATGCTGTAAATATGTACGTAAGGTAAACTTAAGGTTAAAAAAAAAAAAAATAATATATATATATATATATATATATATATATATATATATATATATATATATATATATATATATATATATATATAACTTAGGTGTCAGCACCTGTCCCAGCCACTATAACTACTTTTTAAAAAAAATAAACATTAGCATAAACCGAAAAAATATTTTATTTTTGCATTAATGTGTGAATTCATTTAACATCTCCTTCTTACAACATTCATTTCCACCCAGGAGTCATATAGACATTAACTCACCCCTGTTACATAAATATATTCAGGTATTCATGCACTAATTCCTGAATTTACAGTATATTTAGTTAAATGTGAACTAAATGTGAACTAAATGTGAACTAAATGGCTCTAATATGGCTTAGTGGTTAGCACGTTTGCCTCACACCTCCAGTGTTGGGGGTTCGATTTCCGCCTCTGCCGCGTGTGTGTGTGTGTGTGTGTGTGTGTGTGTGTGTGTGTGTGTGTGTGGAGTTTGCATGTTCTCCTTGTGCCTTGGGGGTTTCCTCTGGGTACTCTGGTACTTCCGGTCCAAAGACATGCATTGTAGGTTGATCGGCATCTCTAAATTGTCCGTAGTGAATGAATGAGAGTGTGTGTGCCCGGCAATGGGTTGGCACTCCTTCCAGGGTGTATCCTGCCTGTATTGTTACTGTAACCCACATTCACCCCTATATTTTAGTTAATATCTGGAATATTCCACAAGTCGTATGTAAGAAGGTACATTATACAGACTTGGAATTGTTCCTCAAGACCATTCTTTATTTTCAATTTTATTATAATGGCAAAGATTTTGGGGCATTTGACTACAACTTTTTATGTGCATGGTGACTGTGGCATTCCAGATTTAATCGGCAAGGAGGCCTGGAGTGTAGTCAGCATTTGGTATTCAGTTGAGGTCAGGTTTCTTCCTCCTTCTTGGGAAATCATGTCCTCTTGGATCTTGAGCTGTGCAGGTGGGCATTGTCATGCTGGAACATATTTGCCCCCCTTAGTTCCAGTAAAAAGAAAGTCAAATGTGTGTTTCCTACTTTACGCCAACTTTGCTTTAAAAACTTTGAGTCAAATATAAATGTTATGGTCAGGTGTGCCATATAGTGTATATTAAGATATTGACTGGTGACCTCACTCAGAATGTACGAACGGAAAAATTAAATGATATTACAGATTTAAAGTAAAGTAGTCATTAATTATCTTTGTGGAATTGTATAATTCTATGCTTTAAAAAAATGTAAACCGTTACTCAATTATAAGCAAAGTCAAAAAGCGAACCTTGGCAGTAAGTGACATCTTTTTGCTGGAGCTGGATTAATAATGTTTTGAGTTGTTGAGTCTAAGTAATGGATGTGTTCTTAGATCCATGGTTAATTTTTTAAGAATTACACATGTTTAATCATTACCAGAGATAGCACAAATGTCTCAATCCAAGTTTAATTTTTAATAACACAAGAAAGGTTTGTGCATACAGGACTAGCCAGGTCAGCCAGACATTTCCTTTTTCATGTGAGAAGGACACAATATATGCAATATATCCATCAAAAATAAAATTAAAAACATGAACTGGATTTGTAACAAGACATTTGGATATTAAAATTAATAGTTGAATAGTAACTGATAATATCCCAAATCAGTTAATGCTTATATAATAAACATATTTACATAATAATTATGTCTAATGTAATAAAATTATATAAAATGATATTAATTCAGGAAAAGAATTAATTTACATACAAAAAAGTTGACAATATTATTGTTATAGCAATACCTTTGATGCAAATTGAAAATATTAGAATTCAGTGTTTGCAGATTTCACTGGGCTTCCTTTCACTAGTACTACAAACATCTCTGATTTTTCAAAACTTTGACAAAGTTTGACAAAGACTATAACCAGAAAATGCATCCTGCAGCTAAACATTCATGCCACTTTTGCCTCTGGCCTTAGGCAGACTTGTATGCTATCAAGACTGCTATTCCAACTAGGGAATACTTACAGAACATTACTGGGATCTTTTCATGCTCTTATCAATGGTAGTAGCACAGTTTTTAGAAAATTGCTAGAAGCAGGTAGATGATGTATATCTTATCCATGTGTCCCATGGTAACAGCTATCCAGTGAAATAGCACTAAATCTGACTAAATGTATTACCATCACTGATATTTATGAGAAATACGCCTCCTCCTGTGTCTCTTCACCTGTCTGGACAACAGATAATGTCTCATAATACTGTCAAGATGCTATGAATCTGGATCTAATATGATCTAGTGGGATTGTCATACAGCAGCAAAAGTAAAAACCAACTACTTTTCCTGAGGCATCTGAAAAGATCAGGAGTGACTACTTCAGGCCTGATGACAATTTACACTGGATATATTTGGCTCACAATAGAGTGCACCTGCCCAGCATGCCATGGAAATCTGACACAAGTGCTGTCAAACCAGAATGAGCATGTTCAAGAACATGCTTGCCCAAAGCAGAAGTGCAATCAATTACATATCTCCAAAACGAGGATTGAGAGACACAGATATATCACCTCATTCTAATAACAAATCATCTATATATATTTATAGAAAGTTTTTCTAGAAATTATAATTATAATATTTATAGAAATTAAAAAATGTTGCTTTTGATTATTTTGTATTCTTAAAAAGGTACCTAAATGCTCACAGTAATAGTTCTCTTTACTGTTAACCTGCCTTGCGATGTGTAATAAATTCTTTTGTTGTTTGTGTAATAAATTCTAATAATCTCTCCTGAGTTTATTAGAAACACAAAACTACCATATTAATACTGAGCAGACTGCTGCTTTGCTTTCAGAACTCTTCAATTCTTCATGACGTGGTTTCCACATGGTGTTGAAAGCTTTCTATTGAGATTCTGGTCCATATGAACATCATAGCATCATGTAATATACAATATATACAGATTTGCTGTCAGTCTCAAGATGCACATGGTCAGCAACAATACTCCTATAAGATTAGGCAGATGTTTCAGTGGCTTCAATTATGAGTAAAGGGGCTGCATGTTTACCCATGGAAACATTAGCCACACCATTAAGACACCACCACCAGCCTGAAATTTGACACAAGACAGCCCCATGGATTCATGCATTTGATGCCAAATTCTGACCATGTGACAGCATTCATTGCACCATGATTTAGTGAACCTGTGCCCATTGTAGACTGTTCCTGATTGACAGTGTTGTCTTCTGCACTTAATAAGATGTTTTTCTGCTCACTAAGGAATTTCTAATCACATATGCGTAGTGGCCCATAAGGATTCAATTACACTGATAAAATACAAAGTGAAAATTTGGTCTAGTGGAAACAAACTATTCAGCTTTAATTGCAAATGATAAAAGCTAAAATTTAACCTTCAGACATTGAACTAACAGAATGAATATATGAAACATTTGTCACCGGAAGGCAAATGGAATGTATAATTTATAGCTGCATCTGTAAAAGCAGTGACCTTGACAATGCACAGTGGTATGAAATGTGATATGTCTGTATCTTTTCGTCATGTCTGTTTACACACACACACTATCGTTTACAGTCTTTCGTGTTTAACTGACAGACTAACAATGTGCTGACAAACCAAACCTCACACAGTGCTCTGTCAACCTCACCTTTAATAGACAACCCTCATCATGTTCCATAGAAATATTGGTATTTTGGAATCTTGCTGTTCATGGCCATGCTGGGTTTGCTCTAGGTTTACTGCTACAAAATTATTACAAGATAATACTGATTAAAATGCTTAAAACTATTAATTTAGATTTTTTTTTTATCATGACCTCTAGCTCCATGGATAAATGGTTAAGAGTTGAATAAGTAACCCTGAAACCAAGACCTCATCTGCACTTTATTATTATGCTGCAGCTTTGATTAATCCAATTTGTCTTACTAGAGAAATTCTGCAGGCTTTGAAAAAAACCCTAATATCTTTTATTATGAAATACTAGCCTGTATTCCAGTGACATTAAGATGATATATGAAGAAGAATATTAGAGTTCAGGATACTATAACAAGAGAGAAAACCTGACACAGGCAGTTGGTCACAGTGTGAATCCTTAACAGTTCCACAATCCTTATAGCCAGGCTTCAGCATGGTCCCAATTAATGTCACCAGCCAGCTCAGTGCAGCATTCTCCAGTAAGAATAATCACTGCCAATGAACTCCAGCAAGTGTTTGACAGCACAGGGCACCTAGTAAAACTCTGTGACAAGTCAGAATTTTTTTTTAAACTATGGCTAAAAAGTTCTTGCTCTCTTGAAGGAAGTGTGGCAGGTTGCAAACAATTTCAACTAATATCAATAACTAGACTTCAAGACCTGACGCATTCATTACTCATCCGGATTTAATGTGCACTCTGACTGACAGTTCTCCTATTTGTTGGTGTCGTATCCGTCTTTGTGTCAGGTGTTGTTTATTAAAGGCATCCCATTGTGTACTGAGCTCTGTAAAATTGCTGGAAGATGGCAAATAGCTGAGGAGTGACTGGAGGATTAATAAGGCAGCTGCTTTCTGCCTTGTATTTCTGCCAGCAATAACTTATGGATAACTTATAGAAGCCATAGAAAGCTTATAGCAAGGAGTCCAGAAATAACAAGATTCTCTTGTTTTTTTGCACTTACATCCTAAACAGGTTTAACTTGTTTGAGTAGGCAAATTAGGAAAAACGTTTAAAATGCAGTAAAATCAAATATGTTTGGCTGAAAAACTGCACTTTGACTTTTTAGTTACTATAGTTCTTAGAGTACACTAACACCTGTAGAAAGATGTCATTAGCATCGCCAAATACTTGTATAAAATTACAGTTACCCTGGGGGCAATTTGCTAGAAGAGTAGAAATATTTATGTAATAGACTGCAAATAAATTACATTAATGCAAATGATAAGATCTTGAACCTAGTCACATTTAGCTGCTAGTTCCTATTATAAGATTATAATAAACCAAATATAGGTTAGATCTCGACTCTTTTCTGTTCTGGCACCGAGGTGGTGGAATGAACTTCCCCTAGATGTCTGCACAGTCTTCAAACGACGGCTGACTACCATCTTTTCCGAAAAACTTAAACTAGCTGTTTCTTTTATGTATTGTTAGATCTTGTATAATGAAAAAATAAATAAAAAATGGTATCCTAAGTCTGCAACCTATTGAACCAGTGTTGATGTATTCATTGATAGAGACTTCAAAACACTTTTGTACGTCGCTCTGTATAAGAGCGTCTGCCAAATGCCAGAAATATAAATGTAAATATAGGGTTATTAAGGCTATTTCTAGGCATAAATTACTTTTTAAACTCTAAAAATTCTTATAGGCGGCACGGCTTAGTGTTTAGCACGTTTGCCTCATACTTCCAGCGTCCTGGGTTTGAGGCCTGCTCTCGCTTACTGTGTGCGTGGAGTTTGCATGTTCTCCCTGTGCTTGGTGGGTTTCCTCCGAGGGTTTTCCTCCCACAGTCCAAAGACATACTTCTAGGCTGATTGGAGTCTCTAAATTGCCTGTAGTGAGTGAATGAGTGTGTGTGTGCCCTGTGATGGGTTGGCACTCCGTCCAGGGTGTATCTTGCCTTGATGCCTGATGATGCCTGAGATAGGCACAGGCTCCCCGTGACCGGAGAATAGATTGGATAAGCGGTACAGACAATGAAAAAAATAAAATAAAATTCTTATACTATTGCCAGCTAATTTTGCTTCTTTTTCTAGAAATGAATGCTTTAAAGTAACGCAATACTCTGACAATAGCTCAAAAATAGTAAAGTATGTCTAATAATACACTGAAAAAAACTTGCTGGATTTTGCTTAATTCAAATGTGTACATTAGCTCCACATGAATTAATTGACATAATATTGACCCCAATTTGTTTTTGTTCATCCAATATTATTTGAGCACGTATTTCCAAAGCCATGAATGAAACTGGAAAACCAAGCAGCCTAAATTTAATACTATAGTTATAATTCCAATCAGTGGCAATATCCTCATAAGATTTCACAGTATAGGGTCATACTGCATGAATTAATCACACTCCCTCTACATCATTCTATGTATTAAGATATTTGTTTAAATTAAGTTTAGTATAAGCAACAAAATCACATTTTCTTGTGAAAAGTTATTTTTTAATGTAAATTATACAAAATAATTTTTTCTTAAATCTGACTACCCACATATTACTTTTTAAACCTACCAGTGTAGGTTTAATAATCGTAGATTTATTTTCTTTTAATCTTTTTAATTTTAAAGATACTAGATCATTTTGACTATATTCAAGATATTTGAATTGATACTTGCCCAGATGTCATTTTTTTGCAGAATTTCAATGATTCACTGCCACTTCTGTGTCTCTACTCTGGTGTCCAGACATTATATTAGAAGGAAAGGCTAGAATCTGATATCTATCACTAGCTCAACAATGAAACTATTAGGGTTGAAAGATGCAATGTATTACAAGATTTTATCAGTGGTTTAATAATGTAAGTTGCTCTCAATAAAGCTCTGCTGTGCTACATATGTGCCAGCAAAGTGGTACTGTCAATGGTGTTCGTTGAAAAACAGAGGGGCTCCACTCTGCTAGCATGTTTATACCAGACACTCCTGCTGGTATCCTTCCAGTATACCACCATCCATGGACAATTTGTGCATCTTTAGGTCACCACAGCTACATTCACAACATTACAAGCACCTTGCTGAGGCAGGGGTTATCTCTCACAGCTTCACACACCAAGCTCCAAGCATTTGTATTACCAACATAAAGGAGTTGAAAGGTCATTTTGTCCACACACATCATCAAATCTGTTATATGGTATATACCAACATTTTTTCTTTCTGTTTGAAGTTAACAGAGAAATTCTTGTTAAAAAGCATTTTAAATTTAGAAAATTGTTGTTATAGCTTTTTTCTTTACAGTTAAAAAAAATCTGGAATAAGAAAGCAGACTGGAAAAAAAGTTTAAACTAGTAGGATAATAAAATGTATGAGAAGAAGTAAGAATAAACATCTACTAGTAATATAATAAGAATATATTGAGGTTAATAGTCAGAAATGGGCCTAGTCATCACAATAATGAGAATTTCCTTTGAAAATTTGCATCTATTTAAAGTGGGTGGATCTGTAATCCACCTACATTAATTGGCTGCCAAATGAATTAATGCTACTGGTTTATAGCAAATCATGATAACATTGTATGTAGGCCAATTGGGGGAAAAAATATTGCTTGCATAAATACTCAGCTATGAGATTTCCAGTGTGTATTTGCATGTGCAAGGATATTGCTTTGTGCACAATATTCCCAGCTTTGTATGCTCTCTATTAAACATTTGGTGAAAAAACTCATTGCAGTAAAAACATGAACAATAAACATGAACAATTTATATTATAATATGAATGCAATATGTTAGATTAATGAAATGATGGACTGGCTGTGTGATGTGTTAGTATTTCTGGTGTTAAACCTACCCAGTACAGTTGAATTAATGAACGAACAAATGAAATCTCTTTGAATGAATGAATGAATGAATGAAAGAACAAACAAATTTGAAAAATGTATAAAACACTGGAGTAAATAATTCCAGTAATGCACAGGTGACCAACGTGTTATTTAGGCATTTCTCTTGATACAAGTTACAGAAATGCTCACAGAAAAAGAAAGCTACAGTGAATCAGAGGCTGAGAAAAAAGCCTTTAAAGTTAGCCTCTAATCATCCGCAGTGAAAGTGGCCATTAACTGAAAGAGCCATTTGTGTCTATAACTACATGACTTTTCATGAGAGAATACTAAAATATTATGAATTTAAGAATGAATGAATATTTACATTGGTCAGAGTAGGAATTTCAAGGCAAACATTTTGATAATTACAACGAGTCAACGGCGGCACGGTATCTTAGTGGTTAGCATGTTTGCCTCACACATCCAGCATCCTGGGATCGAGTCTCACTTGCATGTTTTCCCCGTGCTTGGTGGGTTTCCTCCGGGTGCTCCGGTTTCCTCCCACAGTCCAAAGACATGCTTCTAGGCTGATTGGAGTCTTAAATTGCCTGTAGTGTGTGATTGCGTGAGTGAATGAGTGTGTGTTTGTGCCCTGGGTTGGCACTCCGTCCAGGATGTATCCTGCCTTGATGCCCTTGACACCTGAGATGATGATTGATCAGATAAGCAGTACAGACAATGGAATGGAATGGGAAAAAAACAAAGTCAACACTTTACACTGGGCAAGAATAATAAATCTGAAACACAAAGAAATGTAAAACATCTCTGTCTTTGATGCGCTCTGTACTGTGTGTATATCTTCCTGACCATCCAGAGTTCATTCTAAGGTCTAAACATTGATATACAAGCTATATTTGTATTAGTGAGTATTATTAAGTAATTATGATGGCTTACTTTAAGTCTCCATATGACCTGTAATGTTTACATTTAAGCATATTCGATGCCAATGATAAAACCGTGTGTTTTATGCATCTGTGTTAAAGAGCAAGTCCAGCATATCGTTTAGTAGGCTATTGTTTCCACACAGTTGATGAAGATTCATCAGTTACACTCTGAGCATTTCAATGTCACATCACACAATACACAGTACACAATCACTCCCCATGCCAGTCAGTTAAAGGCCAACAGACCGGGAATCATTCCCAGTGCTCAAATCTCATTTCTATTTAACTTTGATGAATAAGAGCCATTTTGCGGGTTGCATTTACAATGGAGTAAATAATTCCGATTCCAAATGCACAGTGAAAAAGTTTTGTAAAAATGTTGGGGCATGATTTCATTTTAAAACTATAGTGCATTTCCGTCCAAAGCTTAAAAACAGCCCAGGGGAATAGACACCGGGTTATTTAATTAAATCAGCAGAAACAACAGACATACGCCACATAAACACGGAACACAAAGACTTATAAAGACGACGACAGCCCGCCTGGCAAAAGGCAGCTAAAAATACAAAACATAATTACACACAACATTGGGAACAGGTGAACATCAATTGGGAAACAATGGGAAAAGGCGGGCAAATGGGGGGGGGACGAGGAGCAAAGGCGAGGCAAAGGGGAAGCAAGGAACAAAGGCGAGGCAAGTGGTGGGAGCG
This sequence comes from Hemibagrus guttatus, assembly GCA_033459395.1. Lineage (NCBI taxonomy): Eukaryota > Metazoa > Chordata > Actinopteri > Siluriformes > Bagridae > Hemibagrus > Hemibagrus guttatus. The sequence continues at coordinate 21,122,938 of JAUCMX010000008.1, forward strand.
AAGATCAAGGCAGGCGAGTGGGGGGAGCACGGGGGACCGAGCAGCAGGACCGAGTGACGTCCACCGCCGAGCCGCAGGGCCGAGCGACGTCCACTGCCGAGCCGCAGCGCCAAGCGACATCCACCACCAACCACGGCGCCGAGCGACGTCCACCGACATAATTACACCCCAAATTTGGGAACCCGGTGACATCTTGGAAACCCCCAAGGGGGCGGGCTAAAAAAAAGCACATGACAAACGATCTCCCCGCAAAGAATAACAGAGTCCCTCACGGAAACCAGAACCAAAACACCCAAACCCAACAAAAACCCTAAACAAAGTCCAAAAAACCCTAACTTGAAAGCCCTCCGTTATTATGAGTGAGGCAATGTCTCCCACAGGAAACCTCGTCGTGGGACGATTCCCTCACGAACATGAGCGGAGCGGGGTCGAACCAACAAAAAAATTCCCCCAAAAATTCAAAAAATTTATAGCCGAAACTCTTCCCTTTTCCAAGAGTGACGCAACGTCTCTTCAAAATCCTCGTCGTTGGACACGTTCCCCACAGAACATGGAACTGCTGACACAGGCCAGAAGACAACATTGACACCCCAAAATTTCCCAAAAAAATTTCCAAAAAGGCCTGGCTGCATAATGCTAAAACCCGGCAAAAAATTATGACCGGAAAAAAAAAAGATCCTCGCTTGCCATCGCGCTGGGTCTGTTCGGTGTAGGCTGGTCATTCTGTCACGTTTCCGGTATCCAAAGCTTGAAGAAACAGACCCAGCGCGGAGATAGACAGCAGACAGGGGTTTTATTTAACTCAAATACACGCAGAGACAACAGACATGCCGCCACATAAACACGGAACACAAAGACGTTATAAAGACGATGACCAGCCCCGAACCCTGGCAAAAGGCCGCTATAAATACAAAACATAATTACACACAACATTGGGAACAGGTGAACATCAATTGGGAAACAATGGGAAAAGGCAGGGCTAAAACAAAGCACATGACATAAACGTAAACATAAACAAAGACATAACACAACCCCTGCTGGAAACCCCCCTAGTGGTCCAACACCGGGCCTACCACCCGTAACAATAAGAGTCCCTAAACATTAGCAGTGAATTTACCCATCAATTAAAAGACCCATCTCAATAAATTAGAATGTCGTGGAAAAGTTCATTTATTTCAGTAATTCAACTCAAATTGTGAAACTCGTGTATTAAATAAATTCAATGCACACAGACTGAAGTAGTTTAAGTCTTTGGTTCTTTTAATTGTGATGATTTTGGCTCACATTTAACAAAAACCCACCAATTCACTCTCTCAACAAATTAGAAAATGGTGACATGCCCATCAGCTAATCAATTCAAAAGACCTGCAAAAGTTTCCTGAACCTTCAAAATGGTCTCTCAGTTTGGTTCACTAGTCTACACAATCATGGGGAGACTGCTGATCTGACAGTTGTCCAGAAGACAATCACTGACATCCTTCAAAAGGAGGGTAAGCCACAAACATTCATTGTCAAAGAAGCTGGCTGTTCACAGAGTGCTGTATCAAAGCATGTTAACAGAAAGTTGAGTGGAAGGAAAAAGTGTGAAGAAAAAGATGCACAACAACCAAGAGAGTGGAAGGAAAAAGTGTGGAAGAAAAAGATGCACAACAAACCAAGAGAGCCGCAGCCTTATGAGGATTGTCAAGCAAAATTGATTCAAGAATTTGAGTGAATTTCACAAGGAATGGACTGAGGCTGGGGTCAAGGCATCAAGAGCCACCACACACAGACGTGTCAAGGAATTTGGCTACAGTTGTCATATTCCTCTTATTAAGCCACTCCTGAACCACAGACAACGTCAGAGGCGTCTTTCCTGGGCTAAGGAGAAGAAGAACTGGACTGTTGCCCAGTGGTCAAAAGTCCTCTTTTCAGATGAGAGCAAGTTTTGTATTTCATTTGGAAACCAAGGTCCTAGAGTTTGGAGGAAGGGTGGAGAAGCTCATAGCCCAAGTTGCTTGAGGTCCAGTGTTAAGTTTCCACAGTCTGTGATGATTTGGGGTGCAATGTCATCTGCTGGTGTTGGTCCATTGTGTTTTTTGAAAACGAAAGTCACTGCAACCGTTTACCAAGAAATTTTGGAGCACTTCATGCTTCCTTCTGCTGACCAGCTTTTTGAAGATGCTGATTTCATTTTCCAGCAGGATTTGGCACCTGCCCACACTGCCAAAAGCACCAAAAGTTGGTTAAATGACCATGGTGTTGGTGTGCTTGACTGGCCAGCAAACTCACCAGACCTGAACCCCATAGAGAATCTATGGGGTATTGTCAAGAGGAAAATGAGAAGCAAGAGTCCAAAAAATGCAGATGAGCTGAAGGCCACTGTCAAAGAAACCTGGGCTTCCATACCACCTCAGCAGTGCCACAAACTGATCACCTCCATGCCACGCTGAATTGAGGCAGTAATTAAAGCAAAAGGAGCCCCTACCAAGTATTGAGTACATGTACAGTAAATGAACAGACTTTCCAGAAGGCCAACAAAAGGCCTAAAAATGTTTTTTTTATTGGTCTTATGAAGTATTCTAATTTGTTGAGATAGAGAATTGGTGGGTTTTTGTTAAATGTGAGCCAAAATCATCACAATTAAAAGAACCAAAGACTTAAACTACTTCAGTCTGTGTGCATTGAATTTATTTAATACACGAGTTTCACAATTTGAGTTGAATTACTGAAATAAATGAACTTTTCCACGACATTCTAATTTATTGAGATGCACCTGTATATCTATAACTATTCAAACTATATATCTTTTGTGAATGTTAAATTATTAAAAATGTACTATTATGTATTATTGTATTGTATATTTGAAATAATGATTATATTTATTTATTTATTTATTTGTTTGTTTTGTTTGTTTGTTTATTTTGTATTCATGTTCAAAACAAGGTTTAAAGAACGAAAGGCGTATACCAAGAGACTGAAACAAGGTCTGATATGCAGATAGCGCAACACCCTGTGTCATTTAACACCTCCCACTTGTCGTTTGAATGCAAGTGAATCTCAGAAGAGGGCTGTGTAAAGCTCAGATTAATTCATCATTCAATAAATAAATCTCAGAAGTATTGCATCTCCGGTTAAGACTCCTGCTCCCAGCAAATGTGGACCATCTGCCATAATTCCTGAAGTAATTAAAACAATACTGTCCTAATGAAAAGATATAAATAAAACTTTCAAGTTCCATCTGTCAATGTCAATGTCATGTCTTGCCCTTTATCTGCTCTAGTTTTATTTTCCCCTGTCAGGAAGCATGTTTTGGTAGCTGGAGGTCATGGTCTTTTTACCCCACAGTATGCCTCTGAAGATTTTCTCTTTCATATTTTTTTAGTTGCTTGCGCTACTTGTACTTTAACAAACTACAGTAATGCTTATATAACTAATTCATTACAGAGCATCCCTAATTAGACAGTTAAATTACTAGAACAATTATCTTGCTAGCCACTTGATGGCACCTAGATGCATTGATGCAAATGTTCTGAAACCTGCCTGCTATAATGGAATATGGAGCAATGAAGTTGTCTCTTCACTGGCACTGGGGCTTGTAGAAACTGACCAGAGGCAAAAAATAATTAGACCTCAAGGCTCTGGTGCTACTGATGAATCTCTTTTGCCAAGCTGTGTTAATTGCTGTCTTGCTTGGAGGTTTTTAACAGAGCAACCATTGATAAACCCATCAGGATGTAAACATGCAGATATGTTGCCAAATTTCCCTTCTATCCCTGGAGCTATTGCTCAATTGACTGGTAAACAGCATTTTTAAGGACTACGCTGGTTTTGGCTGGAAGACTATGATCATAAATCTACACAAAGAGGATGTTTGGGGAAAGCATTAATAGCAACCGCTATCAGCACACTGAGAGAAGATATGTGGGCCAAGCCGAAGGTTTATGAGATAGAGAAAACCAGTTGTCACATGAACGGATCTATTAGGGTAACATTTACACAGCAGGCAGAAGTGGCTGCTTTTTTTTTCTTCAAAATTGACAGAGATATGTTGATATGTTGAGATATGGCAGTGTGAACATCAAGAAACATATTGAATCTGATCATTTTAATTCTGATCTGGCCCACTTTCATATGCTGTACTAAAATCCGATACGTGGCAATGTCACCTCTATCTGAACAGGCAGATCGGAATTCATGTAACGTTTATGCCAATCCAACTTGACATTCGACATAATTTCACGCTCCCAGGAAGGAAAGATGGAGCATAACAGTGAATGAGGATTTCAGCGGTGGGATAGTGAGGTATAGACCTCATTAACGTTTAGGGTAATATAGCTGTACAAGCAAAATTAGAAGGCACATATTGGAACCACTCTGAAAACCTGACGTAGTGCTATAGGAAAGTTAAAAGTTTAAAAGCAAGGACGTGAACCAAAGGAGCGACTGTGTCTGAATAACACGTTCTTTTTATAATGAGCTTGAACGCATCACATAACATATTGCCCCTTTGCACATGCGACTCGGTTTGGGATCATAATCTGTTAATGTCAGATATAGGTCATTAAACACATAGAATGAACAGCTTTACAAAAAAAAAAAAAAACAGTATTTGGTCAGTAAATCGGATTTGGGCCACTGGTGTGTGTATGTAGTCTTACTAGCCTATATATATGTGACATCTTTGTGAATGTCTGTGATATTTCTTCCATCTTATCTTATCATCCCAAATCCATTTCAACCACTTTCACTGCCTATAGAGTATGAATATAGCAAAAGCATTAATCAACTACATATTTTATTAACACATTCAAGACTACACCATTAACCATATCCAGACATTTTACAACCAGCTGTTAAATTTCCATATATAATGAGAATTCATTTAATGAGTATCATTGCTCATTGTGGCCTGTTGATGCATACTGAGGCTCATTAACTCATAACATCTGCAACACTAAAATCAACCAGAAGGGTTTGGTTTATCAAGGAAATGAGGACTATGACAACTTTATAGATTTCAATGTGTATGTATTGTAATGTGAAAGCAGAATACAAAAGCAATGAAACCAATGAAATATCACCTAAGCATACTGTATGTACTGCATATCAATTATAGTTATACACCAGAGCCAAGACTTCAGTCAAAGTACATTTGCATAAGCATAAACCTTTTTCTCACGTTTCCATTTACAGCGTTTAGCAGACAACCTACTGAAGTGCTTTGTAAAATCTACCAGAAATATATTCTCATGATAGTTCACTAGGACAAGGACTAAGAGTAAGGACTAAGAGTCTAAAAAATAGAGAGTAGGTTAGTAGTGTATTAAAAGAAAATGCAAGACATGGCCAGAAGGAGGTACTTCCACCAACTGGGTGCCAGGACAGAGAAGAGGCTTGAAGGGAGTATGGTACAGAGCAGGGTTTGAAAAATGCCTTAGTGTTAGTGATCACTCATCCATGTTTGGCTTTGCATCCAAGGATAAGTCTGATAAATCTGATGCAGGCAGCTACAGGAAGCCAGCGGATGGAGTGTATCAACTGAGTGGAGAAACTGGGGAGGTTGAGTCATATTCTGGAGTGACTTGAAGTAGTTCTATCTTGAAGTGCTAATCTTGAGGTTTGAGAAACATGACAGTTCTCACAACTTACAGGACTTTAAAGATCTGCTGATAAAGTATTGGTTCCAAATACCACAGCACACCTTCAGAGGTGTGTGTGAAGTTGTGAGGTGGTTGCTCCATGGATCAGACTTGCTTGTCCAGCACATCCCACAGATGCTCCATCAGATTGAAGTCTGAGGAGTCTGTTCAGTATTTGGAACCAATACTTTAAAGATCTGCTGATAAAGTATTGGTTCCAAATACCATAGCACATCTTCAGAGGTCTTGTGGAGTCAATGCTCAATGGATTAGAGCTTTTCTGGCAGCATGAGGTGACCTCCACAAACTTAGGCAGGTGGTTTGAATGTTTTGGCTGGTCAGTGTATATTTTTTTAAAATAAATAATAAGGGCTGTTCTGATTTGCTATTTAAAAAAAAAATTAGTGCGTCAAAGAATTCTGATCCATAAGCAACAACCCCATGCCCTATGCAACACTGTTCTGACATCTCTATTAAGACTGCAGACCTGCACTACTTCAATTAGCAAAGTCCATTACTGTGACCTCCTTCACATCTTTTGGTCTCGGTTTGAAGGACCTGCAACACACTTCAGTGTAATGGCTCGATAATGTGGAAGATCCTCATCTCAACCGAAGGGTTTCCACTTCATCTTCGAAGGGCATGCAGGCTGACTGCCAATCAACAGGTTGGCACCAGTGTTTGGATCCCAGTTGTACACAGTAATCAGAGACGACACACTTCAGACCTAGTTTCATGCTGTTTTTGGATTTTCTTGTTTCTAAGCTGAATATAGTCAAATCCTGCTGCTGTTTGTTTATTGTACCAACTACTTTTTTGCTGTAGATAGCTCATGCACTGACAATGAATGCTATGTTATTTCTTTTATTCCATGATTCAGAGATATTTTATGTAACAAATAAAACTTTATGTTCTTATATAGAAAAAAGAATCAGCAACACAGTGGTGTGGCGTGTCCTGAATCAAAGTTCTTCTGGATTTAATCATTTTCCTATAACTGAAGTGACTGTTCTCTTATACCACAGGAATTTCCCAATGATTACAAGTTTAATTTATTAATTAGTGACACATTGTGCTAGAGCTTGAGAATTCTGGTCAAGGAAAATCTCAAAGCTACAGTATAAATAGACATAGGCAATTGTGTGCCTACAAATTTGTTTTAAGAGTTTAGAGATGGCCCAGATATGGGTGTGATGATCAGGTGTCCACATACTTTTGGCCAAATATTAAATACATATTAAAGGACAAAATGGGACCCCAGGCACTGTTTAGTACCCTTCTTTCAGAGAATGTATGGAGTCATTTAGGGGTGTTCAGAAATAATAAAAAAGAGAATTTGTTTGTTCCTTTATTATTTAAACTTGGAAATAGAAATAGGTTAAAGTATATGATTAGGAAAGTGGTACCTCAGTGGTTAAGGTGTTGAACTACTAATCAAAAGGTTGTGAGTTCAAATCCCTTAACCACCAATCTGCCACTGCTGGGCCCTTGAGCAAGGCCCTAAACCCTCAACTACTCAGATGTATAAATAAGATAAATGATTGCTCTGGATAAGGGCATCTGCCAAATGCCATAAATCTAAATATAAGAAGATTAAAGTTACATCAGAAAATAATCCATGTATAATCAAAACTGCTCCTGAGGCTGTAGTAAATGAAACCAGTTGAAATTAGAAAGCACTTCATTGCTCCTGTAGCAGCAACTAACAAAGCAGTTGGAGATGTTATGAATAGTGATTGACTATCATCTACATTCGCTGGAAATCTAAATAATTGGATGCAGGATGTCATTCTAAACTGATCAGTGTGCAAGTAAAGTATTTAAATGTACAATAAAAGCCTTATTTTCAAATATACTTCAGTGAACTTATGTTCCCAAACTGTAAAAAAGAAAAAAAAGAAGCTGACTGTCTTTTATGAAAAAAATGCTAAATCAGCAGGGCAAACCATTAACAGAGCTCAAACCCTCAGACTTATAAACAGTGTATTCTCCACAAACTACTCTGTGTCAGTTCAGGAGGTGATTTCCTGCACTATACTGACTATCCACTTCACTGTGACACCACATATTTGTTATCAGTTACCAAAAAGCAATGCAGTGTTGCGTCAGAAAATAACATTTCCTTTTCAATGTCCACATCTACCACTCAGAATCTCCTGTTATTTATTTATTTACTAAGTAGGCAATCCACAATGTCAGCTATTCAGCTATTTTTTTTTTTTTTTAGAAGAAGTGATAAGAACACTAACAATTCAGAATGATTTTCACATGTTAAAAGCTAACAATGTCAGAAATTGACAGGTATAACTGGTGCCTTGAGTAGAAGAACTTAGTGTTAAGAAATGGAGGAGTCAATCCAGAACTGGCAACGTCTAAAAGGTTTGCAGGCGTTTTGGATGATAAAATGTTGCTAAAGTTTACTTTTCCTCTGTTAGCTTCATATCGAATGTCCAGTTCTCTCTAATGAGCCAGGCCATTTATCAGCTTAAGGGAAGGCTTGCTAAGAGTAAAGTAACTGTCTCTCTTTTTCACTTTCCCCCCTCTCAGAGGGCTACACTTTTGGTTGGAGCTGGACACAGTGTATTAAAGGATTGACCAGACTCAGCACTTTCCCTTGGTACAAGTCCAGATTGCACTCAGACAGTTTGAAAATAACTTGTGTCAAATGGAAGGAGAAGGGATCTGTTACTAAGTGAAAGGAAGATGCTGATGTAGTAATGGAGGAGCTAAAGTATACAATTAACTTGCCAGGGAAGAGGAAAAAATACCAGTGACTGTGATTTTATTCAATAATTGCCCATTTCTGCTTATAATTATTCTTTTGTCACTAATCAGGTCTATTAATCTTGTTCACTTTCTCCTGATTACTGTATATCTAATACATTGCATATAACGAAGCATGTAACAAATAATGTTCTTTTATGTCCAGGAACCTTATTTAAAAACATTTTAACCCAAAATACAATTCTCAGGACATTAGTCATATGTAAAATGATAAAAACTATTTATTATGTTTAAAAATATAATAATAATTTATAATGGAGCTCAGTGACTTTAGGGAACTACCCATATTCTCACCCTCAATATGATGTATTTTTTCTATTATTCGTCTGTTTAATTTTTTAAAATATTGACTTTTTTAAAATGATTTTCTGAGAAATTTCTTGTTGAAATCTCCCAGATTCTTTATTAATTTGCAAAGAAAAAAATAAATTAAATTAAAATTACAGTAACTCTTGAGTAAAGAAATAAATAAAATATGCTAGCTAAAAAAATGGAAAATAAACACTTTGGAGCAAATAAATAAAAAAGGCACTTTTGAGTAAAGAAGTAAAGATGAGGCGTTGTGCTGAAAAAAAGGAAAGGTAGAGGCATTCTGAAGTGCTGAAACAAAGAAGAGGCACTCTGTGGTAAAGAAGTAAAAATAAAAGGCACTTTGGAGTAAAGAAATAAAGATGAGGCAAGCTGGTGTAAAGAAGTAAATAAAAGGTACTCTGAAGTAAAGAAGTAAAGATTATGCACTCAGTTGTAAAGAAAGTAAAGTAGAGGCATTTTGGAGTAATGAAGTAAAGAGGGGGCACTCTGACGTAAAGAGGAAATAAAGTAAAGGCGCTCTGATCGATGTATGAACTGGTTCTATGTTGCAGAGGATGGGTGAATGATCAGATAAAATCAGTAAGGTGTCTGCACAACTGATATGCTTAGTAAGAGCACTGCAAAAAAAAAAAATCCAGGATGTGTCTTGTGCCAGACAGAGAACAATCCACATGAGGACCACGAGATTCATCAAGCTTGGGATTGCAAACCACATTAATTTCAGTGCCAATAATAAAATTATAGTGTAAGACACCTAACATAATTTTTATTATTTGAGGGAGAAATTTCCTCTATTAAACATCAATAAATAGAAATGTTCTGTGAAGTAATATGAGCACACATCTACGTTTACTGGATCCACAGGGAAATGTTTCAGATGTTTATTTTGCCAGTGATGTGGGGCTTAGCACATTAAATGGATAAGATAGCCAATATAATTTTTTGTCATGTAGGTATTTCATGCATTAAATCAAGCAACCAAACATCAAAAGAGAAATCTCCACATTGTTTTATTCTCCACAGAGAACCTTTTGTTCTGTTAGTTGAGATGCACTACTTACTGAGTTGTGCCAGCTACTAATTGTCAAACGTGTTTGGAATATCAATCCGGACCGACTCAGATGCAAGAAAGCACTGTCCTGCTCTCATTAACATGCAATAGTGGCTTTGTTTCAAGCTTTTATTATAACAGAAGGCATTCACAAGCAACATGATACAGGAAATGAGTAATGATGTTAGGAAATGGGGCATTCCCACAGGTGGCTAATCAGCTGTATGGAATGCTAAAGAGATTAATTTCTAAAACATACTGAGTTTAAGTGTAGGATAAATACTGACCAGCAGACTGCAGATATATGAGCTGCATTTTGACGACTTGATTATTCTTCATGAAATATAGAGTTGCTTAAGTCTATGTGTGCAATTAGTTCCACCTGGCCAAGCCCTGACCGACTGACTGATCGACTGAGACTTTGGTATTCAGATCATCCCCTTGAAAAAGGTATGCATATGTCACTTCACTATATCACACCCTGCACTGCAACACATTCCCTCTGATCCTCTAGCACTGTTTGAATAGTCCTACCATCTCTCAGGCTACAAGAAAGATATGCATCAAAGACTCTTCTCTGTTCAGGTACCAAGGTGGTCATATAAACTAGATGTCCGAACAGCTGAGACACTGACTGTTTTCATATGATGTCTAAAGACATACCTCTTCCTGACACACTCAAATTAGCTTTTCTTGATATATTACCTTCCCAACTGAGTTTTAACTGAATGTATTCTTAGTGATTCAGTATAAGAAAGAATAATCAATTCTGTAAGTCACTCTAGATAACAACATCTACCAAATGCCTTAAAAGTAAACATATATAGAACAGCTGCCTGTCCTTATTTTCCCCTCCAATAATGTGATACCTAACACAATACACACAAGCTCTCATTTCTCCTGGGATCCACTATTTCTTTCTCAGATCCATTTTCTGCACTTTCTGTACCACCCTGAGGCCTACAAAGCTTTACTTCTGTCTGGGTCCTACATAAATGATGCCTACAAGCTCCTACTTAAGTCCAGAGGACTACAGGCACCTGCTTCATGCTCATTGATGGGTTGATCAACCTGTCTCCTTCCCCTAGGAGTTACCTTTACAGTTTAGATCGACATATGGTTCTTATAAGCTTATAGGCTATATAAATTCATAGACTATTTGATAATAAAAATATCTCATGATTCACAGATGTATATACTCCCTGTGCTGAGACTTGGTTTTCTTCCAAGGTTTCTTCCTCTTAGACAGTTTTCCTTGCCACTGTAGCCTGTGGCTAGTATTAAAGCACTGATGTCTGTAAAATAACTTTTTTATTGTCTGTTTTGTTTAAAAAAAGTTATTAAACTGTACATGTCTTGTATTTTCTACATTTTGACATCTGTCTAGAACAAATAATCTATTAATAATAGCTTATACATACAAGTGTCTTTTACTGTGTGTTACTGACTGAGTACAGAATCTCTGCTACAGTAGATGGCAGTGGTGGCTTGATTTCCTGCACTGCAAAAGGCAAATTCAACAACAATTGCACAATGCATTAATATTAATAAGTTAATAAGTTTTTTATTTTGTTTAATTGCCTACATTTGCTATGATATTTATTTATTTATTTGTTTGTTTATTTTGGACATTGGTGGCTTGGTGGTTAAGGCTCTGGGCAACTGATCAAAAGGTTATGAGAGTAAGCCTTGGCACTGCCAAGCTGTCACAGTTTGTCCAGTAAACCAGCCCCTTAACTCGCTCTGCTCCAGTGGTGGTGTATAATGGCCATCACCAGCTTCTTCACAAACAGGGATATGCAAAACTTTCTAAGCTTAAGTTTCTTACTAATCGTAGGTTTGCACCTGTGGAAGTCTGACCACAGCTTTATAAAGGTTAGCATCCCTAGCTTGAGGGGAAAAAAAATGTTGCTTTAAAAATGTATCTGTTGATTTGGATTTGCTTTAGGGGTTGTTGTCTTTTAGTAAAACAATTCAGCCAGGTTGCAACCTACTAGCAAAACCAACTATGGTTTTGGCTATACTGGTAATATTCATCAAGCCATAAGTTTTAATAAAAGTGTCTGGAGCACCATCCACAAATGCACCAATGAGCCAATTGTTTAACAGTGGTTAGAATGGTTAGCTAGTATACAGTCTTCTGTCAGAACACAGATCTGTAATCTGTAATCTTGAATGGAACAGGTTGATATCTGGAGTATACAAATTAGTGAATGGAGCCAGAATCAGAAACCAAAAACTGTAAACATGAACTAAATGCTTAGTTGCAAACTGCAACAAAAACTGAACAAATACTTTGCAGAGATTATAAGACACACAAGGATATAAATTTAAAACCAACTAATAAAAGGGAAAGCTCAAAATAGGTGAGGCTAAGGCAACAACTAGTGATAATACAGGGGCGGAGACATGCCATGAACAAAAAAAAAAAGTGGCAGCATAAAAAAAATTAAAATATGAAACAAAGTGCACATGGGTGCTGTAGCACTGTGGGCTGCTACACTCGCTGTGCAGCTCGGCATGCAGCGCTCAGCAAGAAGGGGAGATTCGTGACATCTACAGTTTCACCAAATATGCCACTGGTTTTTATAGGCAAATTGATTTGATCGCATCTCACTGGAGTCACAACACTTGATTAAATCACACTTAGTCTTTCATGTCCTTACAAACTGTTGTCTCATAAACTATATAAACAAACTGACCAGTCAGGTTGAATATCTCATTATATATTTACTATGATGAAGTGAAATGCTGCAGAATACAAAGACATCCTAGAAAAGTGTGCTCCAAACACAAAAGGTCCATGTGTGAGTTTGATTGTCAGGAGTGCAAATACTTTTGACCATATAGTGTAGTAATTAGCATGTTGTACAATGTATTTGAGTAATTTCATTAAAGTTATATAAATATTAAATAAATATTATAAGAAAAACAAAAACACTGAACTACATTGCTTGTTTGTGCTTAGTGCTAATTTGCCCATGAACCGTTGCAGCTGCTTTGTTAATGTGATGATTAATGGCTCTGTTTTATTAGCATAAGTCTTTGCTGTTAATAATAGAGATGTTTACAGGTTGTCTATGTCTACACAGAAATCGGCACATTGGTTCATATTTGTTTTATGTTCCTTTGTGCTCACCGTTTTGATGAAGCCTCACGGGATTTGTTATCTCTGACGGTGTTTCCCTTATTGATCCAGTTCATTTTCCAAACACCAAGACTACTTGTGCTCTAAGTTTGAGATGCCAATAAAAGACCATTGCTTTAATGAGGCTTTCTCTCTGGTCAAGTCACTTCCTTGTTCACAACATGATACCCAAAGTAAAAGTAAAAGTTGTGTTTAACTCCATGATTTGACCCTTGATGTGTATTCACTGAGTTCATGGGCTCAAATCATAGCTGGTGAATAGATATACTAAATTTACTGTATATTATAAACTGTACATATAAAGTGCAGAGAGTGGGAATGTGATTGAAAATTTTAACAGTTAACCTCTGAAACCGTGGAGTAAAGGACTGGATTTGTAGCATTTTGCCACCAAAGATCTAGTTCTACTGTAGTGTAATATGTACATAATGCACAGATTCCTAAATACACAAAGAAACTAAGTGACCCTTATTTCATTCACACATTGGCAGATGTCTCTTCTACACCTTTCCATAAGTGCACCTCTGTTATGTTCCGTGATGGCCATTTGTGGTAAATATCCCTCCATGACTGCCAGCATTTACTGCGCTTCCCTAAGTTTATTGGTAGATGTGCTCATATTTTAGGGTCAAGATACACAAAGAGCGCAGGCAGCTGCTTAGCATAGCTTCATCAATCTCCACTGCGAAACAGTCTCTCCAGTGACCTGAAGATAAATTGTATGTTGGGTGTTATGCTGCTTCTGAAGGACAGAATCAGATCAGTAGGCAAAAGTCAGCCCTCATGCGATGTCGGAAGAGACCTCCCTGCTTTGGCATTTTAGGGAGGATTTACCAGTGACTATGCACGTACAAGGATGGGTGCATAAATATGACTGTGCCAAGGCTGCCTTGCTGTTTGTGAATGATTGCAGGTGAGTAAGTCAGAGTAGCACCAGTACACATAGAGAGGAGGCCACATGCTGTATGCTAAGATAGCAGATGGTTTTGAGCCAAATATAGTTGAGTTTAAACAATGACAAGGGCTTTATGTGACAAAAATGGCCCAAGTGTCCACACTTAAGGTTTTAATGATCCTTGGAATCTGGGCCATATGCAACCAATCATGTGAAATGTTTGTACTTTGTTTCAGTACTGGGTTAAAAGTGTCCCGGTTGTATTTTTTGTAAGAAGAGATGTAGTAACATTCTTGAAACCGAATTTGGATGTTTATTAGCAACATTCTACAACAACATGAACTAGATGAGAAGCAATTAGGTCATCACTCATTTGATAATGTATATGGATCTGTACGCCTGAACGTTTTTGAATATTTCTCTTGTTTCTACTGATGCATTCGGTCTTGATCCAGCATGCTATACTAACCAGCATTTTTGAATTAGATGATAAAATAAGATCCCAAAGGAAATTCTTTAAAAAAAAAAAAAAAATTAAATATTAATGAAATATGCTATATATACAAAAAATCCATACAAAATGTACAAAAAACGTGCTAGAGAATTAAGGCCTACATAACTCTACATAACATAGACTCTAAATAACATTAGATTGTGAAGTTCAGGTTTCAGCACTGTTCTGATATGAGGATGATATTAGAAGACAGTTCTGGGTGTCTTTCTAAGTCTTAATCACGCACACGATGCACAAAGATGCACCTCAAATGCTACAAAACCATGTGAGTGTAAGAGAAAAGGCTTATTTAGCTGTTAATCATTTAATCTTTATTAGAAATGCATATACATGTTTCTTATCTGATAGGCTGAATCTGAGTCTTTTAAGTAGTCCCATTGGATGAACTGGATCACAGCAACTGATGCGACAGAACTCGTTATGAAGCACTTGTCATAAATTATATATATTTGTTGATTTTTATTAAAAGCCAAGACCAACTAAGTAAATAGATAGAATCAGGTTCCCACTTGCAAACTTCATGTATGCTTTTACATCTGCTGCTGCTTCCTAGTGTGCAAGAATGCAGAGCTGATAATGAAAATTAAGTCGTAGTATTAATAACAGCAGTGCTTTGTATGTTTTTATTGTGATGTTGTACAAAACAATGACATTCTGTTTCATGTGACAGATTTGCTGATGTGATTGAGATCGCTGTCCAACATGGTATAAAATTTTCCACAGTTTATTCAGTTGGTTTGATATATGTAGGTCTGTGTCAACTAGGTTGGGGACTGTGAAGGTCATAGCACACAGTACAATTTACATCATATTCATACTCACACCTTGCATGAGTGGCCTTAGTCACACTGCAACAAATCATTAAAAATAGATCTAAAACATGACAGTACTGGAAAAGATAATGCCTGTACTTGTATGCCTGTTGATTGAAATGTCTGTAAATGTTTACTACATTGAGCACCAACAAGGCACGGGTTTTATTAAAAAAATCAATCACCTGTCTTTTGCATTCAGAAATCATATAGTCATATACATCTCATTGAATGTTACATCTAGATGCCTAAATAAATCACAATTCGGTTATGCTTGAAATGGTTATGTTTAATGCAGAAGGCAGAAGGCTGAGGAATAACATTGGCATGTAGCACTACTAAAGCACAGAACAGGAACAAAACAATAATTAATAATTGATCAGTGTAGAAACACAAGGCTATAACCTTGCATTATTCAAAGTTAATTTGCAATTATAGGGATGTGGACATCAGTATGCTGTGGCTGTTATTTGTTCCATTAAGTCTTCCATATACTGTACCTGTACCTGGTCTAATTTTCAAATCATATTATTATCTGCTATATTGAATTGGAATAACATTCTGAAGAAGTAAAAAAAAAATCTAAGCTTTGAACACACACACGCACCACACACACACACACACACACACACACACACACACACACACACATCTATCTACTGAATATATAAGCACAAATAAGGTTCTGACCTTTTGACCTTTTCGGTAAAAAGTTACTGCTTAATTACAAATTATGTTGTTTGCTTGTTTTATAAACGGATCAAAGCATTATAGTTTGATATCTAAAACTGGAAATACAGAATCGTCCAACAGGAACTCATAATTCCATGGTTTCTCTATGTTGAAGCAAGAATAAGCTAAACCCACTCAACTCATTCCACTGCTTCTGTGACCTTTAACTCAGCCGGAAACTTCTGGAAGAGGTCACTATCTCCAAGATGTCACAACTGGTTAAATCATATATTTATAACCCCTGTGAAGAAGGGTCACTATTATTTGCTTTATTTTTTCAACAATATCAATACACTGTATTGTAGGAAAAGCATATCAGGATTTATAATAAAGTGTAATTTTCCTCTATTATTAACTATTATTAACATTATTTAGATTTTTTTCACTGTCACAATGTATTTCATGGCAGTGTTACTAATATGGAGAGATTGTCTGATGGTCGATTGCACCGTAAATGGTTAAATAAATTTGCCGCATCATCACTCCTACTACTGTCTGACATTTCTCTGAAATGCATGAGCACATCACATGTACTTAATGTAATTGTACAACTCAAGAAAACAATCATGATTTTATTTTTTATATTTCCTTGTCCCTCCGAAATTAGTTTTTAGTTACTGTCACAAATCACTCAAACTGATGGATGTAGTTGCAGGTAAAAGTTCATTTTAATTATAAACTCGGGCAAACAGTCAGGCAGAATCAAAAAGTTTGAGACAGGCTCAGGCAATTACTAAACAGACCAGTTAAGGCAAAGGAAACATGAGGGCAGAATCTAGGGTCAGTGATATCAGAACAACAAAGCCTTAATGTTAGATTAATGTGAAACATGAACTGAACAAATACCTCATCAGTATTTTGTACTGTGGCATTTGAAACAATGAATTTCTGTCTCGTGCCTTTTAAAATTACTTACATGGTAAAAGTACAAACAAAATACAGAATGTAAATACAAGAACTTCGAGAGACTTCAAAAGCATGTTTCTTTTTTTTTTGCTGATTTTATTTATATTAAACATACAATTTATTACATTTATTATTGGTTTATCAGTTGAACTTGCATAATATACAAAAGTCACACACATCTAACAAAACCAGGAATAAAAGCAATCTGTAACGCTAAATGTACAGTGTAACCCTAAATAACAGAGTTCCAACTAAAAGTGAAAATATTTTATATTAATATTAATTTTGAGTATGATAATCTGATATACATGCCATAATGTGTATGGTTATGTATGTGGCAAATAAAATTTTTATTTAAAAATTACATTTTTTTATTCAAGCCAAAATTAAAACTAAGTAGTTTTGTAACTGTTTAAGTCTAAGAACCAAAACTAACACAGACGCTTAGATTTTTAAACTGACAAAATGCTAAGTAGAGCTAAGACAAATAAACATTGGTGTGACATAGTCAAGGGGAGGCGGGGTTGCACATGCAGAATTAGTTTTTTATTTACAGTGCTGAACAAACCAAAACTGTGACTACAGTTAACAAAATAAACACTACAAGCATAATTACACTTAAGTACTGGATCCAGGCAGGAATACATACACAACAGGAGCTTTACTTAGCATAACAAAAAACGGAGGTATCCAAGAGAAGCTAGCAAAAACATAGGTAGCAAAGGGGGTAATTATGTGAGGGATTAATTACCAAACACAAAACAGGTAAACAAACTGAGCAGGGAAGTGAATAATACAACCAAAGGAGAGTTCAGCTCAATGGGTTCCCCTCTAGTGGTCTGACAGGAAACGTCTGAAACTGAAACGTCCAAGAAATCCGTGACAGTAGGGTTAATTGAGGTGAGTTTAACAGAATCTAGAGAAACAAGCCTAGAATTGAGGCATTTAAACAATAAACTACCTCCCCCAGAAAAAAGCTTGAAATTTAACTGAGCAGAACACGTAATAAAGGAAATTTGAGCCATTTCGTGGACATGGCTGTATGATTATATGTTCTTTGTTCTTTTATATCAGTAAAACCAAACCTTTCTCTTGTCTCCTTTGAATGCTGATACACACCCTCACCTGCTTATCGAGCCAACACATGCTGTGTAGCAGTTATAACACTTGCAACCACTCAGCTGCATTATTTCTGCCTAATAAGCAAGCTGTGAAGCTGAATTCTAGGTTGCTATATATGCTTATGTTAAAGAAACAAGACTTTCAATAAATTAAGCCAGGAATGAATCCCCTAGATGTATGAACAGCTGAATCACTGGCTGTATTCAAACGATCCCTAAAGACCTCTTCCTGTTACAATAAACTGGCACTTAAAAACTTGAAAAATTGTCTATGCATTTCTTGCTACATTACCTCAACAGAGTTTTAGACTAATAGTATTCTTAGTCCGTGATCTAGTGAACCAGTATACAGTGCTGCTTGAAAGTTTGCGAACCCCTTGAGCTGTTCAGACTTTTCTGTTGTTTTACCTTGATTTTCTTATTTTATCATCACCTGCTTTTTATAAATTAAATGTCAGATGTATGTTGATCAATTGCATATGTTTGTTTAGAGGGAATTTTTCGAGTAGCCAAAAAACTACATGAATGATTGAATTATTGTATGTGCAAAAGTAAGTGAAGCCTTTTATTTAGCCTTTTATTTCATTTTTGGCCCAGCTTCAGGTCTCTGACTGATGGCAGGATATTCTCTTCAAGAATTTGTTGATAGGTCTGAGAATTCAAGTTTCCCTGGATAATTTTGCCCTGGCCCAGAGGCAGAAAAGCAGCCTCAGACCTTCACATTTCCACCACCATGCTTCACTGTTGGGAGGAGGTTCTTTTCCTGGAATTCAGTGTTGGCTTTTCTCCAAACATGGTGGCTTTGATTATGACCAAATAAATCTATTTTGGACTCATCTGTCCAAAGAATGGACTTCCAAAAGGCCTCTGATTTGAAACGGACAGCTTTGTTCTTTTTTGAGAGCAGAGGCTTCTTTCTAGCAACCCTCCCGTAAATGTCATGTCTGTTCAATTTTCGTCTGATTGTAGACGCATGTACATTTACCCCAGATACTGCCAGAGAGGTCTGCAACTCTCTAGAGGTGATGTGTGGGTTGGCCTTTACATCATTTATTATTTTTATGGTGCTTCTTGATGATAGTTTTGATGGGCATCCACTGATGAGAATTGTGGTCATGCTGAATGCCCCCCATTTGTAGATGATTTGTCTTACAGTGGATGGATGGGGTTGAAATCTCTTGGAGATGGTCTTATAGCCTTCCCCAGAATGATGGGCTGTCACCACCTTCTTCCTGATGTCCTCAGATATTTCCTTTCCTCTTGGCATTGTTTGACTCCTTGGCACTACAGTGGTTTGGTTGGTTTATTTTCTCTTTCAATTGCCCAACCACTTTCCTAAGGAGGTTTAATTTGTTTGGTCTGCTTAACTGATTAATTAAGCACCCAAATGTGTTTCACTGAATCTGTTACCCACTTGACTTTACCAATGCAGCTCAGGCTTCACTTACTTTTGCACATACAATAATTCAATCTTTCATGTAGTTTTTTGGCTACTCGCAAAATACTCTCTAAACAAACATATGCAATTGATCAACAGGCATCTGACATTTAATTTATAAAAAGCAGGTGATGATAAAATAAGAAAATCAAAGGGAAAACAACAGAAAAGTCTGAAAAGCTCAAGGGGTTCACAAACGTTCAAGCAGCACTGTAGATATACACATTGATGGATATTTCAAAGCACTTCTGTAATTCACTCTTGATAAGGTTGTCTGTCAAAATAAATGTAAATATAAATGTTCAATAGTTTATTCATATATACATTTTTATACTTTTTTCCATATACTTTTTCCCATTTATTTAATTCTATTTTCTATTAACTGTAATTTTATCGAAATTGCATTCTTCATATATTTTGTTTTTCCTTATTTTATTTTTTTGTATATTTAATAATTCTTTATTTTTGACACAGACTGTGAAAAAACAGTGTATAGTATGACATAGTGATGTTGTTTTTGTCTGATAGGGTTAGGGTTAGGGTTTAAAAAGTGTCATATACAGCATATGGAATAAATAAAAGATAATAAAAAATAAAACTTCACTGGAGCAATGGATTAGAATATCTTCTAATGCTAATGTCAATCTAACAGAATCTATGATTCATTTAGATTTTCATGCAGATTTCTACTTGAACAACCCTATTCAAATGAAAGTGTTGAAAAAACACTATTCATGGCACAAAAGTGACATTTCAAAGTGCTCCAACACCATAAAATGCCACTTTGCAATCGCAATCATTACAAATCCAGTTAAAATGATGACTGTTTGCACACCATTTTATTCATTTTTTTTTAACAAGTGACACACTTATAAGGAGACTACAGCTGAAAAGAGAGCTTACACTATCCGACACTCAGATGAGTAATGAGCCGTAGTTTCTAGAGCACAAGCACACTAAACTGGGTTTGTTTTTTTCTAAATCTACAGAATATATTATATAAGGAAAAACGCATGACACATGCTGTGATTATATGAAAATAATCCATGCTGGGGTGATGTGATGTGGCATGACATGAATAAGAGTGCAGTTACTATCACAGCATGTGTTAATGATCAACACATAGATTATAGTTCAGCTCAACAGGACAGGTTATCTCCTATTATAACTTACTTTATAGCAACAGAACATGGTTGATCCACCATCCACATCTGTACTCTTTCCCTCAAAAATGCATCTTTTTATTTTAACCAGGAAGTGTAAACTCTTCTGTGGATGCCCGAGCTTCCTACCATAAAAGTTGAACAGGAATCTCCTAACAAAACATTTTCACAAAATACAAACAAAACAAAGAAACTAAAAGTCAATATTTTCTTTGTTAAACAGCAAAACTAAAAAAAATCTGTTATTATATTATTAATAATGAGTGTGTGCTTGTGTATGATCTGGTACTATAGAATACAATATTATAATTAGTGCATTAATATAAAGTTATTGTTCATGTTACAACTGAAGCTACTGTCTGAGTCGTATGGCTGGACATTCTGATTAGAAGAATGGGAGCAGATATATTAAAATGAAAATTTATTCATACAAAGAAATGGATTTTAGCTATTAACTTTGTGGGATGTAATTAATTCTTTGGGATTACTAATAGTTTACTAATAAAACTATGCATGGAGGCAGAAAATAGAGACATTCTCATAAGGACACGAATTTTGTGCTTCCTCTCTCTTTCATGGACCTGCCAAAGGAGAACTGCTTAAAAAAAAGCCTGATGCTAAAAATGGCTTATGTTGCACTCGAAAACACCTGACACCCAGTCTTCCCAAACATTACGGACCATTGCACAGCCTAGAAGCATTTTTATGTCTATACCTTAGCCTTTCCTACTTTCTGAAGAATTAAAGTAAATACATGTCTAAGGTTAAATCTATTTTCAGGATTTGTCTCTGCGTATGTTTATATCATTCCTCACATCAAAATAAGATCATGACACATATAACAACAGCAAGCCACTCAGGAACTGGCAGTGTTTGAAATAAACACACAGAAGCACTACTGACCTCTCTGTAGCTCTTCATTGCACACAGCTAACTCAGCATTGTCATCACTTGTATATAATGCACTGATTTTATATGGAAACATTTCAAGTAATTATGATTTCAGTGGGTGGATAAATACTCATTACTTTATGTTAAATACTCATATACTTTTTGTTACAAGGGATAAATATAAACAAAAAGTTAAACTTTAGAATTGTTTTCAGACTTTTTATATTCCTGGAAGTCTGCTTTGTGACAATATCCACTGTTAAATGCATTCTACATGCACACTAGGATATGTGCTTTGCTTTTTTGTAGGAAAAAACAACTCTGGGTAACATTAAGATAAATTGATATGGGGCTCAGCACGGTGTGTATAGAAGAGCAGTATACAGCCCATTTGTCCCAGTGCAAGAGTGTGGTGGATGTGGAAATGCATGCTGGCTGCCAACCAGTTCAACCAAACTCGAGCGCCTTGGACAGCACAACAAAACAAGAAGCTTTGGTACACCGCTCAGTAGCACTAGCCAACAATCTGATTATAGGAAGAGTGCACTTGTTAATCAGACCTGCATGGTATTGCTCTGTTACCTGGCACAGATGTTATAAAGAGGTGCGGCCAGGAGCAGGTTTTGGCAGATTACCTGCACGAATGTGTCGCTTAGCAACCAGTGTTGAGGCTGTGATAAAATAATGCGCAGATGGCTGCAGATTTGCTTAAGAGGGCACTTGTGACATTCCAAAAATATTTTGACGGTACTAGACTTGAAGATCAATGGAAAGCAATCTATAAGAACAATAATAAAAATTAATAGAATTAAAAATCCAACAATAACATTTTTTTTTTTTTTTACAATATTTCTGATTACTCAAAGAAACAAACGAGCCTGGGGTTGGAAAACTTTAACATCACTGACAGCACCTGCCCACCAGAGGGACCCCGAGTTTTGACACACTCACGAAGAATGCTTCCGGGATTTCTCACAGACATTTAAGCAGCGTGTTCACCTGTATCGAGTCATGCTGTATGGACTTAGGAATGCTCCGGTGGTGTTTCAGTCGTTTATTAATGAAATCTTCAGGAATGTGCTCCATCAATACATGATAGCATACATTGACGACCTCCTAATCTATTCGTCCACATACAAGGACCATGTCACCCATGTCCGCACCATCCTCACCCATGTCCTAACACACCAGCTCTATGTCAAGCCAGAAAAATGCACTTTCCATCAAGACCCCATCACATTTCTGGGCTATGTCATATCGAAAGAAGGAGTGGCAATGGACTCTGGGAAAGTAAAAGCTGTCACTGAATGGCCAAAGCCCACCACAGTTAAGGAACTACAACGGTTCTTGGGCTTTGCAAACTTTTACCGATGATTCATTAAAAACTACAGTAGCATAGCTAGCCCTCTGATGTCTCTCCTGAAGGGTAAACCATGCCACCTCCGGTGGACTGCTCAGGCCCGCTCTTCACTCAGCCAACTCAAGAACAGCTTCACCTCTGCACCCATTCTGAAACACCCAGACCCAAGTTTACCCTTCATTGTGTAGGTTGACGCCTCTAGCTGCGGGATCAAAGCCGTGTTCTCTCAGCGTCACGGGAACCCCGGGAGGGTTTACCCCTGTGCCTTCTTCTTCAGGAAGCTCACTGCTGCTGAGGCTAACTATGATGTCGGTAATCGCAAACTTCTCTCCATTAAAGAAGCTCTCGGCGAGTGGCGGCACTGGCCAGAAGGAGTTCGTCACCCGTTCATTGTTCTAACTGATCACTGCAACCTGGAATATCTGTGAAATGTCAAAAGATCGAATCCCAGACAAATACAATGGGCACTGTTTTTCACCCAGTTCCGTTTCTCAGTCACCTACAGACCAGACACAATGAATGGCAAAACTGATGCTTTATCCTGCCGTCACGACCCCATATGTGCACCCGACAGTCCAGTACATATCTTACCACCCGCCGTCATCCTGGCACCCATCCGATGGGACCTCATGGAAAAAATCCAATGAGCCCAAGTCAATGAACCTCCATCCCCAGAATGTCCACCCAGGAAAATCTTCGTACCCAGCCCCCTTTGCTCTAGAGTCATTCAGTGGGTGCATGACTCGCCCAGCTCCGGCCACCCTGGTATCCAATGCACCACAGCCCTGGCCCGAAACCAGTTCTGGTGGCCCTCTCTGACTCACGATGTGGAGAAGTACATTGGGGCATGCGACACCTGTGCCCAATCTCGTACCAGCCATCAGCGCCACACAGACCTGTTGGAGCCTCTTCCCATTCCCAAATGACCATGGTCCCATATGGCACTGGATTTTATCACTGACATCCCCAACTCTGCAGGATACACCACAATCCTGGTTGCCATTGACAGGTTCTCCAAGTCGTGCCGGCTGGTCCCCCTCAAGGCTTTACCCACTACCATGGAAACGGCAACCACCCTATTCCACCACATCTTCCGCACATATGGTCTCCCCAAAGACATTGTGACCGACCGGGGTCCCCAGTTCACTTCTCGGGTTTGGAAGGCCTTCTGCACCCACCTCGGAATTAATGTCAGCATCAGTTCCGGGTACCACCCTCAGTCCAAAGGTCAGAGGGAGCGGCTGAATCAGGAAATCAGCAGGTGCCTCCGCTCCTACTGCTGCCGCAAGCAACAACACTGGAGTGAGTTTCTCCCATGGGCCGAATATGCCCAGAACTCCCTCACTCACTCACCCACAGGACTCACTCCCTTCCAGTGTGTCCTGGGCTACTAGCCCCTACTGTTCCCATGGTCCTGAGGTACCTGACGTGGATGACTGGGCCTGTCACAGTCAAGAGGTGTGGGAGAGTGCGCATGTCCGCCTGCAACATGCCATATGACGTCAGAGAATGCAGGCAGATCGCCATCAAGGCACACAACCCTGATTCCAGGTGGGGCAGAGAGTATGGCTGTCCACACAAAATCTGAGGCTGCGATTACCTTGCCGAACGCTAAGCCCGAGATTCGTCAGTCCCTTCCAGATCATCCATCAGGTGAACCCAGTGTCATATCACCTACAACTCCCCACCCCTATAGAATCTCCCCCACCTTCCATGTGTCCTTGCTGAAGCCTGCACTCCCCCACCAGAATGGCACCACCACAGAGTCAGAACCTCCACCACCGCTTGAGATCGATGGGGCCCCTGCCTACCGGGTGAGCTCTCTCTTGAACTCCCATCGTCAAGGTAACCGCCTGCAATATCTGGTGGACTGGGAGGGGTATGGTCCAGAAGAGCGATCCTGGGTTAATGCTGATGACATTCTGGACCCCTCTCTGGTAGAGGATTTCCATCGTCTCCATCCCAACTGGCTAGCTCCCTGGCCTTGAGGTCGCCCATGTCATAGAACACCCGGAGGTGTTCTGTAACATCACTGCCAGCACCTGCCAGCCAGAGGGAGTCCGCTCCCTAGGATTTCTCACAGACATTTAAGCAGCGTATTGTTTTCTGGACATAATCAAGCCGTTTATTCTAACTCTTTGCTTGGATTGCTATTTTTTGTTTGACCTAGTTCTCTGGATTTACATCTTTGCCTTGCGATATTTTTATTTGTTTGCCTCACAGATTGTCTTTGGGTTTTCTGAACTGTTCTGCCTGTTATCTGTGGCTACGATTTTAGCCTGTTGTGTTGGTTTTGTTTATTAAATCTGCATATGGATCCTACATCTTCCACCTCTGGCAATTCATTACAAAAACTTTCTTCACCATCATGCTTGTAAATCCATATCCAAATTCAGAAATATTTTTTTGACATGTTTTCTTGACTTGTGTTGTTCCACTGAGTCACTCGATGCTGTCAAAGAATTAGTGGAGGCAGATGGATGGAGAAATTTGTCCATTTTTATTGCTTAACTCCTACACCACAGTCAGGATAGTGGAAAAGAAAGCAAAACAGTGAAAAAGATTGTTATTTATGCTTGTTAGTTATAGACTGATAGTACTCTTTATTTATTTAAATACAACTTGTTGAATGTGATTCCCATTCAGCATTTTAAAATAGGAGTAAATAAAATCATCTTTATAATACTTTTTCGTTTAAATTAAAATCAAACTCTAAATCGAACAACCTCTAGTTTGGGAACCCCTGAACTAACCTCTGTGGCGGTGCAAATTCTAAACCTTTTCAACATGGGGAGCCAGGTTGGGGCTAGTTGTCCTGTTGGACACTTCTTTTCTCCAAATAATATCATGTTTTGAATAATGTTACATGATTACATTTGAATTACACGACTAAATAGTTTGCCAGGGTAGAAAATAGTTTTTAAATGTTCTGCTCACTTTTTCTCTTTTTGCTGTGTTGCTTGGTATTTTTCTAATGTCAACATTACCTGATCCACATAGGAAACTTTTTCCACTGCTTTCAGGCAACCAAAAAGTTTTTTTTCTTTTGAGCGTCGCTTCGTCAAATGATTAAAAATATATTTGAGCTATATACATAGAAATTATTTCAGAGACAGCTCACTCTGCATTTAGAGTGATTGAAGGAGGAGAAAACTCGCTTTTTCTGAGAAATGCTTGCACTCTGTGCACCTGTAAATATAACAAAAAAAAAAATCAGAATCAATTATTTGTCATGATTTCACATGTTTACTTCAGTTCAAACATGCAATTTCAGCAAATAACAGACAATAAACTTTTACTGTTGTGTTACATTATAAAGAGATTGAAAAGTTTGCCTATTCTGTCCAGCACCCTGGCAATAGCATCACATACATCAAATAGCATAGCTCTTGTCTCATATTCCATAATCTGAAAAGAGACATAACCACTGTAGGTGTTTTTTTGTACATAAAAATAAGCCACCTGATATGAAGGACTAAACTGAAGTATTAGTGGATTTGACATATTTTGATAGCTCTGAGATCCCAGGAGAGTGTAGGGTTTTCTTGGATGACTGCTCTCATCTATCACAAGAGTCCAAATGTGATTTTGAGAACTGTTCCTGTAGAAGGAGAACTGCCATTTATATTCAATGAAAAGGAGCCAGCTGTTATTGTTGCATTTTTTAATGAGATATTTCCTCTTTCTTTTTTCCATTTCCACTGACTGCCCAAGACAGCAAAAAAAACAGCTCTGTTCCAGGAAAATCCACATTTGTAGTGATTAGACTAAAGCAATAATTCTGAGAAACACCAATACAAAGTCGTTAAAAGGTATTATATTATGAGAAAAATAAACTACTGAATGTTGAGTGATGTAATTCAATTCCAATTAAATTGTTAAACATGTTTTGTTGTGAAACTGCATTTTCTTCTACATCAATGTATCGGAACACAATCTAATGATATGAACATTAATCATCTCTGACATTTCACGTGATGATAAAACAACCTTGTGACTGAACATTTATAAGAGTTTACAGGATTAATAACCAGATTTACTCATCTATCATCTTTGGCTAGACTTGTCTTCTTTTTTCCTCACATAGCCTTGAGATATGTGAAGTATTTGTAAATACTCGTTATCACAATCAAGTGGAAAAACTGCCCTCCTGCCTCAAGTGATTCAGCTGTTATACTGTCTTTTGTGCTCCAAATGGATATGAAGAGATTAAGAACCTTCTTTGTGCATTTTGGTACTTAGGGGGAAAAACTGCTGCATTTTAAGTCATTTTATGTAAGCATATGCTGCATAAGCTTTCAAAATGGAGATTTCATTAAGCAAATCTACATTCTACAGTATATTCCTCTTAAAATCCCTGGATTAGTGAAACAGGAATAGTATTTACCCTCTGATCTCTCTAGCCACTCACATTATCACACACATTCAAAGGGCCTTGACCTATGTAGCTGAGATGAATTAATCAGATATTGTCAGGTCAGGATGTAACACAGTAATGGCTGTATGACTGTCTTTCCAAAGACTCTCATTGTAATTAACCTCTTTGGCAGTGGTAGACTTTATCATTTCATCATAGGCCATTTTCACAGTTGAATTACGCACATGGCAAGATTAATTCTGAAATTGCTCACATTGGTATACAGACCTCAAACATACAAACTTAAGCACTGTTCAGAAGTCATGAAATTATGTCCACAAGTATATGTTGGAGCATGATATGAAGAAATAAATTGCTAAATAATAGGATGTACTAGATCAAGTGTTATTTTATAAGCGGCTGTGTAATGAAGATGGAAGATATTTTCAAAATATTATGTGTCATAGGGGATTATTCCAACTAGACTGTTCATACAATATACTAGACTCCTGTTAACAATCTTCACATTCATGTACTATTGCATTAGCCTTATTTTTTCATTTACAAATTGCATCTTGATTCTTCAGTCAGAGCAGAGATGGTTAAGGGCTTTGCTCAAGGGTCCAGCAGTGGCAGCTTGACAGTGGTGGAGCTTGAACCTCCAACCTTCTAATCAGTAACACTGAACTTAAACCAGTGAGTCACCACTACCTGTCATGCCTCAATGATGCCTCAAATTACACCTGAGAATATAACGTCTTATTTCACCTCATAAAATAACACACTATTTATAAAGACTTAATAAATAATAAACCATAATTCTAATCATTGTATTAAGTCACAAAAACACGCACCAAGAAAAATGATACAGAATAGTGATTAAATGAGAAAATCCATATCTTTATTCTCAACACATTTGTCAAAAGATAATACTGAGACATCCAATTAAGTTTAAAATATCTATTTGCCATCACCCGCTGTAGCGCATTTCTCTCTCTAAACATTTAACTGTCTTAGCTTACATTAGCATGTTCTCTCTTTGTAATCTAATCAATAAACAAACAAATCAATCAACAAAACGCAAAGCCAAAACAAACTAATTTTCTGATCTCATAAGAGTAACAATAGTGGTCTTTGTTCCTATTAAACCTACTGGAACTAGAAAACTGGAATTTCTGAACTTGTGCACACTTATTTTATGATCAAATTTGACCATACACAATTTTGATAAATAAAAGTGGTATAGCCAGTGTTACTCTAAACATGTAAACCTTTCATCCAATTCAGTCCCATTTTCATGTTTTCCATAAAACACAGCAGGCCATTATTTTGATCTTATGCCGACAGAAAGAGAAGATGTTTGTTTGTCTTGTTTCTGTCAGAATGCAGTCATGTGCTATAACTGGATTAGTGAGGCAGAAAACCGTTCAAGGAAAAAGTGATCAGACCCTACTATCTCCATAGCAACCATGCTCCTCAAACAGGAGAAATCAAGCAATGTTGGAAAACCCCAAAATATCATAGCTTCAATGTTTGTATGCATGTGAATGTGTACTTTTAGTGCTGCTGATCTCGTTAATTTAATAAAATATTGTTGTTAATGACTCAATGTTTCATGAGCTGGTTACATTTCAACATGTTTACCATACATGTGAAGTTTTAGCCATACTGATTGCTGAACATTGGAACTATGTCACACTTCTTGCTTGAACATCCTTAACCTCATTAGTCGTGGCTATCAAGGCAACACCATTTGTGAGAGACCAAAAAATGAAATGCCAGTTTAGAATAATGGGTATACTGATGTCATGCTGACTGTCTAGGACAATTAAAGGTCTGGTTTATAAGTCTCATTTCCTGTTTCCAATTGGTGCCACTATGACTGTGAATCACATTTGGTATCCTTGAACATAGATTTTTTGTTTGAAGCACATAGTATGCCCCACTTCCTACTGTGTGATCAGGAAATTACCTCATTCTGGAAATATGATGAGATATCAACAATTCTTTTACAATATTGAATCATTTGTTGCCATTATACTTACCAAGGTAGGGCTGAATCTTATAAATCTCCTAGAAGGAATATTTATTACATTAGTACATCTAAAACTGCTGGCTTACTGTCTGTCTTATCTGTCTATCTATGTAGCTAGCTAATTAGCTATTACACATTTACTACTGTTATATTACACCTTTATAACATCTCTATTACACATTTAATTCTTTAATTATTGCACACTCGTTCCAGCTCTATTACACAATTTCTACTGTTGTATTAAACTTTTATTATGCCTATATTACACATTAATTCTCTAATTATTGCACATTGGTTCTAACTCTATTACACATTTACTACTGTTATATTACACTTTTATAACACCTGTGTTTTGCATTAATTCTCTTATTATTGCATTCATTCCAGCTCTATTACACATTTACTACTGTTATATTAGACTCTTATAACAATATTACACATAACAATATTACACATCAATTCTGTAATTATTGCATCTGTACCAGCACTATTACACAATTACTACTGTTATATTAACTAAATGCAATAGCTATTCATCCATAGTTCTTCCATATTACATTACCCTAATCTATTAACTATGACTGCAGTGTTTTGTAATTTACACAACAAGGTCAATGATTCTGTGTTTTTTCTCCAAGAGATAAATGGATAATTTATTATTGCGCTCAGGATCAAGCTGGGGACCCTGTAGCTGTGATGCTGCAAAGGCATCTCGTGTGCATGTGTGCTATCAGCAACCTGAAACCACCTGTTGCATAAATTTAATTCAGTCTTGGCAACTGTCTAGGGCTAATGTAATGTAGCCAGTCTACATATCAGCATGATTTGGAAGGTGGGAGAGTAGCTTCGGTGCCAGCTGAATGGATTTTCTGGAGCTCAAGCAATGTAATTATTTATATTAAACAAATCATCTAGGTAAACATATTTAGACATTGTAGCATATGGGAGTATGATTTACCAGCCAGAAGCATGTGGCTTCTGGTGGTCATTGGATCACTGAAACAGAATATCTATATCTATATCTATATCCATATCCATATATATATATATATATATATATATATATATATATATATATATATATATATATATATATATATATATATATATATATATATATATATATGTATGTATAATATCTATTACACTTAATACCCTATTTGTATTTTTTTTTCTGTCCAGAAAGCTGTGTGTGTGTGTGAGAGAGAGAGAGAGAGAGAGAGAGAGAGAGCTGAGCAAAGGCAAGGCATATATATATATATATATATATATATATTATCTTAAAATTTTATGGCATCAAGAATTTGTAGGCTGTTGAGAGTAATGCCAATGACTTTCATTGGTGCCTACTAAACAAAGTTCTCAGAGGAAATTCGCACAGAAACAGAGAGAAGATGAATCTTCATCTTTGACACAGAGTGTTAACAGAGTTCATGACTGGACAAAGCACAGGATCTGTCAATCTTGAGCCCAATCCCGACTAGGCTTTACTTTAGACTAGAGTTCGTCAATCAATCAACATGTATTTAAGCAACTTAATCAATTCTGTTTTTGCAAGGTTTTCCTCTTATTGGCTTTTCCACTAGCAATTCTTGCAGTTTCTTTATTTCTTTATCTATTAGATCTATCTATCTATTTCTTTGTTTGCCTGAACTTATTAATAAAGACTATGCTTATGCTTATATCCACATTGATACATATACAACAATATTCTACCATATCAAAATAATTCATCAACAATATAATTTTTTGACAATAAAAGAACATTCATCATTAGTACAGTATAATAAATATTTGGTTTCCAGAAAGGATTCTAAATAATTTACTTCACTGAAAGAACTGCATTATACATCGACTTACTTATTGAACTTAAATTTCCAAATATTAAGACATTGTTATTTTACTATTATTTAAAAAAAATATTTACAAAATGAATATAATTAACTTAAAATGCATAGGATTAATAGTTAAATAGATCAATAGATGCATAGTGATCATATAGATGCATAGTGACCATGCATGCATTATTCTTTTTTTCTGGAAAAACACACACAAAATAGCTCATACTGTCAGTAGATTGATTTACTTTAACAATGGTTTCTCAACTCCACTGCTGTTACTTTCCCAACTTTCAGAGTTTCAAATGAAATTGACCTGATTTTGTTAATGAGCTAATTATCAAGACCTCCATAAGTTGATCCAGGTGTGCTTGCTATGGGAATAGGGAAAGCTTGAAACTCCACAGGGTGATAGACTTCTGGGACTGAAAGATGAGAAACAAGAACGAGAAGCTGATTGACATTTTAAGCAGAATCTCCTTTTCCAAAACCCTATGACAGACTGACTAGTTGTTATTTACATTTACTGCATTTGGCAGACTTCCTTATCCAAAGCAACATACATTTGATCTCATTTATACAACTGAGCGATTGGGAGTTAAAATCAAGTTAACAGGCAGTTCAATAGTAAAATCAGCTCTGTGGCAATTATTAAAAATATGAACTGAGGGTAAAATACAGATCATGGATAGAATGGTCCATTTTTTTTTACTGTCTGAAGTATACTTACTTTTTATTGAAACAGAAGTACACTCAGACTTTATGTGTATCTCAAACTTCATACTCACATTATTTATTTTGTAGTATTGTAGTGTTCAATCTGAAAATTCCAACAAGAATTGAAGTACCTGGATGATGCAACAAACAATAAAGTGTAGAATGTTGGATATTTCATGCACTCATCAGTCACTGCTTTGAATATGTGGTGGAAGAGGGGTGGGGGTACCAGGCACTGATACTGATACTGACAAAAGAACATTTAAGATGGCTGATGATAGCCCAGTGGACAAAGACATCCTACAAATGCCTATTTTATTGATTTAATTTATTTTTATTTATATATTTTTTTAAAGATTTAAAAAAAAAAATCACTGTTAAAGCTAATGGCATCACATGCATTTAAGATTCCATGGACTGGGAAAAAGCTTATACTTCCGGTAAGTAAAAAACGTTAGTGTTCAATTTGAGACAATACTATTCTTCTAAAAATTCATACAGTAGACACTAGAGTAAATAGTGAATAGTGTATGTGCGTAGTGCATAGTATGTTATTTGGGACATGATTCTTGATTTACTAAATGGTTGTGTGTGAAAACAAGCGGTGCTCATTTGGGTTTTTTTAAATTAATAATAAAAAAAAAAAGAATGTGTAAATGCAGTGTAGCTGTTATGTAACCACAATACAATTTAATAAATTTTAAAGGAGCAGAGATTGTGGACACAAATTAATATGGCAGAAAGACTTACTTGCGGCATCTCAATACACACATTATTATTATTATTCTATTTGGGATCTTTGGGATCTTAGTAAAACAATTATTAAAAAAAGATTTACAGAAATGTACATATTAAGACAAATACCTTCCTACCACAATTTATACAATAATAATATAATAATATTTTTTAGAGGAATCATCAAAGTAGGTACAATATTTAACATAATTTAGGCTTGGTGGTTAGTACATTTGCCTCACACCACCAGCTTTGGGGGTTCGATTCCCACCTCCGTTATGTGTGCGTGGAGTTTGCATGTTCTCCCTGTGCCTCGGGGGTTTCCTCTGGGTACTCCGGTTTCCTCCCCTCGTCCAAAGACATGCGTTGTAGGTTGATTGTCATCTCTAAATTGTCTGTAGCGTGTGAGTGTGTGTGATGTGTGTGTGTGTGTGATTGGGCCCTGCGATAGACTGGCATCCTGTCCAGGGTGTACCCTGCCTTGTGCCCGTAGTCTCCTAGGATAGGCTCCAGGTTCCCTGTGACCCATTAGTAGGATAAGCAAGTATAGAAAATGGATGAATGGATGGATGAATGTTCATTGTAATAATGAATTGCTGGCCCACATATTGACTTACAAGAAATTAAATAAGCTAATAGTATTTTTTAAAATTAATGATGCTTGACTACAAATTTACAGCCATGAAAGTGCAATCAAAGCAGAGTGGAGGGCAGTGCACATCATTTTCTACATGTTCATTTTATTTTTTAATTTTCCTATTAATAAATATTGGGGTATTGCCTCAGATGAAATAGCTGCTGTTTATTACTTTATTGAATATGTCATGTGATGCTTTTAAAAGGGAAGTGTAGGTTGCAAAGTCTAGACACTGATTAAGGCCTAAACCAGAGATGATTGTGTAACTATTCCCTTAATCATCATTAACACAAAAAAGAGCTAAATATGTGCAGACATAAAAACACTTAGAGTTAAGTGATTAACTTTCAAGAAAAATGTTTGAATCTATCTGTCTGAGTGCCTTGGGCTAAAGTCATTAGTTCTGATAACGTTCGAGCACTACTATGTTTGTAGGTCTGGCTCTATGCAGTGTTTGCACTAACTCTCTATAGAGGCTTTGTTAAAGAGGTTATAGGGTTTATTTAGAGTCATAACTTTTCAGCTCAGGGCTGAAAATGTGATTTAAGGCAACTATGGACCTCATAAAACATCCAGCTCCACTGAGGGAGATATGAACCAGTCCACGAACACACACAGAGGTTTCAATTCCTCCCCTGATATTTCTGCTTTCATATTGTTTTTATCTTTTTGCTCTTTCTCATCTATTTCTGTCTTGTTCCTGCTGCTCAATAACTGACTCTCTTGGCCAGCATCCTGTAACCCTTTCTGTCAATTACAGTGATTAATGTGACACCTCTGTGTTTAGAAATAACAGTGTCCCAGTGACCGGTTTTCCCAACGGTGTCGAGAGGAAGAGACAAAATGTCCATGTAGAATTTTACAGCAGCTTGGCAGCACTTGGCAGATAGTATCTCTCAAACTGTGTTGTACAAATTGAACTAAGGAGCTAGGATGGGCATGGTGGCTTAGTGATTAGCACATTTGCCTTATACCTCCAGGGCTGGGGGTTGAATCCCTAGTTTGCCCTGTGTGCATGGAGTTTGCATGTTCTCCTCATACCTCTGGGAATTTCCTACACGTCTCTGGTTTCCTAGCTCTGTCCAAAGACATGTGTTGTAGGATGATTGGCATCTCAAATTGTCTGTGTTGTATGAATATAATTGTGATTGTGCTCTGCATGTGGTTGTCAATGATTCCAGGGTGTCCCATGCCTTCTTTCCTGTTAGTCTGCAAGTTCCTGGTGACTCTGTGTAGGATAAGTGGTACAGAAAATGGATGGATGATTGGACTAAGCAGCTATAAAGTGAGGCTGATGCAGCACACAGCTAATTGTTTTGCATTGCAAGAACAGGATACACACTTTAGCCTGCCTATCTAGTTAGAACCAAAAACTAGTATTTTTCTGTTACAGAACAAGTTTAAATTAAATCTAAATCTAATATAATATACTGTCATTGTGCCTCAGTACAGTGGCCACTAATTTACAATATACAATTTGTATATCATGTCTACAGTATACATTTGTAGAATGAGGTGTCTTAGTAATATAGTAAAATGCCACACAAAATTCATATTAGGAATTGAATGTCATTATAATATTACTCACAATAAACCTGAACCAAAATGTAGATGTCTATCAAAGATATCAGTTAAACATCTGTGTGTTCACTGGAGCAGGTGATGCCACATGCCCAACTGTAAATCTCAGTCACAGGCTTATGAACCCTCAATTCAATGTGTGATAGTGTCTTTTACTCTTTTCCAGCGAGTATTCTGAAGTCTTGATCAAAATAATTCATCAAAATAAAATAAAAAACAAATATAAAAATAATTCAACTGACATTATAATATTATGCCTCTAACAGCTGAGATGCACAAATCAAAAGTATAATATTAAATGATACAAATGTAATGATGTCTCTATGGGAAGAATCTCTCTTCTTGTTTCACCAGAAGGCACAGACGTTTCAGAAGGTGCAGAAGTTTTGGCTCACACTAATGAAGGCCAACTTGTCAAAGCAGCCTCAGGCGTCCTTATATCGCTGCTTCATAGAAAGCATACTCACTTACAGCATCTCAGTGTGGTATGTCGGCTGCACAATGGCTGACAAGAAAACTCTCCAGAGAGTCATTAAATCAGCCCAGAAGATCATCAGCACACAGCTGCCTGTGCTGGAGGACATCTAGAACACCCGCTGTCTCTGGCAGACCAAAAGCATCATCAGAGACACATCCTACTCAGGTCAGCACTTCCTCACCCTGTTGCCCACCAGGAAGTGATACAGGTCCATCCAGACATGAGGTTGAGGCTCCTAAATAGCTTCTATCCCAGTGCTGTGAGAGAACTGAACTCTAAACGGATTTTTCTATCCTACTGATACCCCTATGCATCCACTGTGCACCCACTGCCCCTCTATCCACTAATATCTACAAGTGTAGGT
Organism: Hemibagrus guttatus; assembly: GCA_033459395.1. Taxonomy (NCBI): domain Eukaryota; kingdom Metazoa; phylum Chordata; class Actinopteri; order Siluriformes; family Bagridae; genus Hemibagrus; species Hemibagrus guttatus. The sequence continues at coordinate 21,158,428 of JAUCMX010000008.1, forward strand.
GAAGGTGAAACAGTGTTAAAATGCAATAACTGTCCTTGGTCACTGTGTACAATAAGGGTCATTTGATACAAAATATGTGATTTATTTATTTATTTATTTATTTATTTATTTATTTATACACAGCACCCTCCACTAATATTGGCACCCTTGGTAAATATGAGCAAAGAGGTCTTTATTGTTAACCTTATCAATAAAGAATACAATATTGTATACTTCCAGCATCATTGCGATTACAATAAAACATTCTTTTTTATTCTATACTATTCTACTGAAATTAATTCATTAAGCTGTTATAAGCTGAAAAATATATTGATGTTTTGCAAGGTTCCCAATTCATATATATTAAACCCAGCCACTGCTATTTTTACAAGGTTGTTATCTATTTACCTACTTTTATATGAAACAATCCATGTTTGTTCTTATTAAACAGAATGTAAATAAATTAAAAATCGATATGGATTGAATGGATGATACCAAATTCAATTGGTAGAGTCTTTTTGATAGCATTGAGCTTTATAAATACAAAATGTTGTTAGTGTAATAAATTTATTTTGTGTTTCTACTTAACAGAAACATGAGAAATAACACAAAAATAACACAAAAAAACTCCTTTCAATGTTTAGGCTAGAATGAAGTGTAGAGGAGAAGAAGAAAGAGAGAGAGAGAGAGAGAGAGAGCGAGAGAGAGAGAGAGAGAGGGGGTATGAGAGGGAGAAAGAGAGAAAGAGGCACACAGTTGCACTCAGGAATCCAGATAACACGTAGCACAGCTTGATCCCAGCGATGACATGCGAACTTTAAACCATGTTAATGCTACAAGGTGGCTCCCCAGCTGCAGCCCTACAATGAAAGGGTACTGCCTCCGGCAATCCTCTTTTCAGTGGATAATTTCTGGATAACTTTGTGCAAAATGCCCTACAGTGTATTCAGTCATGCTTACTAATGCCTATCGATCAGTCATGTTTTTTCCCTCTACAGGAGAACACTCCAAATGCTCAGGTAGAAAAGAATGGCTTTGCTTCTCTGCAGGAACTCAGTATTAAAATGTTGCTTCTCAGTATTAAATTAGCCTTCTGCATGTAAGCAAAGCTTTTATAGGTAATAAATGTCAAAAAGTGTATTTATTCAAGTGGATATGCACATTGTAATGCAAAGATGCAGTGACACTGCTGATGGAAAGTGAACACATGGGCTTGTTTTGTTTGAAGTAATTTAATTGTCTTTTCCTTGATAAGCTTCTATACCAACTGTAATAACTGTAATAGTAATCAGTTAGAAGTCTGTAAGATTAGTGCATTGTTTTAGTCTCAAACATAATTACTGTAATCTATTTTAGCACTCTGTCAACACATGCACAATTCTGAATATTCTTTTACATTACAAAACATGATTATATCAAGGACAGTATGCAGAGTTTAAAGAATACAAGTAAAGAAACTCAGCATGACTTCTTAAACTCATGGTTCATCAGAAGACACCGAAAAGCATAAATAAATCTAAGCTTCCAGGTTCAGGTCAACTCAGAACAAATGAGAAATAAACAGATTTGGAAATACACATTGTAGAAATAGGCTAGCATGGCAAATCTTTCAAAGATAAACAGATACTATAGAAATTTGACATTCACAACAGATTATCTTCTGTTTAGAAATGTCTTAAGGTGTTTTATTTTTTCGAATTTTGGATTTTGTACAACGAAACACAAACAACAGAACACAAATACACAGAATGGAATGAAGAAGAAGAATGGGGCTGATTTCTTTCTAGTCCAGACTGTAGATACATGCAATGCATCAGCGTCAGTCATGAAACAAACTGAAACACTTCCTAGTTTACATTTTTTTTTCAGCCAGCTTCACCAACAAATTTGGAACACATAGACAGTGTCTCCAAATCAAACCCAAAAACAATGTAAAAAATATGAGCAAATAAAGAGCTAGGAGCTAATTAAAACCATGGTAGAAATCTTTTTAGCAAAACTGACATATACTAAATGAAGAAGGGGCTAAAACACACAACTTATATAGAGAAACTAATTGTGGAACTAATTTACAAGAAATGAGTGGGACAACAGAAGCACAAATTTAAAATATACAGCAGGGTGCCCTCTGGTGGTTTGGCAGTGAATTGTGTATGGTGTATTTAAGAGTCAGTATGATTGCATGCAACCAGGTGGGGCAGTGGTGGCTCAAGTGCTTGTTGATCGGAGGATCAGGGTTCAAGCCCCAGCACCACCAAGCTCCAATGTTGGGCAACTGAACATGGCCCTTAACCCTTCCTGCTCCACATAGCTTCTGTGTTCTGACCCCAACTTCCTCAGCTGGGATATGTGAAGAAAAGTATTTCACTGTGCTGAAATGTATATGTTGCCAAAGGTTTTGGCAAACTTAACCCATCCAAGTCATTGAATTCTTGTGTTGTTTTTCAGGGTTGGGGCTTAGCCCTTTAGTTCCAATGAAAGGAACTCTTAATGCTTCAGCATACCAAAACATTTTGGACAATTTCATGCTTTCAACTTTGTGGGGACAGTTTGGGGATGACCCCTTGCTGTTCCGAAATGACTGGCCTGCTCAGAGCCCTGACCCCAACCCAATAGAACACCTTTGGGATGAATTAGAACGAGACTAATTAAGAGACTGAAAAGTCTTAATTGGATTAAAAAATACCTGCTGTGGTGTGACGACAGATGCTTTCTGCTTGCACAAAAGTTGTTCCTGTACAAAAGTTTTGTTTAGAATATATGTAATGCACATTGTAAATGAATATTTGAATCAAATTGCAGTGTTTAGGGTACATATTAATCAGGGGTTGGCAAGTTTGTTTGGCCTCGGGCCATTTTTTTTCTGAGTCAATAGATAATGGCTGGAAAATATATAGACTAATGGCCATTAAATATATGGCCTATGGATTAATGAAATCAAATTTAAATAGAGGAAGTCCAGTACTGGTATCTTGTGAGCATCCAATCAAATTCAGTTGTAAATAAATACATGCGCACACAATCTGCAGCGTTGTTTACTATTTGCGTGGTTTAAATTGGATCAACATTTAAGCTAGCAAGCTAAAAATGTCACTATCAAAATGCCAAAAGAGGAAAGTTGACAGTGAGAATAGAGCCTTCAAAGAAGAATGGAAGGAGAAATATGCTTTCATCCTACCTGCGTTCGTGAATGCCAAACCTTTGTGTCTCATCTGCAATGAGGTTGTCGCTGTGTGCAAAGAATACAACATTAGACGATACCACGAGACAAAACACAGAGCTTTCAAGGTGTCTTTTCCACCCCAGAATGAAGCACGAAGACTCAAAATTGATGCACTTGTTTCAGGGTACAGCCACAGCAGCAGAGTCCTGGGGCATGGCCTCACAGTCCAGGAGAAAGTGGCCAGTGTCTCACTTAAAGCGTCCTGGGTTCTTGGAGGCCTTTCACTGATGCAAAAGTTTTCAAAGAGGTAATGGTTTTGCAGGAGCTGGCCACTGATAAATCCACGGATGCTCTAATTGCCTCAGTGAAACAGGTACCACTCTCTGCTCGATCAGATGTGTGTCGTGTTGAGGCACTGGCTTCTGAAGTGGAAGGAGATATCATTGACACACTCCATCTTCTTCTTTCGGCTTTTCCCTTCAGGGGTCGCCACAGCGAATCATCTCTCTCCACCTATCCCTATCTTCTGCATCCTCAACACTTGCACCCACTAGCTTCATATCCTCATTTATTCCATCCATATACCTCCTCTTTGGCCTTCCACTTTGCCTCCTGCCTGGCAGCTCCATGTCCAACATTCTCCTACCAATATACTCACTCTCCCTCCTCTGAACATGTCCAAACCATCTTAATCTGTCCTCCCTAACTTTGTTCCCCAAACGTCCAACATGAGCTGTCCCTCTGATGTACTCGTTCCTAATCCTGTCCAATCTTGTCACTCCCAAAGAGAACCTCAACATCTTCAGCTCTGCTATCTCTAGCTCCGACTCCTGTCTCTTCCTCAGTGACACTGTCTCTAAACCATACAGCATGGCCAGTCTCACCACTGTCCTGTACACCTTCCCCTTGATTCTCGCTGATATTTTCCTATCACACAGAACTCCCAACACCTTTCTCCACCCATTCCAACCTGCCTGCACTTGCTTCTTTACCTCTTTCCCACACTCTCCATTACTCTGGACTGTTGACCCCAAGTACTTAAACTCCTGTACCTTCTTTACCTTTTCACCCTGTAACCTTACTGTTCCACTTCCCTCCCTTTCATTCACACACATGTACTCAGTCTTACTACGACTGACTTTCATTCCTCTTCTCTCCAGCGCAAACCTCCACCTCTCCAGGTTTTCCTCCACCTGCTCCCTGCTCTCACTACAGATCACAATGTTATCTGCAAAAATCATTGTCCAAGGAGACTCCTGTCTGACCTACTCTGACAACTGGTCCATCACCATAGCAAACAGGAAGGGGCTCAGAGCCGATCCTTGACGCAGACCCACCTCCACATTGAACTCTGACCTACAGCACACCTCACCACTGTCCTGCTCCTCTCATACATGTCCTGCACCACTCTGACATACTTCTCTGCTACTCCTGACTTCCTCATACAGTACCACAGCTCTTCTCTCCAAGTCTACAAACACACAGTGCAACTCCCTCTGACCATCCCTATACTTCTCCATCAAAATTCTCAGAGCAAAAATTGTATCTGTTGTGCTCTTTCTGGGCATGAAGCCATACTGCTGCTCACAAATTTCCACTACCTTCCTTAACCTAGCTTCCACTACTCTTTCCCATAGCTTCATTGTATGGCTCATCAACTTTATTCCACTATAGTTGCTGCAACTTATTCTTAAAGATCGGCACTAACACACTTCTTCTCCATTCCTCAGGCATCCTCTCACTCTCTAAAACCCTGTTGAACAAACTAGTTAAAAATTCCACTCCTGCCTCTCCTAGACACTTCCAGACCTCCACCGGGATGTCATCAGGACCAACTGCCTTTCCACTTTTCATCCTCTTCAAAGCCTTCCTGACTTCATCCTTTCTTATCTTATCTACTTTCTGTTCCACAGAGTTCACCCCTTCTACTCTTTTTTCCCTCTCATCAGCTCCTCAAAGTACTCCTTCCATCTCCTCTGTACACTCTCCTCACTTGTGAGCACCCTTCCATCTCTATCCTTAATAACTCTAACTTGCTGCACATCCTTCCCATCTCGATCCCTCTGCCTAGCTAACCTGTACAAGTCCTTCTCTCCTTCTTTAGTGTATAACCTAGTGTACAACTCATCATATGCCTTCTGCTTGGCCTTAGACACCTCCCTCTTCACTCTGCGCTGTAATTCCTTGTATTCCTGTCTATTCTCTTCAGTCCTGTCCATGTCCCACTTCTTCTTGGCTAGCCTCTTCCTCTGGACACTATCCTGAACTTCCTCATTCTACCACCAAGTCTCCTCATCTTCTTTCCTCCTTCTAGATGACTTACCCAGCACCTTTCTCCCTGTCTCCCTGATTACTTCTGCTGTAGCTTCCCAGTCATCTGGCAGCACTACCTGACCACCCAGAGCCTGCCTCAACTTCTGTCTAAATTCCTCACAACATTCCTCCTTTTTCAGCTTCCATCAGCTTCTCTATCTTTGACCTCTTCTTCTTAGAGACCATCAAAGTCATCCTACACACCACCATCCTATGCTGTCTGGCTACACTCTCTCCCACTACCACTTTACAGTCACTAATCAGCTTGAATCCTGCTCCTATACTACGAGCATTGCTACCCTTCCACCTGGTCTCCTGTATGCATAGTATATCCACCTTCCTTCTCTCCATCATATCAGCCAGCTCTCTACCTTTCCCTGTCATAGTACCAACATTCAGAGTTCCTATTCTCAGTCCTACACTCTTACCTTTCCTCTTCTCTCTCTGTCTGTGCACTCTCCTCCCTCCTCTACTTCTTCAACCAACAGTAGCCCAATTTCCACCGGCGCCGATGGCGGTCGTTGTTAACCCGGGCCTCGACCGACCCAGTATGAAATTCAGAGTACTGACGATTCGCATGGTTAAATTTGGCAATGTTTTACACCGGATGCCCTTCCTGACGCAACCCTCTCTATTTATCCGGGCTTGGGACCGGCACAGAAGTCACTGGACTGTGACCCCCATGGCTAGATTCATTGACGCACTCCATAAGGCTGATTATTTTTCTCTCACCATTGATGAGAGCACTGACAGCATAGATGTGGCCCAAATGTATGTCTATGTTAGATACTTTGATGGCAAGTCATTTAAGAAAGCGCTGTTGTCTCTTATTCCATTAGAAGGCCACACCACAGGTGACATAATATTTGCCAAACTCAATGAGGCGTTTAGGCAGCATTCACTATAATTTGAGAAAGTTAATTTTATTGTGACAGACGGTGCTCCTTCTATGGTGGAAAAGCGCAGAGGTTTAGTGAGCAGGCTGAAAGAAGTTGTCCCTCACATACAAGCATTACACTACCTTATTCATCAGAGCATCCTCTGTGCGAAGCTGAGCTAAAAGTAATGCGTATCATTAATTATGTCAGAGGCACATCAAGCACACAACACCGCCTTTTTCGACAACTTGTGGCTGAGTCAGAGGAGGCCACGCATAGTGATCTGCTTCTACACAACGATGTACGTGGGTTAAGCAAAGGGAAAGCTTTAGAACGCATGTGTGCACTTCTGAATGAGATCAAGGCCTTCATGAGAATGAGAAATAATGAGACAGCAGCTGATCACCTTGCACATCTGGAAGATGAGAAGTTCATGGCCAATGTAGCTTTTCTAGCAGATATATTTGGTCATCTTAACCAGCTCAATCTGCAGCTTCAGGGGAGAGACAAAATTAGAGTTGTTGGAAACAGACATTAACAACCAACAGGCTGCTTCATTTCAATACATTAAAGGTACAAGTGCCAGGACATGTGACTGAGCTAATGGTGGATTTCATCAAACAGTTTGGGAAAACTTCATGTCCAGATTTGATGACTACTCTGTCCCAAAAGCCATCATTGCCTTCGTGCGCGATCCCCTCAGTATCCAACCAAGTCCAGAATTCTCTTTACTGGCAAAGAAAACCCTTCCATCATTAAATGAGGAAACATTTAAGATGTAGTTTTCGAAGTGTCCTCACAGGTCAGCTCTGCGCTCCCAGGCGCAGAATCTGTGTGTGCATTCTGGCTTGCGTGCTCTTAGGATTATGATACAATCAAGAAGCTCACTTTCCATGTGCTCACGATGTTTCCTTCTACTTATACGTGTGAGTCCACATTCTCGTCAATGAATGCAATAAAAATGCACGAGAGAAACTGAATGACACATAAAAACCTGGAGAATTCCCTGTGCATCAAAGTGACATCTATAACACCAGACATCGAAAAAATTGTGAAAGAGGGGAAATTCCAGTATTCACACTGAGTGGTCATTTACCTTCCTATCAGGATATTTCCATTACTCGAAGCAGCATTTTACTTCGTTTGTTAGTTTCATTTTGAGCCACGTCATCTTTTTCTCAAACGAGTTGTAGATAAGCGTCATTCTGTTTATAATAAAGAAATTGTGCAAAATATGTGTGCTAAGCTTCTGTATAGAACACGTATGTGAGTGTATGTGCAATGACGAGCAGCTCTGTTACTGCTGAGAGGCCGAGACAGAGAGGACAGAAAGGAGCCGTGCACGGTGGCTTGCGCATCTGAGTGAATGTGTGTCAAAGTAAGACTCAGATATTAAATAGCATATAATAAACATTACTACATAGAGATGGGATCCCAGCTTTGCATGTATGTTATCTATGGGACTCACAGCCATATCATTTAAACAGTCAATTTTCAAAATCATCTTGCGGGCCAGAAATTATTGGCCTTGGGCCAGAATTTTCCCGAGGACCGGATGTTACCGACCCCCGATATAAACAGTACTTTTGGAATCTGCAATCGTATTGACCGTTCAGAATGACAAGAATAGATGTATGCAAACCTAGCCAATGAGAAAGGATCACAGGATGATAATTTTTCCTTTATCAGTCCTTTGAAGGAGAAACTTGATGTAGCCTAAGCACACATTGCTGAATTAGGGTACAAATTATACGAAAGGATATATAACAGAACTAAGTTTGGTCTGGGTCTGTTTTGTTTTAGAACAAAATGCTTACAGTCTTTCTGTTTATAATGTTTTGTATTTGGAAGAAAGACAGCATAAAATTACAAGCAACAAATTACTTTTAAAAACCCACATTATTCTTATTATGTCATTGAGAGGCCTTATTATGTAATGCAATGCTAAAGACTAATAATTTCATTGTTAAGATATTAATCGGTATTACATGTTAGCCCTCCAATCTAATATCTTCACTAGCCACCACTCCACACTGTACATTCATAGTATGCAAGGGAGGAGAAAATAAGAAGCAGGTGAAAATAAACAGAAAAACAAACAGATGATGAAAGTGAGGTACCTGGTGTTTAATGATATGAGCTGTGACACAATGTAGGGATTATCTACACTAGCATTTGATACAAACCAGAATGTCTTAACCTTGGGATTTCTTGTGATCGTACTATATTTGCATGCTGGTGTATACCATTTTGTGGTTTCAATTTACATGATTTGAGAATAATATTCTGTCTTATTATCACAATGTGGTGATAAAAACTGTTGTAGGAAAAGTATGGACCATTCATAGATTTTTTTATATAACTTTTTTCAATCTTTATGTTTTTCATATTTTACATGGATTTTGCTTGTTCATTTATTTTGCTCTAAATAGGAATTTCAACATGAAATACTGTGCTTACAAGCATCATCAGAGACACATCCCACTCAGGTCAGCAACTCCCGGTGCTGGATGTTAGAATATACTGCACATATAATCTTAAGTGACATGAGCAATAGTTCCTTTTTATGCTGCTGTTACCTGTGTAATGAGATGACTCTTACTTCCCATTGGCTTGGTTCTAGCACTGATATGCTTTATATCAGAGGAGTCCATGTAAGCATTTAGAACACCTCATATAAAAGTGTTCATTCTGATGTATTACCTATAAAAATATGCAAACATAGAAAATTCTTGCCTTGTCCTGATTAAGCTGAACTGTTTATGTATCTATATACTACTATTTATTTATTTTTGTTTATGTAACTGTATAAACCTTTTATATTCACACACATCATTTCCTGTAGTGGTAGAGGTTCAAAGATCCACGGCATTTATGTGAGAATTTTGATTTATTTCCTTTTCTTTCTGATTTAACCATAAAGTCTGAAATTAAAGCACAAGATAAAGAACTGGTTATCAGATTTTTTAATGTCATGGTAGCAATTTCATCTAAATACATTTAAATGTAACTTAATTAATTGTTATATGTTTGTATTACTTTCATTACAATACGTTGCCGTATTTCTAATGCTTAGAACTTGTGCATGAAGTGATGTAGCATGTTGCCCTAGTGTTATTTAAAGGGTAATATAACAGGAATTAAACTTCACAGGGGGCACTGTTATAGGAAAATAAATCAACAAAGGCATGGTGTGATTTGCCTTACTATACTAGTAGATCCTGAAGAGTTTTATTCTTCTTACACCAAAAAATATTTAAAATAAGTTATTAATTGATAGCTAAGTTGAAAGGTGAATGAAGTATGATTAGTCTATACCTTTTAAGATTAGGTCTCTGTTGGTTAAATCGTTGGGTTTACTATTTAATTTTTTTTCACTCCTTATGCCCACTCCAATTCCAGCCCATGTTCACAAAGATCTGCCCCAGGACCAATAATGGCCTGTGAAGTGCAGTTACAACTAGGGTTACCAAGTTCAACTGTTTAGTTAATATTCATGCAATTTCCCTGCCTGATTTTGTTACAAATATCTGATTAAATGATCAAACTCTAGAATAATAATGAACAAATAACAGAATAGTTGTTAACTGCCTAATTATGAACAGTTGAGTTGTAAGAAAAATAATATACACCAAAACTATGTAACTGAATCGATACTGTATATGGGCTCTGTATGCTGGCTTGTGTTATTATTTTAGCAGATAATGTTTGCTCACGAAGCCATTCACGTGCTTGAAAGCCAGGTTACCAGCATTAAAACATTTCAAAAAATAGGCTCATAATGATGAATGATTAATGTTTTATACATTCACTCAGGTTTGTAGCTGGAGAAATGGCTGCAAGGCTGATTTATACTTCTGCATACAGATTTCAGAATGTCATACTCTGACGCACACACACGGGGAGCATTTATATTTACAGGTAACGTGAGTGTGTCCTTGAAATAAAATGCAGCTTGCCATCTTATTGTGTAACTTTTTTTTTAAAGGGACAGGTTTACCTCTCTATAATGTACATATTGTTAATTCATAGATTACACCTAGTTTATCTATCTATCTATCTATCTATCTATCTATCTATCTATCTATCTATCTATCTATCTATCTATCTATCTATCTGTATATACACTGTATATTATCTCTGTTACTGCTGTACATACAATGTACAAAATGCACTCATTTTGCACAATATATAATTACACTTAACACTTTTTCTGCTGTAAATACAATACAACACATACTTCCTCTATACACATACTGACATAGCCTTATTTATTGATGTACATATTTACATATTTATCTGCACTTGTTCATTTGCACAATTTCTACTATTTGCAGTTCTGGTAGATGCTAAACGGCATTTCGTTGCTATGTACCTGTACTTTGCAATGACAATAAAGTTGTATCTATCTATCTATCTATCTATCTATCTATCTATCTATCTATCTATCTATCTATCTATCTATCTATCTATCTATCTATCTATCGCAATAATGTAACACTAGTTTTCTTGCTGCTAAAATAAATCATTCTGGAGGTACATTTGGCATTTGTGTATAAAGTTCAACAGTCTTCATTATAAATCACTGCACCAAGTCACTCCATATTTGCATAAAGTTAAACTCTTTTCAACTTTGTCACTTCACTAGACACGCCCACATCTAGTCATCAATGACTGTCGCCAGTCTTCAGCTGTAAAAAAAAAAAAAAGGCCTCCAGTCCAGCTTCTTTGTTGCTGTGAGTCATTGTTTGTGTGAATATAGTATTCCAAATCACTGACACTGGAGACTCTTTCCAAAAATAAAATAAATATCTCTTCACAGAAAAGTTCCCCATATCAGCAGTTTTTTAAATCAGTGTATGTGGAGGTTTCCCCATGTGTATGTTGTCACAATAGAAACAAACTACTGTTTGTAAACTGAATGAATTTTGATGAGATGTACTAAGTAATGGGTTCTGTAACATTTTAATGTGGACTATAAAACCCATTCCTTTAGAGTGGATTATGTAACAGCTTTTATTTGCTGTTTTTTTTAGGTCTCTGACCTGATCTGCAGCTCTGTTGTAGATTCACTCTTGACAGTCCTTAACTGTGAGGTCAAGACGCCTCTGTGATGACTGACTGGCCAGATTTTTCAGTGTCTCTCCTAGTGAGGTGGCACAGTATATATGTGAGAAATAAACATACAAGAATTTAAGAATTTGGGAGATCATTCTAATAGTGAATGATTAACTAATACAAACACAGACACAAGATGATAACCAAGTTGATATTTTAAATAGATGTGTTTTATCAGGATATTTTTTAACTTGCATAAATGAAAGACTTACATTATCTGAATTATCTGAATACTTGATTTTTGACCAGACTATTGGTTTGCCTCATTATGCTTGTCAAACAAAATGTTTTTCCCTAGTATTTTTTCCCTATATTTCCTAATGAAGTAAATTGTGTTCCCTTTTCATTCAGGTACGTTTCAGGCTTGTGAATTCAGCCTCATTGTCATGCTGTCCTAGATTTTGGAGCCAAATAAGGTTCGAATCTGGTTCATCTACAGTTCATCTGTTGAGTTAATTGCCACTCTAGTCTACTCTCTTTAGAAAGTCTTGTAATTCACTTAGAAAATCTGTGTGGTTTTCAAAACATTTAAGTTTAGACTCTGGAGGCTTTCCTTAGATTTTGCCATTGAATTACTCTTTTTAGTGTCTGAAATACTTGACAATGGAGAGTTATTCTACTTTGCTTTTTGGATTTCAAAATGGACATTGTTTGCCTTGTGCTTTGTTCACTCTTCAAACACAATAAAACGTCTGCAAATGCATTTTTCTTTTATTTTTTCTTTCTTTCTTTCTTTTTTTTTTTTTTTTTTTTTTTTTACAATCAGGGCTATTTCTGAAAAGTGACATCCTTCTTCTGACTTAACAAAAACCAGGTTTTGATTCATCTTCTGACTCAGCCCTTAAAAAAGAAAAGAAAAAAGAAAACAATGTCATATATATTTGACTGCTTTAAAAATCCTTTCAAAGTGTCATGCTTTTTAACTATTTCATAGTAAAACATTTTCTAGCAGTTTCACAGTAGGGCAATATGTCAGTGACACCCTCTTTTAAAACAGTACATAGCATGATGTTGTTTGAGTGTTCAAATCACACCACTGACAAACTACCACTACTGTGTCCTTGAGGAATAACCCTAACCCTCAACTGCTGTACAATAGTACAATAATGGATTATATGGTATTTTTTGGATAGGTGGGGGGGCAGAGGTCTGTGCACCCTGCATGTGTCCCAACAAGCATGATTTCTGAGAGCCTTTTATTATAGACAGGTCTTCTCCAAGAGCAGGTGGTCAAAAACAGTCCTACTCAAAGGAAAAGGTCAACCCTTTGGAAAATCCAGAGTTGCAAAAACACCAGCAGTTCTATCCAGTGGAGACAACCACATACAGGGAATGAATAATAATATACCTGACAAGGAGATGGGAGTCCATTGAAGGTTAAAGAAAATAAGCTTAAAATAAGGTGATTGTTGGCATTCTAAGTCTTATTTCTAATTAGGCACTGTGAATTGGCTAGTATGTAATTAACTTTTGCACTGCAAGAACATTAGATCAATTTTGTAAAGCATGTAAGGACATGACTTTTAGAGTTTCATCTATGATGATTTCACATTATAATATGATGATACCTAGCCTATCAAGGTTTCTATGGTGCTAAGAAGATCAGGATGCTGGAGGTTTGTGATTGAGTGTCTATGCCTTCCAAAATACAGTAGGTTTAATAGGCTGCACTCATATTATAAGATTATACGAAAACCTGTGAACTGAGTCAGATATCATTTGTTCTCTGAGTGAGAGCTGTCCATGATGCCAAATAAGCAAGATGAGCCTTTAGAAGCCTGTGTTGAATTCAACATTTACTGTAATGTCCACTCTGGATTCTGGTTTGATTTTATTACCCAAGTGTGCCAAAGAATTTTATTTAAAAGAGTTTTATTTACCCTAAGTAAATAAGAACAAATCGTTTTATGACCTACTGAAGTATCAATCAAATTCTATAGACAATGAATGATTAGGTGTCCGATTTAGATCAATTTAACACCTTCAGATCTGTATTACATAACCAAAAAACTGAATATTTTATTATTGAAACAAAAGGCTCACAGAGGCAGAATAAGGATCCATGTTAATCAGCATGTTTACTAACAGGCAAATCAAGATCAAGACAGTCCAGGCCATAGCAAAGTACAGTCTAATCGCAAGAAAAATCCCAAATGTAATCCAAAACATGATCATTGTACAAGGCAGGGTCAAAATGCAAGATATCAGGGTTAGCTTCAAAAGCAAAGGAACTAGGCAAGGGTAAAAATCTGGCAAAGCAAGGCAAGGCAATATTAAAAATGAAAACACAATCCAAATAAACACGACTCAGAACTTGCAAGATTGACTGACAAGCTAGAGAAAAGTCCATGTAACTGTCAGAAATCTATTCCTTATGAGACTGAAGCAGTTAAACATTTCACATAATTTCAACTGGAGTTGCGTCAAGCATCACATCAAGCCCTCAGGCAACCCAGACTTGATACATCTCAGCTATATGTCCATACATACCAGTAGCAGAGAAAGAGCAACAGCACAACTTTTGTTCTTAATCTGTTTTGACAAGATGTTTTCTACAATAGATGAAATTACATTCCCTGTGATTTTGAGCAAGACATTAACTATTTAATTCTTAATAATTAATGAAATAAAATTTGTTTAAAATAAAGCCTATGAAAATGAAGCCTATCTTGCGAACCCTGGACAAAAGGCAAGATAATTCACCCCAGATGGGATGCCAGTCTGTTGATGGTTATTATGATTATTCACACCTAGGAGCAATTTAGCATTGCCATCTACCTACCAGCATGTTTTCGGGCCGTAATGGGAAACCAAGGTGAACAAGGGACAATAACCTGAGCATAGGATCAAAACCCTGTGGAGGATCAATGGAGCTGTGACTATGCTAATTAATTTATGATGTCATCTGGAAACTTCTAGTGACCTCTGGAGAATAGATTAGCTACCTTTCCCTGAAAATGTTGGCAAGACTGCTGAGGCTTTATTAAGTATGGCAAGTGGAACAATCCAAAAGTGTGATGAAACACAGTACGGACTGTTTCACTATGTTACCTAATAGAGGAGAAAAGTTTTGACCAATTTGATCCAGTGGGACCCAAATCCCCTAGTCATTTTTCATACGCATAATATCATGTTGTCTTGCACACTCACAGCAAAGTCATACATCTTAAATCACACAATATGGAGCCACAGAGCTTCCAGAAATTTCTTCTAGAAGAAATAGTGGATAAGAGGAAGCTACACATATAGCTTTAAACTCTTTATAACCAAATAATTAATTTTATTTTATTTCTATTAGTTATTTTATATTATTATCTGAATAGCTTTTAATTTGAAGAATGTATATGTGCACTTTGTTTTCCTTTTTCCTTTTAAAAAAGGTGAACTTCCTTTTTTGAATTCACCTTCTTGAATAGAAGATATACAATGGCAGTTTCAACAATTTCAAGGCCATTGCTTGTCAGTAACATCTAACATGCTGACCTCCACTAAAACATCCATCCATCCATTTTCTGGTCCGCTTATCATACACTAGGTCACTGGGGGCCTGGAGTCTATCCCAGGGGACTAGGACACTCTGGACTACCACCACATGGCACAATTTCACACACACTCACACACCCATGCACATACTACTGACAAATTAGAGATGCCATCAAGCCTACAGCCTACAATGCATGTCTTTGGACTGAAGGAAAACAGGATACCTGAAAGAAACCCCTATAGGACTGGAAGAACATGTGTGCTCTGTGCAAACCCTCAACCCCAGAGGTGCAAGCCAGATGTGCTGACCACTAAGACACCATGTCCTCATCTCCAATAAACCTAACAATCTATTTTCAATTAGATCATTTAGATCAGAATTTTTTATAGCCATCTGCTAACTGTAATTACAAAGCCATTTGCATAGTAAAGGGATTTGAAACAGTAGTCCGGTGGACAACTGGTATATTTGTGTTTATTTTGTTTCCCCATGTTGGTGTAAAATGAATCACGGTTTACACACTGATATTGTATCTATATCTATAGTATTGTGTCATGTATCTATAGCTTCCACAAACATGAAATCTGTAGATATGTAAAATCTAGATTCGTAAAATCCTAATCTTGTAGATTATGATTTTAAATACAGGTAACATGAAGAAAGCATGATTTTGAGATTGCACTCCACTCGTGTATGAAAACATTCAAACTGTGTGTGAGCTGAGATATTATTCTACTTGGAAGCAATTTTACTTGACACTGGATCAAGATTCAGGAGGAAAAGCATGCAAATCTTCACTGACCCAGAAATGATGGTGGAGACTTTTGCCTGATTCTTGGTACTTCAACACTTCCGATTAGAAGTGGAGTAATGGCTATAATGTTAAAGGTCATAGAGAGGATTTAATTAGGGGATGTGTCATTCTATTGTACATCCACTAAGTATTTAAGCATGCAGTTTTCCCCCCAACATTTTAATGAAGCACAACTACTTTGGAAATTGGCTGCTCAATTGCTCCCCTGAGTATCACTGAATCATTTGCTCACACAACAGCACTAATAAAATAAACTGGACTGATTACATGTGACATTTGTATTAGAAGCCTCTTGTTGTTGTCATCTCTCTACTTTAGCAAAGAAATGAGAATGACAGTAAAGATGAACAGATTAGGCAGAAACACAGCATAGTTGATGGGTGTGTCCAAATTACACCACAGTGCTGATGAATTCTCAAATCTGATTGGTCAGATGGTGTTAAGTTCTCCAAAAGAACCATAGTGCAGACTGCAATCAAAGAAGTTTTATATTAATGTGCTTATAGTAGTATGTCCTTGTTTCTATAGTAACAAGTAACACAGAGGATTTTATAGTTGATGCTCCACATAATCAGATAAAAAAAGGCAATTAATTTCCTCACCATACACAACAGCACTGTAACATACACAGGCAAACTTGAGCTCAGAGAATCAGGCACTCTGCCACTGACAAATCAAGCAAAATAGGAACAAACACACACACACACATACACACACACACACACACACACACACACACACACACACACACACACACACACACACACACACACACAAAAAAGCAAAGTAATTCTAACTAAGTAATTCCTTCCTGAAAGATATTATTAGGTAATCGCCATCTAATTATGAACTTCACACAAAGAATACAGTACTTACAAATTGTGCATAATATCCATTATCAGCATGGATAATACTACAATCATTAAAAATAATAATAGTCTTAAAAATATCCATGTAACTTGTATAGAATTGACATTTCCCAGAAACCATGGTTCAGTTACCGTCTAAGCAAAATGCTGAGGATCATTTTTATGCTCTAGTGTATGTCTGTCTCATTATGCATTTTCTAGCCTTACTAAGTTGCAAACAACAGCAAGCTCTCATGACAAATCACAGCAAATTACAGTGAATGCACCCACTTGGTATTTTCCCATTAACTACCACAAATTACCAACCACAGATACATTTAATGGATTATTCATTTTCATTGCAGGAAATTTGAGGTCTCTGTGAATCAAGCAACAATTGAAAGTCAAGTGCATAAGGAGACGCAGGAGCCTGTTAATGACATCCCATGTGATTCATTTCCAACATTTCCAACCTGCCATGCTTGACACATTTAGTTACGTGTATTCCGGTGTATTTATTGCTCACTACATGCTGCTAGTTCTCACACATTTAACGGTTCATCAGAACAGGAGGAGCAGAAGGGAGACCTGCTGTGTAATTTGTATTGAAAGGTTTACTGCAAACCATGGCATATAGAATCAGATATATAGAATACATGTTTCACTGTTAACTTTTGATCTGCCAGGAACAGAGTGGAACAGAGCATGATAACAGTCTTTGAGTTTAATATCCAAAACCATCAAGAGTTACATTTATTTTCTAAAATAACACAGTGATACATAAATAAACCACTTGCCTGGACCCCCTGGTGGTCTGGTAAGAAACTGTGCCAGTAACTCCTGACACGATTACATACATGTTCTGTGCTGTACATCAGCACTTTAAGGGTGTTTATTCTAGACTTGTTTTTATTATACCACAGTGCTTCTGAATACTCAATACTAATTGTTCTGAACAATGTAACATTTTTCTATGACAGCAGCTCGTCCTTCTTTTGGCTGCAAGGATTATATTAATGCGCTTCTTATAATTCATCATAATTTCAAACAACATTTCTGTAACTTGTATGGTAGATGCTCCACAAAAGTAAACAAATGATAAAATGTGGTGAAACATTACTATGGTGACATTTTCTGTGAAAAAGCATTAAGGATTCTCCAATGTCACCAGTGTTGGTTTGGACCAATTTCCCAGAATGATTTATAATCTGACTGTAGAGTGTCACCTAGAAGAGGATGGGTTCTCTTTTGGGTCTGATTCCTCTCAAGGTTTCTTCCTCATGTCATCTCAGGCAGTTTGTTTATGCCACAGTTGCCTCTGGCTTGCTCATTAGGGATCTAAATATATATCTACATCCAGATTTCTCTAAAGCTGCTTATGACAATGTCTGTTGTTAAAATTGCTATAACATTGTTATGGCATTAGGGGGCACGGTGGCTTAGTGGTTAGCACGTTTGCCTCACACCTCCAGGGTTGGGGGTTTGATTCCCGCCTCCGCCATGTGTGTGGAGTTTGCATGTTCTCCCTGTGCCTCGGGGGTTTCCTCCCCCAATCCAAAGACATGCATGGTAGGTTGATTGGCATCTCTACATTGTCCATAGTGTGTGAATGAGAGTGTGTGTGTGTGCCCTGTGATGGGTTGACACTCCGTCCAGGGTGTATCCTGCCTTGATGCCCAATGACGCCTGAGATAGGCACAGACTCCCTGTGACCTGCGAATAGTTCAGATAAGCAGTAGACAATGAATGAATGTTATGGCATTCCACAACACTTAAAGCAACTACAAAAATTTATATATAATAGCTGACAAATTGCATAACATCACCATTTTATTGATTAATTTTGTTATAGATAATAGCACTCCCTTTCATGTTTTATGTCTTACAGAAAGAAAAACATGGATCACAGTAGAAGCTGCTGAAGAAATGGTACACTTTATTCCTGTCATGAATCTCTCTCGTGCTGAGGACCCTGAGCTGAGCCACGCAATGCACGTAGCAGCCTGCAGCACTACGATGCTCACTTCTGTATTCTTATGTTTTTTCTTGTGTTTGAATTTGATTGATGTCCTGTCTCTACCCCTGTATTATCACTGGTTGTTGCACTAATGTGTCCCTATTAGTCTCACCTGTTTTCACTTCCTGATTTGTATGTGTATTTAAACCCTCATGTGTCTAGTGCTTTGGGCCAAGTATTTGCTCAGTTCATACTCCGTATCTGACATCACCAAGCCTTCTTTTCATTGTGTAGCATCCCCTCTATGACCTCTGTTCCTGTTTCATGTTTTGCCTGTGTTTTTGACATTGCCTATGATATTCTGTTTCTTAATCACCTGATCTCTGCCTGTTTTTTGAATAGGTTTTGCCTATTAGAGATCATTAAAGGTTCATCAGCATTTGCATCAGTTTCAGTGAGTGTTTATAACATTTTTGTTTTACTTTTACAATTTGTGCATATATAAAAATACTTATGCAAATCCATACATCCCATCACCATAAAAATATTATTAGAAAATCCTAGCTATTACAAACTAAACCAAATTCAAATTTGTTCCTTTACATTGTAAGTTTAGACAAAGAATAGATTGTGTAAATAAACTCTCTCAACTCTTTCTCAATCTTGGGTAGCTATGTTTCTTTATTCATTCTTCATACCTACTTCTTTTTGTATAGCTTTCTGTGTATCATAAATTGCTTTTATGATAGAGGTGTCATTGAGACACACAAAGAAGTGGAACAAGGCACTTTGGAATGCATATGAGGATGAACTATGCAGATTATGCTATTATCTCTAACATACATCATTACGCAATATCATTTGCACATGTTGTTATGTTTTTTATAGAGAGAATAGATATTGGGTTAGTTATTTATTCCCTTTAGGAAAGGTATTTGGGTTTTTCCAGCTCACAAGGACAAAATTTCAATAACTACTGAATTTCACTCCATTATGTGTTAAATCAAACCTATTGTGGATAACACCCAAATGGCTAAGATGCTTTTCATAACTAACATGCCCTTTTACTGATCATACCCTTAATATGGGCACCAGTAATGTGTTTTCGTTTCTTTAAGAAACATTGAAACATTGACATGAGCCACCAGAAAGGGTTTACTGTTTCTCAGCAAAGATTCTGTTGTATCTCTGCACTACAACAACAACAACAACAACAATAACAATAATAATAATAATAATAATAATAATAATAATAATAATAATAATAATAATAATGAAGAATGAAGAAAGTAAATAAACAAGAGCCAATGCAAAGTGGCATGTACTAAAATGCAGTAATCAAGGATATACAAAATAAACTAAAGGTTTTTTCCCCTGCAGTCAACAGAGCACATGAGCAAAAATAGGAAACAAAAAATGAAGAGAGAAAGAGATAAATCAGGGAGGTCAAAACCAGGTGTTTAGAGCCATATGGGTGAATATTACAGAATCAGTATTTGTTGCTTCAGTTAATTGTCTTGACAGCTCTCTTGCGATGCCTTTAAAAATGCAAGAACTAGTGATAGGGGATGGTTTGTTTTTAGGATCTAAGGAGGTGAGTGATTTGCCATGAACAACAGAAGCAGTTGTTCTTGCCAAAAGCTATTTGAGATGTGATTCAATTGTCAAATAGTTACCGCAAATCCATCATGAAAAGATTCATTTATAGAAGATAAAGCTCTAGTAATTCTATTAAATAAAGATGATATTTCAACAAGTTGTTAAAAATAACAAAAAGGAAACAGCCCCTTTAAAACCATTTTGGGAACAATTTCTTTGCAATATTACTTTGCTGCATTTTTGCATTAAATTTTTATGCTGATTCACATCTTGTATTTTGTGCTACATATTTTTGTTTGACTTTTGTCTACACTGACATTATGGCAAGGAAACTCCACAAAATTGATTAACATTGCTAGTCAGTGTTTTTTTATATGTGTTTTTTTACTGTTAAAGTGAGACGGGGGATTAGAAACCAAGACCTTTAATGGTGGGTAGTTGGGGTTGTCATACACTCTAAAAAATCCTTTTAGTAAAACTGAGAAAGCAGTTGGCATCACTTGTTTTTTTCTACTGTATGAAGGCAAGCAGGCTGTGATTACAGGGTCAGTATAATTGGAACAAGGGCATCTCTTTCTGCATTTCTGAGATAAGGAGACAGTAGGATCTGTACAGATACATCTCTGGTGTGAATCTATTGATTAAAGGAGAGATCTATTCCTTGAAACCACCAGCGATGAGATTTACATAACAGGACCACAGTGGCCAATTACATGTGATGCTGCTTTCTTCTGTCTTTTTGTCTTTTGGCCAAGATTATAGTACACAGATCTCATTTGCATCTGATAGAATAATTTATTTTATTTAAACTAAGTTTTGTAGGTAACCTGGTCACCAGTAGCACATCAATGGATGCCACACACAGACCTAGATACATGGGTTGGTCATGTTAACCTTAATCCAGACAGGGTACACTTAATCTTTTTGTCGTTTTTAGGATCACTCTTTGTTTGATTTACTCCACAGGTCTGTTCACCAAGGGAGAGCCCTGAAGTTCACCACAGTACACCTGCACCATGACAGGGCTTAGAAATAATACAGGTTTGTGGGTATATAAGAACATCTCCACATTTTACTGACTTTGTAAAAAGACCTGAGTGAGGAAAATAAACTATGGAATTACTTCTCCAAGCATCTATGAGCTGTCATTTAATCTATCAAACAGCAATTAATAAAACAGCTCCATTCTGTATAATAGAAAGAACAGAACATCAGATTAAACAAAATGAATGAACAAATGAATGAATAAATAAATTACAGAATGGTGCAGTCAGTTCTCTCTTCATTCTTGTGCTCACTTTCTGGGTGGATTCCATGTGGGTTTATTCTTTGCCAAAACCCTGCTAGTAGGCAGAATAACTGCATTACATTACACTATGTGTGAATGGGTGTATGTCAGTTCTGGCTCCACTGTGACTGAAGATTAATCAATACATACAGAAGTAACTCCTGTATACTTAGTTTTGCTAATACTTATAAAGATACACCATAATCATATCTCTATCAAATCATACAATAATAGTAGGAAATTATTGGCAGACATTTCAGAGGAGTGTTATTAAACAGTCAGTTTGATCAATCTTGTTGTAAGTCTAACCTTACAGCCATTCACTGTCTTCACAAATGCTCAGTTCCGAGAGGTTTCTGAAAAAATGTATGTGGAACAATTAACATTAGTTACTGTATGTAAAACATGGATCTGTACTACCAGTCTGTTTAGTCAATAGTGTAAAGCCTTTATACTGTGTCAAAGTTTGCAGTTTTGAAATAACTGATGGTATCATTTGATGAATTTATTAGTAATTACTTTTACAAGATTCAAAACACAATCTTGACCAGACAGTTACTCAGGATGAATGAAGTAATGCTGTACATTCATGTTAATAAGAATATTCTTTGTTTGTCCGGTGAGTTTCATATTGCTCATGTCTGCATGGAGGTAAAGAGCTCTGTGGTTGCATGTCATTTCTAGTCTCAACAAGATCCCATGTGAAACTTTCGGACCAGCAAACAAACAAACAAACAAAAAAACAAAACAAAAACAAAAGAAGAATAGTGAAGAACAGTGCTAATTCAATGGAGAATACAGTAAGCCTGATTTTTTTTTATTGCCCCAAATGCCTCCTTAGTTGAATGATATGACATAGCAATGCTGGTTTTCACTTGATATAACAGGTATGTAGCAGAAAACTCCAAGGAGAACCACAGGCATGAGAGATTTTAAAAATTGACTTTATGGCTGGGTTGCCCTGGGTGATGTCCTTTACTGAGTGAGCTGCAATCTTGATGTTAAAATTGGCAGCAACACTACTGGAATTTCACAGTGGTTGTGGTATTTGGCGTCCCTACAGCACTGGCTTTTCTGGCAACTTTAATGTGTCATGCACTATCCATGTAAAAAAAAGAGAAGACGACAAAATACAAAAACACCCTTACTTTATATTGTGACTGTTGCTGTGAGTTTTTTTACTCAGAACTCTTACTCAGGTGTTGCAGAAGTCACAGCATTTTGACTAAAGGTTTCCAATTACTTCTTAAAGTTTCCTATTATAAGCACTTAAAGTTTTTTGATTACTTTTTGGGTAATTATTATTTACTTACTATATGTGAAGAGTCAGGCATTTGTAATTTGGTGTGAAATTTTTTTTTCCCATTCCATTGTCTGTACCGCTTATCCGATCTATTCTCGGGTCACGGGGAGCCAGTGCCTATCTCAGGCGTCATTGGGCATCAAGGCAGGATACACCCTGGACAGAGTGCCAACCCATCGCAGGGCACACACATACACTCATTCACTCATGCAATAACACACTACAGACAATTTAGAGATGCCAATCAACCTACAATGCATGTCTTTGGACAGGGGGAAGAAACCGGAGCACCCGGAGGAAACCCCCGAGGCACGGGGAGAACATGCAAACTCCACACACACATGGCGGAGGCGGGAATCGAATCCCCAACTCTGGAGGTGTGAGGCAAACGTGCTAACCACCAAGCCACCATGCTACACTGACCTATTAGTTCTCCAAGAGCTCTTGGTTGCTGTTGCAGAAAGGACATTATCAACATTTACATTATTTACTGTCTAGTTTCACCCAAATGAGGATGGGTTCCCCTCTGAGCCTGGTTCCTCATAAGGTTTCTTCCTCATATCATCTCAGGGAGTTTTTCCGTCACCTCAGTCTTGCTCATTAGGGATAAATAGTAACTTAACTTCAAACTTTATAATATAGATTTTTTCTATGTTTCTTTACTTCTGTAAAGCTTTGAGACAATGTCCATTGTTAAAAGCACTCTAAAAATAAAATAGACTGAATTGAATTGAAATTGAATTGATATTAATAGGATAAGGTGAGAAAACGTGGAACAGAAACTGTGGTCTATGGCTAAACTATACAAGATTCTGTACAGCGAAAATACAACACTGATATGCTCAAAATGCCACACACGAGCCTTAAAATACATTGAAGTAAAATATGAAAACACAGGTAAGATTAATCAGAGACATTAATACAACATGAAATGACAAGACAGGGGCGGAGACAAGACACGGAGCAGATTAAACAAACAAAGCACAGAGAGGAACAAACGGAAGACATGAGGAAATTCACACGCACTACCACATGCTGTGCACAGCATGCTCAGCACCGAAGCGTGAAGCTAAGATACATGACACAATGCTAACTAGATGCTGATGGAAAAGGTAATGTTTTAACAGTGAGTTGGAAAATATAAGATAATATTCATTTTAATGTGAAACTCATTTCTGGTAAAACAGCTTGATTTGATTTTACAGTCACAAGCATGTTGACAGCATCAGTATCAGAGGAAGTGTATAATAATAAACACTGGGTTGATGAGCTTGAAAAAAAAAGCATCTTAATGTCTTACTACATCTGTAGTTCATTGCTGTACAATACAATATAAAAGATAAAGCATAGATAAAGGACCAAAATTCCTTAAATTTTTTAATCTGATTTTATTAACTCATTGTCAGTTTATTACTTGGACACCTGACATTTTATATCATATGACACTGTATGCATCTATCTTACGCATTTCCTTAAATATTAACTTAAGGTAAGTGTGTCTTGTTAGTGTTTGTTGTCTGTATTGGTAAATGTCATGTCTATAATTGATCTATCTATCTATCTATCTATCTATCTATCTATCTATCTATCTATCTATCTATCTATCTATCTATCTATCTAGCTTCTCATCTTCTTGTCCTTCCATATTAAGTAGGTGCCTTCTGCCTTGTTGAAGTGATTACATTACATTTTTTTTGTAATGTATATTGCTCTTTCCTTCATGCTATATATTCTTAAGAAGCTACGCATTGTGGCTGAGCAATGTACATGTAGTGGAAATCTGTTATGACTCAGTAGTCAACCACTTCTGAGATTATTTTTATTTGTCTTAATTTATGAGTTTCTTCTGACTCACTTTCTTTATCATATGCTTTAATTACTTTTGGGTTTCATGAAGGTCTCAATGGCACTCTTAGTCCCTGACCTAGTGAACTAGCATGAACTAGCATTACAATAGTCAGTCCTCTTATGCATATACTTCCACCCACTCAGGAGCGTGAGTAGGATAAAAAAAACCCTACCACCCCACCCCACCCCACCCCACCCCAAAATTACAGGATTTTCATTAATACCAAAGTTCTTGTTTAAATAATACTATGAATGATTTACAAATACATCTATTCATATCCAGCTTGATTAATGAAGCAGAATATGTTTAATGAGGTAAATCTATTTATTACATTGGAATTTGTATGTGCACAGCATGCTCAGCACCAAAGCGTGAAGCTAAGATACATGACACAATGCTAACTAGATGCTGAGAGAAAAGGTAATGTTTTAACAGTGAATCGGAAAATATAAGATAATATTCATTTTAATGTGAAACTCATTTCTGGTAAAACAGCTTGATTTGATTTTACAGGCACAAGCATGATGACAGCATCAGCATCAGAGGAAGTGTATAATAATAAACACTGGGTTGATGAGCTTGAAAAAGAAAGCATCTTAATATTAAGTAGGTGCCTTCTGCCTTGTTGAAGTGATGAAGTGAAATTTTATACAACTAGTGTACTGGAGATGTGGGTGTGGATAAACTACGCTGGTGCAGAATGTGCCCCGCAGAGCAGACTAGTGAAAGCTTATTACATAATTATTGCATGTGCCTGTGATAGAATGCCACTACTGCATTGTCCATTTACTGGATTTAGAGGATGAGTATCTTATCTTATAAAAAAGTCAGTAGAATGTAAGTCTCTTCCAATGAAATGCCCACGTCAGAATTAATCTGCATTGTTTAAAGCAGACAGTGGTGTCTTTTGATTTCCTCTAAGTATAACAGATTCTTGTTTTGATAATTTGTACTTCATAATTACATTAGACATCCTGTGCGTGTATGTATTTGTGTGGGAGGGGTGAGTCTGAGAAAGAGAGAGAAAAAGAGAGACAGAAAGACTCAAGTCTCAAAGATTATTGCAACTTATTCAAGCCTACTGAGATAATTACAGAAGAAGCTGTGCACTTGTCTAAATTACATTGTAAATGTGGATCTCATTTGTAAAACATTGTGAGCCTATATGGGCTCATATGAGATTAGACACGTTGTGTTTCAAGAACTTGCTTGTTTTTCATATGTATTTTTGTTTTTACGTAGCCTCCTAAGGGCAATATTTTAATAGAAAAGTTTAATTAAAGAAAATGGCTGTTTTTCACACAAATAATGATATCTTCAAAGTAAATAGTGATATCAAACCCATTTCTGCTTAAATATGAAGCCGTTGTATTTGACCATTAAAATTCTATGTAAGGTTATCCAAACAGAGGTAAAATGTCTCACACTGAAAGCCAACAGTGTGATTAATTTCATTTTTCCTGATTAATTTCATTCATTTTTGCTGTGGAATGGTACACTAGTGTACTGGTAAAAAGGGTATAAAGGGTATATCAGTATAAAAATAGTGTATCCCTCCAGAACAGTGACTTCCTTATCAGTTTTTATGACGTCTACGAGCTTTTGAGTCAGCTATTTCTAATACATTTTGAAATAAGTTTTATTTCTGGCTGCCAAAATCACAGAATATTCATTCCTTCACACTCAAAGATACTTAATTCATTTTAAAACTACCAAACCTTTGTTTGAGTATATACACCGATCAGACATAACATTATGAGCACTGACAGGTAAAGGGCCAAATTGTGCTGGCTAGACTGGATCAGAGCATCTCCAAAACTGCAACTCTTGTGGAGTGTTCCCGGACTGCAGTGGTCAGTATCTAACAAAAGTGGTCCAAGGATGGAACAGTGGTGCACCCGCAACAGGGTCTTTTGCAGCCAAGGCTCACTGATGCACGTGGGGACTGAAGGCTGGCCCGTGTGGTCCGTTCCAACAGACGAGCTACTGTTGCTCAAATTGCTGAAGAAGTTAATGCTGGTTCTGAAGAAAATGTGTCAGAATACACAGTGCATGACGGTTCAGGGCAATTTTGTCAGCAAAAGGGGGCCCAACACAATATTAGGCAGGTGGTCATAAGGTTATGCCTGGTCGGTGTAAAACAGTCCATCCATCCATTCATCCATTCTTTCTTTCTTTCTTTCTCTACCGCTTATCCGAACTATTCCTGGGTCACGGGGGGCCTGTGCCTATCTCAGGCGTCATTGGGCATCAAGGCAGGATACACCCTGGACAGAGTGCCAACCCATCAGAGGGCGGGCACACACACACAAAATTTAGAGATGCCAATCATCCTACCATGCATGTCTTTGGACCGGGGGAGGAAACCGGAGTACCCGGAGGAAACCCCCAAGGCACGGGGAGAACATGCGAACTCATGGTGGAGGCGGGAATCAACCCCCCAACGCTGGAGGTGTGAGGCAAACGTGCTAACCACTAAGCCACCATGCCCCCCCACAGTCCAATAACAGCAAAAACTTTCGTTTAATATTGTAGCACACTTAGTCACACAGTGCAGCAAAATGAGTGTATCACACCAGGAATTGTTATGGACCAGGGGAATTTTCTTGATGTATTATGAAAATAAGAAAGCATTATGCACATAGGTCTGAATCCAAAGTTCCTTAAGCTTTGGGGTAACTTTGCAATAGCTAAACCACCAATGGGGATAGAAGATATAGACTGAATAAGAAAAGAAGGTTCTACACTGTGAAATGTAATATGATGTAATGTAAAAGCAAGAGAAAACTTTACTATGATATAATGTGATATGAATAAAAAGATGGCAAGGAATAATAAAATGGTTTCACCCTCATTTTTTTCCACAAGAAATACCACGTTTGAGCCAGCACACTATATTAAACGTTTTTTTTGTGCTTTGGCACTTAACTGTGCATACAACTACACAGATGTCATAAAATCATAATATGTGTGTGTGTGTGTGTGTTTTGGGGGGGGTTAAGTCCTGAGAATAAAACAATTTTCTTCTGTTAGTTTTTTTTGGTGCTGTTTATATATTATTGTAAAGCCCCCTCTTTATGATAATAAAGTGTTTGATTTATGCATTCTAATGAAATAATCCCATATCAATTGTACATTTAGTTCATTTTATTCCAACCTACATCACTATTTATTTGTATTAATCAAAATTCATCATTAGTCCCATCTGTGTAAGACTAAAAGCAGATAAAAAGTAAATAAAAGACCCATCGCTCCATGATAAATGATAATAATGTTTCCTTCTCTTTTCTCATGGCAGCAAAATGCCACATTATTCTAAGATTCACTGAACTGAATAAATGATGCCACATTATAATATCCAAGCAATTCGGAAAAAAAAGGCTACGAGGCATGGTTATGAAATAATAATTTGTACTGCCTATGTCTTGTGTGTAACAGAACTGCAGTTAATATACAGTATTTATTGTGATCATTTTGATCTCTTGTCAGCGTCCATGATCAGCTCACAGCGAGCGAGGCTACTCCAGAAGCCGTGCTCTTTCTGCTCGTCTCAGGTCAGATGATATTTTGCTGATGATCAGAATGATTAATGAGAATGTGTAATGAGCCGTGTGATGGTCGATTCCTGACAATGGCAGAAAGTAGCTGGAGCAATGGCACGACTGGGACAGAAAACAGAGCACAGATGGACTGTGCCTGTCAGACACACACTGAATTAGATACCACTTTTGGGATGGAGGAAAATGGTTCTCATTCCTACAGTGAAATAGAACAGTTTGAGCATTAGCATGTAATGTTTGATTCCTGTATAGCTGCAGCAGCCTAGAGATATGAACCACTTTACAATGTGACTTAAAAATGAAGCATAGTGTCATTTTCAACACGCATACTGAAAATGTGCTACACTGAAGATGAGAAGATGTGTCGTCATATGCTGGGGGCAATAATGTGTAGCTTTTCTGTAGCACTGTAAGTTAGCACCTAGTGTTGCTGTTACAGACACTCCTGCACATCTTGAACATATGCTGTACCTGTCATGCCATAAAAAGTGTTAATGTTTACCACAGAGAAATTACACTTGGATTTTACTCTTTTGTGCATAAATTATGTATAAGCATATGCAGTCTCTTAGAAATTTCTGTGATATTAATTTTATGTCAAATATTAAAAAGTAAATGGATTGACCAGGAGTTAAATAATCTGAATTAAATACATGTTTTCATGGAACACTCAGATTTAAAATATGTAAAACAAATAACAATAAAAAGAATTATGCACATACAAAACTTCCACAGTTAGGGCCTGCAAGATGCAAAGAGGTAAAAAATAAATCACCCTTTTTTTTTAAAGTATACTCTGGCACAAAAACATTTTTCCATTTTTTTCCATTTTTTTTTATATTAAGTAGAAATTAAAAAGAGAACAATAAATTATATTATTATTATTATTCATATTATTGAGAACAATAAAAAGTTTATAGAGCTACTGAATGTGATTTATATCATATATTTTCCAATATTTTCCTAATTTTAAAGGAGCCTTAATTGACTGTTCATGAGTGTGGATACTATTCATTTACATTTACATTTCTGGCATTTGGTATTCATGCCCTTATCCCGAGAGATGTACAAAAGTGCTTTGAAGTCTCTATCAATGAATACATCAACACTGGTTCTATAGGTCACAGACTTAGGATACCATCTGTCATGGTTGGCAAAATTCCCTGTTGGGCCACTAGGGGGCTTCTAGCAGGGGTTTTGTTTCTCTGTGCCTTGTGTGTTTTGTGTTGACATTTTAGCCCCACCTGTTCCCGCCTCTGTTCACCTGTCCCTTGTGTTCCTTAGATTATTACCCCTATTTATATTGGTTGTCGTGCCTGTGTTTGTTGCTAGTCCTCGTCGTTATTGTGAGTCTTTGTTCTGTGTTTGGTTTTCTTCCCCTGTGTTCCTGTGTATGAATGTTCCTATTTTGAATAAACCCGTTTGATGTCTATCCCTGTGTATGGGTCTGCTCCGTCTTGCTTGGTATCACCGGTACGTGACAGAAGGACTAGCCACAACTATACAGACCCAGCAGGATAGCCTAGCCGAGCACCCACAGATTTTTGGACTCTTTTTTGTTTGCTGGGGACATCGCTCCACTTCTGTTCCTGTGGGGGACATCGCGCCACATTTTGATTTTCCGTGGAGGGCGCCGCCCCACTTCTCGTCGGCGGAGAATGTTCCCTACCTGATTTGTTTCGCCGGTGCTCACTCCGCTTCTGTTCCTGTGGGGTATGTCGCTCCACTTCCTATTTTCCGTGGAGGACGCCGCCTCACTACTTGTCGGCGGAGGATGTTACCGGCCGCACCTGTTTCTTTGGGATATTTTTTTTCTCCCATGGACCTTTTCCTGCTCCTGTGGGGATGCAGCCTGGTTTCGGGCTCTGGTGGGAAGATGTTTCCCTCCCTCCCTTCAAGGTTTTTTCTGCCCCAGCTGGGCTGGGGTTGCCGCTCGGCTCTTCTGCCCGGCGGTGGACGTCGCTCGGCTCTTCTGCCAGGCGGTGGACGTCGCTCGGCTCTTCTGCCAGGCGGTGGACGTCGCTCGGCTCTTCTGCTCGGTGGTGGACGTCGCTTCGAACCCTTTGGCCTTTCCGCCGTGCTCCTTGCTCCCCCCACTTGCCTCGCCGTGCTCCTTGCTCCTTCCTGGTTCTCACCGGACCCACAGCCCTTCCAGACTTTCGGGAATGGGTACGGGTTGGCGCGTCAGGAGCCTTGCCTTTAGGGGGGGTGGTACTGTCATGGTTGGCAAAGTTCCCTGTTGGGCCACTAGGGGGCTTTTAGCAGGGGTTTTGTTTCTCTGTGCCATGTGTGTTTTGTGTTGACATTTTAGCCCCACCTGTTCCCGCCGCTGTTCACCTGTCCCTTGTGTTCCTTTGATTATTACCCCTATTTATATTGGTTGTCGTGCCTGTGTTTGTTGCTAGTCCTTGTTGTTATTGTGTCTTTGTTCTGTGTTTGGTTTTCTTCCCCTGTGTTCCTGTGTATGAGTGTTCCTATTTTGAATAAACCCCTGTTTGATGTCTATCCCTGCGTATGGGTCTGCTCCGTCTCGCCTGGTACCACCGGTACGTGACACCATCAGCCTTAAAGCTGTGTTGGGAGGAAATGTAGCACATTTTTTAGTTAAAATACATTAAAAAAAAGGGAAAGAGCTAGTGTAAGTGTTTCAGGAAGTGCTTTATCCATCGTTTGAAGCTAGCCAGTGACACAGCATTTCAGAAATCGAAGGGAAGTTCATTCCACAACCTCGGTGCCAGAACAGAAAAGACTCTTAATGTATGCCTACCTCTATGTATTTACCTTTCAAGGTAAAAGATATTTATTAAACATACAGTTTAGTACATACTTCACTTCTCTGCCTTTTGGCTACAATCAAGTGTGGCTCAAGTGGTTAAGGATACAGATGAACCAATCAGATGAATAAATATTTTCGGACACCAAAACAACAGCCTGTGCACTATAAGTCATTTTTTAAAAGCTATAAGTAGGTTAATCAGAACCACTACCCCGATAACACACATAAAAATTGTCAATCAGCAAAAACTAGTACAGAAAATGAAAAGTTTTAAAAAGCTCTCAAAAAGTGGAAGATTTAGACTATGAAAATAGACATCAGCATGAAAGACTCTTCTTTAAACCAGACAACTCAATTCAATACAATTTTATTTGTATAGTGCTTTTAACAATGGACACTGCAGCTTTACAAAAGATATATAGATATATTATATAAGATATATAGAAGAAAAAGTTCTAGATTAATATTAGACTTACATTTAAATTTATTTGCATTTATCACTAAAAACTCCCTTAGATTATAAGAGGGTGCAGCGAATTTACATGGTAAACGTAAGAATCAGCCGTCAGGGATGATTCCAATACGGTTTTCCGCTCTCGCAGCTTAGGCCTGCTTTGCCTGTAGGTCATGGATCTGCTTCACCACGGCCTCCAGCTCCAAATCCACCGAGTGCAACCTGAATGTGTCCTCAAGGGCAAACACACAACCAACATAGTGTTTAAAGCAGCAAGTACAACAAAGATAATTGGTGTGAAAGAATGTAAACAACACTAGTGGTAGCTGGGCTAGTGGGCTATAGATGCTAATAGGCTATACAGAAAATGTGAATGTTCAGGAAAACAAATAAAATAGTGATATTGAAGCATTTTGAGCAATTATGTTGTAGAATACTATTATCGACAATGTGTTCACACTTTGTAAGAAGGAGAAAGTTCTGTTATAAAACTGATTTTATGCATTGTGGTGCTGCTACATGATTGGCTGAATGGAAAACTTTATAAATGAGCACATGCACAGGTGTTTCTATTAAATTAGACTATAATTGGAAAGTTATTGTACACACACGCACACCTCGCCCTAGTGCCAGTCAGATCATGTCAGGATACCACCATGGTCTTTGTGTCAAGTTTATAGTATGTCAAGTCTACTTCCTGCCGAGTTGCTTTCTTTACATCAGTCAGACTGTTCCAATGTATCATACTTAAAAAAATCACACAGATTTGGCCCAATGTTCTCTACATGTGGTGTATAGGCCATGGGAATAAGATTACTATGTAGGTCAGCATGTATTGAGTCAATAATAATATCTATTATTGGGAATATTTTGCTTGAAAAGTGTGCCTGTGGTATCTTTCATTAAAATAAATGCCACTTGGTTTGAAATATTATTTTCTAATGTTCTGAAATTCATACAGCTGTAAGTGTGGCTTAAATGTACACAAACATTTTGAGGCTTTTGCATGTTGTAGAATGTCGTGATGTAGAATGTCGTGATGTAGAATGTCGTGATGTTGTAGAATGTCGTGATGTTGTAGAATGTCGTGATGACACAAGAATGGCAATGGCATTCTACTGTTCTGAATCTGTTCTGAATTTTAAAAACACAACACAGAGGAGAGAAGACACACACTGCATATCGATCTGCTGTACACCGTGAATTTTTGCTACGCAAACATTCGCAACATTGCTACGCAACATTGCTACGCAACATTGCTACGCAATCTGCTACTTTGCGTACTTCTTTCCTGCAGTTCACCTGTATTTAGCTACCACATTGTTGGGTAAGTAAAAACATTTTTGGAAAAATTTGTATTTGTGCTTTAGAAGAGATATGGTTTCTGAAATGTCTTAAGTGAAGAAAATCTCAGCCTAAATCCAATGATCATGATAAACAGCTACACTTCCAGTCCATTTCTCCTGCCCTGCTTTTCATTTTAGTCTGAAGTGGATATTTACAGAATAGCACGGGGTCATTTGGGGTTATGGTCCATTTTATTTAACACCTTGTGACAGATGCTGACTCAAATAATCTGTAAACTGGCAGCAGGCCTGTTGTTTGTTTATTAGGATAACATTGCTAATAAAATGTTAGAGTAACACTTGATTTTAAGCGCACATAGAAAAAAACTTTTATAAATTGTTCTCTAATTTTGATCTCTTTATATGGTTTAAAAAAAATTGTATGTGGTCACTGTATTTCGTTACTGTACTTATGTATCTTTTCCAGTATCTGTATTTTACAAAGATTTTTCGAGACTTTTTTCCTTTTTACTCCACTACATTATGCCAAATCTCTCGGTACTTGTGTTAAAAATAAAAAATAAACAGTTGTCCAATCACAGCGCAGCAAACCGAGCTACAGCGTTTGTGAACCAACGTATCTTTGAGAGTTCATTAAATGCAGCGCACACAAACGTTTCGCTAGAGCATTAAAAGTGCAGTGTCACAGCCGGAAGTACTGTAGCCTACGATGCAAGAAAACCCTGATCCCATCCCGCTACCCGCACACCCATGACCCGTGGACTTACCTGCAGGATTTGTTTTAAGTAGCTACTCGCTCTGCCTCAGTATCATACGATTTCTTCGTACAAGAATTAAAGATCATACTTGAGAAAACATGTAGAGGTGAGCACGTCCTGTGATCATCATAATGGCCATTTTCTTTAATATGAATCTAATGTTAGATCGGAAGAATGAAGGATTTTATTGTGTAGGTGAAGCAATCTGTCATTATATTAAATATGTCGTGCATGGCTAGTTACGCTGTAGTTAGCTAAGTAAGCTAACGTGATAAGTAACTCTGGAGCAGCAGTCTATATTAACCCTTATTTAATCACCAAGTACAAATTTTAATGTAAGCAGAATAAGATTACTGCACAAATACCCCAATTGCCCTTCACACACCAAAGCATTAGCTACTACATACTGAAATATTGACTGTGCTGAATTTGAACTTTTTTTTCCTTCTGAATCTGCAGAGCAGCAAATTTCTGTTAAAGTCAATCTGCTTAGATCCTCACATGTTATTTGTTTAAAACTTGTTTATTCCCAGGACACAGGCATGTCCAGCACACCTTAGTTATTCTGTATGAATTACCAAGTCAGACTGTCCTGCTATAGTACTTAATATTTTCTTCTTCCGTGATGTATATGTTTTCATCCTTAAGGACTTTATGTAGGAAACAATTTACAAGCCACAGACCTGGTCTTTATATAATGGTCCTTTTCCTTGTGTAGTGCCCATGCACAAATACCTGTTCCCTGTAAACACTGACACACACATACATAAAGACATACCTACATAAACACACACACGCTCACATATTTCAACATCTGCATGGTAAAGTGTTTTATTTTCTTAACCTTAATCTTAATCTTAACAATAACATAAATCCTAACAGGAAAATGTCATTGTTCTCAAGTCCTGCTATTTTCCCCTTGTGCACCTTGACTACTCATAATAACGTTAACTGACATCTGTATCATGTTCATGTCTAAGACCTTATATTAACAGGCATGTGTGAGTAGAGTGACAGATTCTTCTCACATAAAATGAATAGTTAATTACATAATGTGATACAGTAGTAGGAAAATAGCCATCTGGATAAATAAATGTGATTTTACAATCAGATATTCCTATTTTATGTTTATTTATTTATTTTTTTGATAAAACGTGAGAATTTTCACCCATGTTAGGGAAAAATAGAATTTACTATTTCTATTGTTTTTATTGCATTGTTGTTGTTTGGAAATTTATTAGCTGCTATTTCAAACCATGTAGCCTGTAATAGGTGAAATTTTAGTTATTTCATGCCCAAAAGACAGCACAGTGAGAGGATATCTTAGCAATCTAGGTTATACAGATTTTTAAGAATTATTCAGCTGCACATAAAACAGCAGCTGTAATATCTGTGTGATGTTTTATTTTAGCTTTATATATAATTAGTAGAATAAGTAAGAACCTATTAATCCTTATTCCTTTCTTATTATTTCTGAAACTCCAAATGATCCTGTAGAACTAAAGAACAACCATGAGCCACACACAGCAAGACTGCCGCAAGACTTCCAGATGGTCTAAGGTAGTGTAGCTTTATTTAATCTACACATTTTGATGTGCTCTGTGAGTGTTATGAAACATGTTTTGACACAAATCTACAATCTTTAAGATGTCATGTGGTATTTCACTAACAACACAATTTACTGTGTCACACAGAAAAAACAGCCAGACAATGGCCAGAATCAGGACGTACAGCCAAAGAGACTGAGAGTTAACAGAAGCCATCTATTTCCCCAAGCCAAAAGTAAAAATCCAAGTGAAGATGAACTAAATGTCAATGTTTTTAATGCCCGAAATGCCCTGTATTATTTTCCTGTATTTTTGCTTGTAGGTCAACTTTCTGATGTGGGAAAGGAGAACACCAAGACAGGTAGTGATTCTTGCATCTTTTACTAAAAAAATTAAGGAATACAATTAGTATTAAAAGAAGTAGAAATGTAGGACAAAGCAAGTAAAACAAATTCCATCAGCAGCATTTGAATGTCTTGTACATTTGAATGAATCTTGAATGTGTCCTGGTTTTTAGGCCCTCTTTAACAACACCCTTAGTTATCTCCAACACATTCTCAAATTGCATTTGTGCCCTGCTTTACAGAGTCTCCTGCTTCTGAGGAAGTGAAGGAGATTCAATCACCTTCTGGTGTGAGTCCTGGACTGAAGAGGGAGAGCTCAGGGAGTGTCTGCTCAGTTGATGCTGAGCAACCTCCCTGCAGAAGTGTGGAGGTAAAATGTTGAACTCTACTACATCTTTATTTCTTGAGTGAAGATGCTCCTATTTTGTCTGGAATAGACAGTCTGAGATAAATTGAGGTAACAAACATTTATTTTATAGTTGGTAGAGTCCAGCTCTGACCCTGAAATGCCACAGTCCAGCGGAGAGTGCACAGTTCTCCCAGCCGAAGGTAAAAATTTAAGTAAAGATAAGACTTTAAGTGAAGGAGTAGACTTAAGTATTTAGGCCCACTGTAACAACACCCTTAGTTATCTCCAACGCATTCCCTAATTGCATTTGTGCCCTGCTTTACAGAGTCTCCTGCTTCTGAGGAAGTGAAGGAGATTCCATCACCTTCTGGTGTGAGTCCTGGACTGATAATGGAGAGCTCAGGGAGTGTCTGCTCAGTTGATGCTGAGCAACCTCCCTGCAGAAGTGTGGAGGTAAAATGTTGAACTCTACTACATCTTTATTTCTTGAGTGAAGATGCTCCTATTTTGTCTGGAATAGACAGTCTGAGATAAATTGAGGTAACAAACATTTATTTTATAGTTGGTAGAGTCCAGCTCTGACCCTGAAATGCCACAGTCCAGCGGAGAGTGCACAGTTCATTTGAAAGAAATTATAACACCTTCTGATGTGAGGTCTGCACTGAAGAGGAAACGCACAGGGAGTGATGCTGAGCAACCTCCCTGCAAACGTTTAAAGGTGAAATGTCCACTACATCATTAATCCTTGAGAGAAGATGCTCCTGTTTCCCTGATTTCTGTTATATTCACATTAAGAGAACATATAGATAGAAACAAATGAACCTGAATAGATAGAACTTGAGATATCCAATATTTCATTTACAGAAAGAAGAGAAGCTGCAGTCCTGCACTGTTCTCCCAGCTGACGGTAAATATTTTTTATGAAAATTAGCTAGATCTCAATGTTTCTCAGTGTCCTAAATGCCCAGTGTGATCTACATATGCAAGTTTTTAGAGAGCTGAATACACTGAAATGTTTTGTAAAGTCCACTGAATCTCTTGCACAGATGATGAGATGGAGCTTCTTGTCAAAGCCCTAGAAGAGCTGAGGCTGGAGGACAGTGTGGAGACCCATTTAGAAACAGCTGGTAAGTTGACAAAAAAAGAAATAATTAAATAATAAAATCAAACCTTCACATGCATGCAGATATCACTACTAAGTACAATGCACAATGTGATATGTGACCGTCTGCTCTGAAAGTTTGGTTTATTTGGTGGACTATGAGAGCTGCTTCCAGACAAACCATTCCTGGTCCTTTTAAAACTGGTGATCTCACTTTACCAATAACTCTGACATGTCCATCATTGTATTTAGAAGCTGTTTTGTATTTCACAAAGCTGATCCACAATTAATAATAAATTCTTCTATATCAAATTAAACCTGCATTTTTTCACCAAGACAAGCCTAGAATTTGTTTCTGGATGCAGAGTCAAGTTTTGTTTCTCAGTGTCATAAATGCCCTGTATTATCTGCATGTGCAAGTTTTAGGAGATGGTTGAATACACTGAAATGTTTGTAAGATTCAATCTCTAGCACAGATATACGTAAATTAAAGAATTCTATGGCAGTAGAAATTGGAAAGTAGTAATAGAAAGCAAGTAAAAAAATTCCGTCAGCAGCATTTGAATGTCTCTCGCTGGCCTGCATAGCTAAAAATCGTAGACAAGAAAGGCTGCCTGTATCCTTCCCCAAGACAAGCTCAGAATTGGTAGTAGGCGTAGACTTAACTGTTTTGGACGTAGTCTAACAACACTAAGTTATCTGCAGTGCATTCTCAAGACTGCATTTGTGCCCTGTTACACAGAATCTCCTTCTTCAGAGGAATTGGAAGGAGTTACAGCACCTTCTGATGTGAGGTCTGGACTGAAGAGGAAACGCTCAGGGAGTGATGCTGAGCAACCTCCCTGCAAACGTTTTAAGGTGAAATGTCCACTACATCATTAATCCTTGAGAGAAGATGCCTTTGTTTTCCTGATTTCTGTTATATTCACATTAAGAGAACATATAGATAGAAACAAATGAACCTGAATAAATAGAGCTTGAGATATCCAATATTTCATTTACAGAAAGAAGAGAAGCCGCAGTCCTGCACTGTTCTTCCAGCCGACGGTAAATATTTTTATGAAAGTTAGCTAGATCTCAAGGTTTCTCAGTGTTCTAAATGCCCAGTGTGATCTACCTATGCAAGTTTTTAGAGCGCTGAATACACTGAAATGTTTTGTA
The DNA here is from genome assembly GCA_033459395.1 of Hemibagrus guttatus. Lineage (NCBI taxonomy): Eukaryota > Metazoa > Chordata > Actinopteri > Siluriformes > Bagridae > Hemibagrus > Hemibagrus guttatus. Next base: position 21,196,379 of record JAUCMX010000008.1, read on the forward strand.
AAATCCACTGAATCTCTTGCTCAGAGGAGCTGAGTGATATGTAACTATCTGCTCTGAAAGTTTGGTATATTTGGTGGACTATGAGAGCTGTTTCCACAATAAATTTTATTGTGCTTCTACATCAAATCAAACCTGCATTTTTTCACCAAGACAAGCCTAGAATTTGTTTCTGGGTGCAGAGTCAAGTTTTGGGCCAATTACGAAAAAGCCCTTTTGTTATCTCCAATTCATTTTACATAATTTGCTATTATTTCTGATGTTGCACTGCATTTATACTCTCCTTTACAGGGTCTCCAGCTTCTGAGGGGATGACACAAACTCCATCAGCAGTAAAAGCAAGATCTGGGAGAAAAAGAAAAGCTCCACTGAGTCCCTGCTCAAGTTTTGAATCTCCCTGCAAGCGTGCTAAGGTGAGGTGTTGGGATCTACTACAAAAACCTTGGGCATTCATATTAATATATAAGTTAATTAAATTCACCACTAACAAGCATTCAGTTAATATGATGTCTTTCATGAAACTGATGTTAATCTGAATCACTGCTAAACATTAAGCTATCATTTTTTGTGAGTGAATTAATGACACTATAAAATTAAAGCTCCATTGTTTCTTTTCCCCTCTAGCGTCAACCATGTTTAGCACCAAGGAGACAACATCCCACCATTTTCCAGACTCCTAGACCATCTGCCTTAATTAAAATCTATTTGTAATTGAAAAACAAATTTAAAAAATGATTTTATATGTAAATAAAAATATAATTGTATATATTCTGGATCTCGGCATTTTGTTGCTATGTACCTGTACTTTGAGATGACAAAGTTGTATCTATCTCTGTTGCCACAAGTTTCTCATTTCTGCAGACAAATGAGAGAGATTTGGTGAACAAGAACAAGTTTCTTGAGAACAAGAAACTCTCACTAATCATCAGATAACAAAAACCTTTTTAAAAAGCAAAAAAGAAAATGTTATTCATCAGACCAGGCCACCTTCTTTCATTGGGCTGTGGTCCAGTTCTGATGCTCACGTTCCCATCGTTGGTGCTTTCGGCGGTGCACAGAGGTCAGCATGGGCACCCTGACAGAGTAGGCACCCTACTCTGTGTATTCTGACACCTTTCTATCAGAACCAGCATTAACTTCTTCAGCAATTTGATCAACAGTAGCTTATCTGTTGGATGGGACCACACAGGCCAGCCTTTACTCCCCATGTGCATCAATGAGCCTTGGCCACCCATGACCCTGTTGCCACTTCACCACTGTTCCTACCTTGTACCACTTTTGATAGATATTGACCACTGCAGACCAGGAACACCCCACAAAAAGTTGCTTTCAGCTGCTCCCTGTTCGGGGTCGCCACAGCGGACCAACTGGTTTGCACAACAACTTGGCAAATGTTTTACACCGGATGCCCTTCCTGACACAACCCTCCCATTTTTCCAGGCTTGGGACTGGCACTGCATCCAGTGGCTGGGGTTGATGCATTGGCTGGGAATTGAACCTGGGCCTTACGCATGATAGGCGAGAAACCTACCACTGAGCCACCAATGACCAGGAACACCCCTCCAAGAGCTGCTAATATATCTATATATATATTGTATTTCAATATGACAAAAAAGATGTTACTTTTCTGTACTCGACATTTAAATGCTAAAAAACAGAGCAAAGTTATTCACAGGTTCAACATTAAGTGTGGCTAGAAGATGCAGAATATAGTGAGTGAATTGTGTGTGTGTGTGTGTGTTAGGAAGGCTGTCCTGACACTCAAAAGCACTTGAAGTGATTTACATTTACAGGAACCTCTGGGTATTAGCTGCTCTGAAACACACTGTGAGATAAGATATACTCAATGTCTCCTTTCAGCAAAGCAAACAGTCCCTCTGGAGTATGAACACTGCCTGGGTTCTCTGATTTATTTATTTATTTATTTTAAATTTTGTGGAATAGTAGAGATTTCTGTAACGCAGGGGAGTTTTGTTGATCACAATTTGAAAGGATGAATCACTGATTGTTGGAGGTGTGATGTGAGGCTTTGTCCCATAATCCTACACACCAACTCAGCAGGGGAATGTCTTTATCTGTCTGTCTGTCTGTCTCTCTCTCTCTCTCTCTCTCTCTCTCTCTCTCTCTCTCTCTCTCTCTCACACACACACACGCATGCTTACACTTTTTCACACTGAATAGACACAAGTGTGACTCTCAGTATTCTCCTGCCACCTTGCATGTCAGTTTAAAACTGTGATTTTATTTATTTATTTATTTATATTTTTACCTTCATGCTTTGTAGCCCTCCAACTCATTGTTGTGTGAATTCTGTTGAAGCAACAACCATGTGACAGTGGCACAAGCTTTAAAATGTTGATCCCAAAACAATGACTAACAGTGGACTGCTACACAGTAAGGGCTATACTGAGTGAGTTAAATCTGTGTATTGAGAATTTAATTACAAGAAAACTGAATTGCACATGTTGGTAATTAGACCCCGGACATAAACTTGGAGGCGGCACGGTGGCTTAGTGGTTAGCCTCACACTTCCAGCGTCCTGGGTTCGAGTCTTGCTCCTGATCACTGTGTGTGTGTGGAGTTTGCATATTCTCCCCGTGCTTGGCACTCTGTCCAGGGTGTATCCTGCCTTGATGCCCGATGACACCTGAGCTCAAGCTCCCCGTGACCCGAGAATAGATTGGCTAAGTGGTACAGACAATGGAATGGAACATAAATATGGACTTAAGTGCTATTACGGCAGTTGCATAAGACAGATTACAGAAAAAACACTTAATTACACATAAATCTGACCATAGATTACATTATTTCCATAAATATAACATGATTAATTAATAATATTATTACTTTAATAATAATTCCAAAGAAATTTCAGGTGGACACAATATTTTAATCAGAAACACCGCTTATGTACAGAATTATGAAAAGTTATTCAAAAGCACAGCAGATGAGTATGCTTTTTACAGAGAGCATCAAATTAACAAAAATATTTTATATTAATGTAGGAATTTTGCACATACTACGATGTTATGACTCGTGGCTACATTTAGTTATACATGCAATTAACTGTAAGTACAAAATGTATTTAAAAAAAAAGCAAAAATATGATGGATCAAAATAATTTTCTAAGCTGATGAATGTTGATTGTGGCAGCCATTTTGTTACATTTACTTATTTTGAATAGAAAGCCCAGAAAATCAGCTGAAGCACCTGTCTTATTTTAGTCTGTCTCTGAAAACAGGAACAATGACACAAGCATGTGTCTCAAGTTAAGTTCTAGATAGACTGACATGGACAGATACTGTTCTGTGTCAGCTGGAGTTTAATGTTGTTTCAGCTATAAAAAGAGTCCTCACTGACCGGTATCCAATTTGCAGACTCTTTTTGGACTTTAATGTTTGTGATTATTGCTTGGCGCAGTAGTCTGTCTTATTCTCTGTCTCTCCTGCAACTGAGGACCGTAATGAAAGTGATGGGTGACCCGCTGTGATGAGCCATGACATTTTGAAAGACTTTACAAGGAAGCTTTTGCATCGTTAGGCACATTTCACAACTGGTGCTATCAATTATGAAATGGCGCTGACATCGATTTCAAAGAGATGATATCACACTGTGTGGGAAGACTCATCATGATGCATCTTAGCATTTTTTTTCCCCTCTGGAGAGTCTGAATGAAAGTCATTTCTGTTTTATCAAGTGCTTCTTTTGCCATAAATGTGACACAGACATGTCCGTCTGCACTTTTCCTTTTTGATCACTGACATCTGATAGTCATTGTCTGATCTTTATGAAATGGCATAACTTGTAGAGACGGCAATACTGAAACTCAATTATGGCAGAAGTTGGAGTTTTCTTTAAACAGAGTTCCGCGTTAATAACACAAGGGAAGATTTTGAAGGAATCAGTTGAAAGGAGAGCTATCTATTGCATAAACGATCATTTTAAAACTATCATTTTAAAAACACCTTTTTTTATTTGTTGATTGTCTTGTTCTTGTGTCCTCCTTTGCAGACACGTAATATAATACCAAATATAGCCACAGACCCGTTACATGCATATGAGAGTGTGAATCAAATTCTAGAATATATATTAAAATTAAGAAGTAATAGACTAAAATTAAGAATGAAAATATAGTATATAATTTCAATAAAACTAGAAGAAAGTATATGGAAAAATATAAAAATGTACATACAAATGCAGTTTGGTGGTAGAACAGTATGATTATTGTGAGTAAAGTGCAGTTGTGTTAGACGATGCACAACATGTAGTATGCTGTACAAAAAAAAAGTCCAGCAGAGGTACTATATGCATCATGGCGCCCCAAAGGCAGATGTGTTTGCTTGCTCTGCTCTTGAATGCCGTTTTGTTCTTCTTTTTTCTACAGTGCACAAATGCCATGCCCTACTATCATACAATAGACAGGCATTACTGAACATTACTGAGCCAGTCATTTTGAATTGACCGATTTTATACCTCCGGAGCTACAAATCATTACGAGTGAGGAAGCTGACCTGAGTAGACTGCTCTGGAAACGCTTTGCTTATATTGCTTAACATTGCTGGGAACATTGCTTATTTTTTGTGGTAAAAGTGTAGTAACCATATTTTTTGGTGCATTGATTACTATTGGCAAAACCACAGTTTTACTATAGTAACCATGTTTAACTATTGTTTTTCAAAACCATGGTAATTTTGTGGTAACAATGGTTTTACTACATTTTTTTTTGTTTGTTTCAACTGTAGGAAAACCATGTTTTTTGTTTTAAACCATTGTTAATTTTTGTAAGCAATGTTCCCAATTGTTGTTAATAGAGATATGTTAATAATAACTGTTTATAAAAACAAACATACACATAAACAATGCTTTCATGTCTTAAGGTACAGTACTTACATCTTGGTCCATTTTGACAAATCCCTGAATGTGATGTGATAGCCTCGGTCTACCTGTTGCTATTATCTCATCAAACTCACTTGCACCAACTGCTGGTGAAGCGGACAAGCAGCAGGTGTTGATTAAGCATCGATGTTCGATTGCTCTTCCTGCAATACCTGGATGTGCAACGTTGAATTTCTTACCGAATTTGAATCACTGAATTTGTGGAAATAATAATATGCACCGAAATGTCCTGTCAATTATTAAAGGTTGTATTTTAAAAATCTGAATATTTAGTATTGAAATTTTGAACAATGAAATTAAGAAAGTTGTATTTTAAAATAATCTGAATATTTAATATTGAAATTTTAAAAAATGCAATTTTGTGTCTCCACTTGAAAAATTCACAGCTTAATTATGCAACCATGTTGAATTGCAGAACCTTAAAATGCAAGCTCTGTCAATACTATGCATTTTTTACAGTTACTGCTATTCAGCACCTTTTTTTGCTTCAAATACATTTGTCACTATTTTACTTCCATATACACCGAGGTGACCGGACTGCAGCCTCTGGTAAGGCTAAAGGGGGAGGTGTGTGTGTGTGTTTATCAACAACTCGTGGTGTGGAGTTATACAGACTGTTTATAAGCACTGCTCAACAGGTGTGGAGTTTTTATTGCTGAAATGCCATCCCTACTATCTACCAAGGGAATGTACTGCTGTGTTCATGGCCACTGTTTACATTCCTCTGCGAGCCAACTCCACAACTGCACTTGGCAAGCTCAGCGTAATAGAGATGCTGTTTTTATTGCCACTGGCGACTTTAATCAGTGCAATTTACGGACTGTACTTCCCAAATATCACCAACATGTGGACATTCCCACTCGTAATAATAACACACTGGACAATGTTTACAGTAACATGCGCGGTGCATACAGGGCTGCACCCTGCCCCCACTTTGGACAATCAGACCACATCTCTTTGTTCTTGTACCCGGCTTACAGACAAAGACTCAAACAAACAAACAAACCCTGTCACCAAACAGGTTAAGCTCTGGACCTCACAGATTGCGGGCATCTTGCAGGACTGTTTTGCTCTGACAGACTGGGATGTGTTTAAAGCTGCAGCAACTCAGGAGGACTCTTCTGTCATCATACAGGATTTTGCTGAGTATGTGACTGGATATATTAGCACTTGTGTTGATAACATTGTAGACACAATACAAGTCAGGAAGTTCCCCAATCAGAAGCTCTGGAAAAACAGTCAGGTATGCCACATGCTATGAGGCATGTGGCAATGAGACAGAGTACAAAGCTGCAAAGTACGGACTGAGAAAAGCTATTACAGAGGCCAAGACACAGTATAGAGAGAAGCTGGATAGTTTCTACTCTACTGCTGATGCCGGGCGGATTTGGCAAGGCCTTCAGCACATCACAGACTACACTACCACCACAGGCACTACTATCAGCCCCTCAGACATCCTGCCGGATGACCTCAACACCTTCTACGCCTGCTTCGAGACCTCTAGCGACAACACAGAGAGGAGGCACACACACATTGGGACCAGCCAACCCCCATTCTTCCTTCCTATTGTATCATCAGCTGTGGTACAGAAAGCACTGAGGAAGATTAACACCTGCAAGGCAGCAGGGCCAGACAACATCCCTTGGCAGGCCCTCAGAGTTTGTGCTACAGAGCTGGCTGATGTACTCACCTCCACGTTCAACCTCTCCCTCAGTCAGAGCACCGTACCCATCTGCTTCAAGACCACAACCATCGTCCCCCTTCCCAAGAAGAGCTCCTGCAACCTGCCTTAATGATTACAGACCAGTAGCACTCACTCCAGTCATCATGAAGTGTTTTGAGAGAGTGGTGCTGGCCCACAATCAGAGCAGAATACCGGACACATTGGACCCCCTGCAGTACGCATACTGGCTCAACAGTTCCATCTCAGACACCATTGCTGCTGCCCTAGATATTTCCCTTTCTCATTTGGACGATAAGGACACCTACGTCAGAATGCAGTTTATCGACTACAGTTCCACCTTAAACATGGTCATCTCCCATAAATTCACCCACAAACTGTTTGTACTAGGGCTTCACCACGCACTCTGCGACTGGCTCCTGGATTTCCTGACTGGTAGACCGCAGTCTGTCAGGATTAGAAAAAGGACCTTAGCCACCATCATAAGAAACATTGGCACCCCACAGGGGTGTGTTCTCAGTCCCATACTCTGCACACTGTTCACACATGACTGTGTTGCTTCCCACAAGGACAACATCATCCTAAAGTTTGTTGATGACACCACAGTGATAGGACGGATCACTGGCAGGGACGAAGTGGCCTACAGGAGGGAGGTGGCCAGTCTTGTGAAATGGTGTGAGGACAACAACCTTACCCCAACACAGACAAAATAAAGGAGATGATAGTAGACATGAGGAAGGAGAGGAGACCTTATCAGCCATTGTTTATCCAAGAACTTGAAGTGGAGAGGGTGAGCAGCTTTAAATACCTGGGGGTCCACATCACCGAGGACCCCACCTGGACACTCAACACCGCCCAGCTGGTTAAGACGGCACAACAGTGGCTGTACTTCTTGAGAAGGCTGAGGAAGTTTGGCATGTCACTTAAGATCCACAGGAGAGCTGCCTCCATCCTTAAGGACCCCACCCATCCCCAACATGGACTGTTCACACTCCTACCCTCAGGTACAGGAGTGTGAAATGCAGGTCTTCCAGATTAAGAGACTCCTTCTTTCCCTCAGCCATTAGACTTTTAAACAGGTAGCCAGACGACATAGACTAGTTTCATCTATCTCATAGATGGACTAAAATGCACATTTGTTAATGTTACTGCTGCTATTATTATTAAGTAGCTGCATCTCAATTGCACATTGTTAATGTTACTGCTGCTGCTATTATTATCCACAGTTACATTCAATTTTCATATGTTACTGTACTATTGTTTTGCACATAAGTGAATATTTTTTGCAACATAAGTCAACATTGTACACTTGCACATACATATAACAGTCTATATTTCTATATTTACATACTATGTATCTCTAATACTGCAGCATTTTTATTTTATTTTTTTACAAAGTTTTTGTACTTGTTTGGCATTCACTGTGGACAGCAAAGAAAGAATTTCATTGTACAGGGAAACTTGTTTTCCTCATTGTGCAAATGACAATAAATGCTTTAAATCTTTGAATCTGTGTGGAGATGGTGAGTCCAGAAAAAAATCCAGGTTCTAGGTATTATCCTAGTTGAGGGCCTGCAGGCAGAAGCTCCCCCTCATTCTAAGTGCTTCCATGATCACAACAGAGGAAATAGTTGTTAATTTCCCAATTTGGGACACCATTTGATTTTTGTTAATATATGATCAGGGCTCATTGTTACATTATTTAAGCAGATAGCACGGATGATGACACATGAAGTTATAAAATAGTATAAAGATGAATCCAAATTAAGGCAATGCAATCTTGCTTTAGATCTCAACTTACTTTAGGGTTAGCGTTGGTTTTTATTTATATATTTTATTAAGAGATTTACTGACTGTACGTTAACTTACCAACATACCATTATGAAGAAGAAAACCTTATTTTTGTCACATAGACGTTACAGTACAGTGAAATTCTTTCTTTGCATAACCCCATCAAGGTCGGGGTCAGAGTACAGGGTCAGCAATGATGCAGCAGGTCGTAGTAGAAGGTTTTGGGGGCTTTGGTCAGGGGATGCCAAGCTGCCACTGCTGGGGCTTGAACCCTGAACCTAACACTAAATAGCAACCTAGAGCCTTAAGCACTTGAGCCACTGCTGTCCCATTATCCTTAGCATTACCATTATCCTTTTTGATTGCTGCAGTCACACTTTTTTAACCAATGTATTTACCATCCTGTTCTCACAAATAGGATCAAATCCTGTAGAATCAGCTTTGTTCCAGTTCAGCATTTCTGCATATCTGCAGTAACATTTTTGGAAATTGTATAGAGATTCACACTTGCATACAGAAGTTGTTTCTAAATGAAAATTCACTTTTGCAGTAATAAGCCTGGACAGCGCCGCTAAATTAGACTCTCCAACCTCGCAGCTTCGGCCCTCGCCCCACTACTACGCCAGGCCCATGCGCCCTGTGATGTCTAGATGATGTCTAATAAAGACTCTTCTGTTGTTACTCCCTCCATGCCTCTGTGCTGTCCTGTGTCCACCTGTTGCACCCGCTACACTGGTGGAGGATGCAGGCATCAGACATGGGACTAGGCCCTGTGGCCACAAATACATCTTAGTCATCATGGACTTTGTTTTCCCGAGCTCCACCAAGCTGACCTAAAATTTCTCGATTTTTATCTTAAATCCAGTCCTATATTATAACTTTTATAGTATCTATAGTAGCTGATAGTATCCTATAATATTCTCACTCCAAACGTTTTTTTATATCGCTAGTTTTATTTGATTTCCAAAACACCCGCTTATAGCCAGTTAGCTTATTAGCATCGCTAGCTCATTAGCCTGGCTACCACAAGTTTGTTTACGTTTTTCACACCGGTTATCGTTGTGTACTATTGCTCCTAAAACACTGTCGGTTGTGTGTCTGCCTTTGAGTGCAGGTGAGGATTCTTTCGAGCTGCACTCGGTGGATTTGGAGCTGGAGGCCGTGGAGAAGCAGATCCGTGACCTACAGGTGAAGCAGGCCCAGCTGCGACAGCGGAAAGCCACGCTGGAATCTTCACGGACTGACGCTCACCTGTCCCAGGTAAATTCGCTGCTTGAAATGAACACTCCCACAACCTCAACTCTGTGTGTTTCTCTGCCCAGGCCCAGCGCACCAAGGACGCGGCCCGCCCAGGTTTTGTTCATTCCGGCGCCGAGGTACCATGCAGCATGGATGCAGCAGCAGTGGAAGACACGTGACAAGCCCCGGGCGAGGACCACACCCCCTCCACCCCCACCCGTCTTTGAGATCTCGACTTGGAACTGCTTCGCGAGACGGAGTGACGCGGTGATCATCGGAGACTCCATCATCCGGCACATCCGTGCTACCGCGGCTAAAGGTATGGTGCGTGCTCGGCTGTCTTCCTGGTGCTCGTGTTCTTGATGTCTCTGCACAAGTACCCACGATCCTGAACAAGAACATCGGAGCTGTGGTCCTAAATGATGGCACGAATGACATCAGGCTGAGGCAGGCAGAGGTCCTGAAGAAGGACTTCAGGAGCCTGGTGGAGAAGGCACGCACCACATTGCCCACGACGAGGATCATCGTGTCAGGACCACTTCCCACGTTCCAGCAAGGAACTGAAAGGTTCAGTAGGCTATTTGCTTTTAATGAATGGTTAGAGTCATGGTGTCAAGACCAGAAATTACCTTTTGTTGATAACTGGAATCTTTTCTGGGAGCGTCCTAGGCTCTACCGTCCTGATGGCCTGCACCCAAGCAGAGTTGGTGCAGCAGTCCTCTCAGACAACATCCCCAGGACACTACGCACCGTCTGACTGGTAAGTCATACCTCAGATTACAATTATAATAGCTACTGTTCAGCTCACCAGATTGATAGAAGTGCACACATAGCTCATCTTATAGAAAAAAATTCTTTAATAGCTCTCAAAATAATTTAATCACAATTAAAAATTAAAAACGGCAGATATATAAAGAAAAACTAGTTCTAAAGTTTGGGCTTCTCAACATTAGATCCCTTGCACCAAAAGCACTTACTGTTAATGAAATGATCTCAAATTATAATTTTGATGCACTCTGCCTTACTGAAACCTGGCTTAGACAAAATGAATACATTGGTCTGAATGAGTCTGCTCCGTCAGGATATTGCTATAAGCATGAGCCCCGTCAAACTGGACGTGGAGGTAGTGTTGCAACTATCTATAGCAATTCTCTTACCGTTACTCAGAAAACAGGACCCAGGTTTAACTCATTAGAAGTGCTTGTCGCACTCACAGACATACATAAAAAATCCCTGCTAAATCTTGCTCTAGCCACCGTATATAGACCCCCGGGCCCTACGCTGATTTTCTTAAAGAGTTTACACATTTACTCTCGGACCTTTTGATTAATTATGACAAGGTGTTGATTGTAGGAGACTTTAACATTCATGTAGACGATGCCAATGATACCTTAGGACTCGCATTTATAGATTTAATAAATTCTTTTGGGGTTAAACAAAACATTAATAGACCAACTCATCGTTTTAATCATACGCTAGATTTAATTATGTCACATGGAACAGATGTCACTGATATAGCTGTTCTACCTCAAAGTGATGATATCACAGACTATCACCTCTTAGTGTACACTCTACCTGTAGAACATATTAGACATGACTCTCCACGTCATCGATTAGGTAGAACTATTATTCCGACCACTAAAGACAGATTCACAAGTAATCTGCTGGATCTGTCTAAACTTCTTACTAGATCCCTAAATGCAGATGATCTAGATGAAGTAACTAACACCATAGGCACTACTTTCACCAGCACACTAGATACTGTTGCCCCCATCCAGTTAAAAAAGGTCAGAGATAAAACACCTGCACCATGGTACAATAGGCATACCCATGCCCTCCTGAGAGCAACCCGTAACCTCCAGCGAAAGTGGAGAAAAACAAAATTAGAAGTCTTTAGAATTGCGTATAAAGACAGTATGTCCAGCTACAGACATGCTCTAAAAGCTGCTAGGGCTGAGCATCTGAGCAAACTGATATAAATAAACCAGAACAATCCCAGAGTCTTATTTAGTACAGTGGCTAGACTAACAAAACATCAGATATCTGAAGAGAGTACACCATCTCAGTTTAGTAGTGAGGACTTTATGAACTTCTTCACCGAAAAAATTTATAGTATTGGGAACAAAATAATGGATGTTCAGCCCTTGACAGCATCCAGTGATCTAGTCCAGCCTAAAGCTCCACATTTAAAGCTACAATGCTTTACAGGTATAGGGCAGGAAGAGCTATATAAGCTTATCACCACGGCTAAATCAACAATGTGTTTGTTAGATCCAATTCCAACTAGATTGCTGAAAGATGTGATACATACAGCTGTAGAACCTCTACTCAACATTATTAATTCCTCGTTACACTTAGGCCATGTCCCTAAACCTCTCAAGTTAGCAGTTATCAAGCCTCTTTTTAAGAAACCTAAACTAGACCCTGATGACTTATCAAATTACAGACCAATTTCAAACCTTCCGTTTATATCCAAAATATTAGAAAAGGTTGTGTCTGCTCAATTATGCTCCTTCGTTCAGGAAAACAATATCCTTGAAGAATTTCAGTCAGGTTTCAGGCCCCATCATAGCACAGATTACTTACAAATTACTTGTTTTAGCTCCGGACCAAGGCTGCATCTCAATATTAGTCTTACTTGATCTTAGTGCTGCATTGGACACTATAGATCATAGCATTCTCGTAGATCGCTTACAAAATCACATAGGTATTCAGGGACAGGTATTAAAATGGTTTAGATCCTACCTGTCTGATCGATACCACTTTGTAGATTTAAATGGAGAACTGTCTAGTGTAAAGCCAGTGAAATATGGGGTCTCACAAGGATCAGTTTTAAGACCTCTGCTTTTCTCAATATACATGCTTCCCTTGGGCAACATCATTAGAAGGCATGGGATCAGTTTCTTTTGTTATGCTGACGATACCCAGTTATATATCTCATCAAAACCAGATGAAATATCTAAATTGTCTAGATTAACAGAGTGTGTTAAAGATATTAAAGATTGGATGACTGATTACTTTCTATTACTAAATCCTGATAAGACAGAGATACTACTGATTGGTTCAAAAACCAGTACACAAAGGCTCTCACAATTCAACTTGTACTTAGAAGGATGTACTATTGCTACTAGCTCAACAGTGAAAGACCTGGGCATAATATTAGACAGCAACTTGTCCTTTGACAATCATATTTCCAATATTACAAAAACAGCCTTCTTCCACCTCAGAAATATTGCCAAGCTTAGGAACATTTTATCTGTATCTGATGCAGAAAAGCTAGTTCATGCTTTCATGACCTCCAGACTGGACTATTGTAATGCATTACTAGGTGGTTGTCCTGCATCTTCAATAAACAAGCTACAGTTAGTCCAAAATGCAGCCGCCAGAGTTCTTACCAGGTCAAGAATATATGATCATATAACCCCAATATTATCATCCCTACACTGGCTACCTGTTAAGTTTAGAATTGATTGTAAACTAGCACTACTTACGTACAAGATTCTAAATGGTTTAGCTCCCACGTATCTAGCCAGTCTTCTAACACATTACAATCCATCACGCTCCTTAAGATCTCAAAATTCTGGACTTCTGGTAATTCCCAGAATATCAAAGTATACAAAAGGGGGCAGAGTGTTTTCGTATTTAGCTCCTAAACTTTGGAATAGTCGTCCTGACTATATTCGTGGCTCAGACACAGTCTCCCAGTTCAAACGTAGACTAAAGACATATCTCTTTAGCCAGGCATACATTTAATACATCTGATAACCTTATACTTCAATACATCTGATTAAATGCATATTATAATCTAGTAAGCCTGCTAATATTATGAACAGCAGCTATGCTAATTACTTTCCATTTGCTTCCCTTCTTCTACCCATCCCGAGACATATAGAGATTGTGCCAGCTCCAGTGGCATCCAGAGATGGACAAACTCCTGCCAGTTTCTGCTTTGTGAGGACTGGGGTATTCAAAGCAACACTGCCAACCCTATGTAGACGACAACAACCTCCTAATTAATTTACACAACTTTCTACACATGCTGTATCTGCATCACACAGTTGACTATACATAAATAAAGGACAGAAAGGACATCGTTCATATCACACTTTCCAGTGTCACCCAGATAAGGATGGGTTCCCCTTTGAGTCTGGTTCCTCTCAAGGTTTCTTCCTAATACCATCTAAGGGAGTTTTTCCTTGCCACAGTCGTCTTAGTCACCTCAGGCTTGCTAAAAAAAAATTGCACTACGGAAGAAAAAAAATCAAAAAACAAAAGCAAGGGCAGCCGGTACTCTACTCCGCCGACGGAAGTGAGGCACGCCCTCCATGGAGAACCGGAAGTGGAGCGACGTTCCTCACAGGAACAGAAGCGGAGCGAGTACCGGCAAAAAGGAAAAAAAATACAGGTTTTAAAAACATCTTCCGCTGCGAGAAATGGGGCCACGCCCTCCACGGAAATCCGGAAGTGGAGCGGCGTTGCCCATGGGAACAGACGCGGAAGATGTGCCGGAGAAAAACAAAAATCCAAACAGGGTACGTCTTGGAAGAGAAGGAAGAAAGGAAGCCTCGCATACCTTGCGTCGTGTTGGGTCTGTACTGTCTTGGCTAGTACTTCTGTCACAAAGCGCTGAGCTTACGGAGCACGCTGGTTGTGCCGGTGTAGCTGAATCAGACCCAACGCGGAGATAGATGGCAGACAGGGGTTTATTAAACAAAAGAACATGCATCCACATGGACATTACATAAAGACAAAGACTAGCAAACTAACGCAGACAGATGGCCACTATAAATAAGGAACATAATCAGAGACACATTGAGAACAGGTGAACAAAGGCGGAAACACATTAGGAAGAGGCGTGGCTAAAACGAACACATGACTGAATAAACAAAACCCCTGCTAAAGGCCCCCTAGTGGTCCATCGGGGGCACTTGCCCCCGTAACAGTACCCCCCCACGGCACGGCTCCCGACGCGCCAACCTCTCCCCCTAGTCCGGAAGAATCTTCGGTCCAGGGAAACCCAGAGAGGAGCGAGGAACACAGAGAGGCAACAAGGGGGAGGAGCGAGGAGCAAGGCGAGGCAAGTGGGGGGAGCGAGGAGCAAGACGAGGTAGGTGACGGGAGCGAGGAACACAGCGAGGTGAGTGGGAGGAGCGAGGAGCAAGGCGAGGCAAGTGGGGGGAGCGATGGGTACGGCGGTAAGGCCAGAGGGTCCCAAACGACGTCCACAGCCGAGCAGAAGCGCCGAGCGACGTCCACCGCCGAGCAGGAGGGCCGAGCGACGTCCACCGCCGAGCAGCAGAGCCAAGCGACGTCCCCTGACGCGTAGTCGAGCTGAGCGACGACCTCAGCCCGGCTGGGCCGAAAACCCCCGGGGGGAGGGAGGGAGGGAGGTGTGGCCGGCGATCTCCTCCACCGATGAGGAGTGAGGCGGAGCGAGTCCCGGCGAAGACGAGGAGGAAGAAGAAGGTCTGATTGGGGCCATCCTCCGCCGACGGAAGTGAGGCGGCGTCCTGTACAGAGTGACAGAAGGAGAGCGACGCCCCCCACAGGAAACAGAGGCGGAGCGATGTACCCATACCGAAGGAAAAAAAAAATTCAAACTGGAAACCTCACCAGAACAAGGAACAAGTGCTTAGGGAAAAGGAAAAAAAAAATTGCACTACGGAAGAAAAAAAATCAAAAAACAAAAGCAAGGGCAGCCGGTACTCTACTCCGCCGACGGAAGTGAGGCACGCCCTCCATGGAGAACCGGAAGTGGAGCGACGTTCCTCACAGGAACAGAAGCGGAGCGAGTACCGGCAAAAAGGAAAAAAAATACAGGTTTTAAAAACATCTTCCGCTGCGAGAAATGGGGCCACGCCCTCCACGGAAATCCGGAAGTGGAGCGGCGTTGCCCATGGGAACAGACGCGGAAGATGTGCCGGAGAAAAACAAAAATCCAAACAGGGTACGTCTTGGAAGAGAAGGAAGAAAGGAAGCCTCGCATACCTTGCGTCGTGTTGGGTCTGTACTGTCTTGGCTAGTACTTCTGTCACAAAGCGCTGAGCTTACGGAGCACGCTGGTTGTGCCGGTGTAGCTGAATCAGACCCAACGTGGAGATAGATGGCAGACAGGGGTTTATTAAACAAAAGAACATGCATCCACACGGACATTACATAAAGACGAGGACTAGCAAACTAACGCAGACAGACGGCCACTATAAATAAGGAACATAATCAGAGACACATTGGGAACAGGTGAACAAAGGCGGAAACACATTAGGAAGAGGCGTGGCTAAAACGAAAACATGACTGAATAAACAAAACCCCTGCTAAAGGACCCCTAGTGGTCCATCGGGGGCACATGCCCCCGTAACAATAGAGATTGCTTTACATATTTTTAAATGTAATATAATGTAATATAAGTAATATAACTTTTTGGCATATAGCTTATTTGTTCCCTTTCTGCATTAGATTATTAATATAATCCACTATGTTTTCAGCACCCTTACTTATGTTCTAAACAATAAATTGATATCAGTGATATCACCAAAAGTTAAGTCTTTACTGGCATCTGGATTGTACCACTGGCATAAGTCTCCTTTGGTATAAATAATTTTAACTACAAACAATACACAAGGTTAGAATTTCTGTGTAATAATGTCAGAAAAATCACTGCTCAGAGACCACATGTGAACTTTTTATTTGGTCTTGTAGTCAGTCAGTAGCATAAAACATTAAAACTTTCCTCGAAACAAATTACTTTGCAGCTTCCCAGCTTACACTGAAAGCTTGGCCTTTGTCATATACTCTCAGCTCAGTGCTCAGGGAAAAATCTGGATGTTGCTTTATTTCCCACATGGATTCTTGCCAGATAATATCTTGTCCAATACCCCAAGCAAAAAACATGAAGCAGCCAGAGCAGATCTGTCACATTGCAGACCATCCTCTTAGCTGGGATTTTCACTGCTTTTCCACACCAGTCTTCTAACCACTGGCCCTGATAATAACTTCCCACCTGTTCTAGCTGCCAATCATTATGAAATCTTGCCAAGCTAATACATGCTCAGCAACTCTGTACAATCCCTCATAACATGCATTCAGGTCTGTAAGACATGTAAGATATTCTAGTTAACACTAGTATTATAGTGGAAGGTTCTTGATCTACACTTTACTTATTTTACTGTGTTTTATTGGCCTGTTTTAATACTAGTACTACTACTACTACTACTACTACTACTACTAATAATAATAATAATACTGTGCATTATAAGTATAATAAACAGCAATGAAAATGTTAGTATTCCATTAGTATTATAGTGGAAGGTTCTTGATCTAATCTACTACTACTACTTATAATAATAATAATAATAATAATAATAATAATAATAATAATAATAATAATAATACTGTGCATTTTAAGTATAATAAACAACTATTCAAATGTTGATTTGAAAATTACAAAGATTACAAAAGTGCTTTTGTTTCTCAAACCACAGTTGATGTCACATAATGCATTCTGGTTAGTGATGATTCATGATTATGTAATGAAAGTTACATGGTTTAATTATTTAAGATCAACTCATTGTTTTTTTGTTTCTGGGTTTATTTATTTATTTATTTTTTTGCTTGCACATGATCTATACATGCCCTTAGTTTACTTGTGACATTTTGCACTTTTGCATGTTTCATTTTTTCTGTTTTTCTCTTTTTTTTGCCATGAGATTGTCTATATGGTCTTGATTCCACCTAGACATAAAAGTTGGCTGTTTTCAGATGAATTTTTAGACTATGGATTTCCTAGTGCCTCTTTGTACACATTTAACCATCCCTTTGACTATATTCAGTTCAGTTTTATTTGTATAGCATTTTTAACAATGGATATTGTCACAAAACAGCTTCACAGGGATATAAAACTTAAACTTACCCTACCTTGACTCTTAGTCTTCTGATTCTTCAGTCATCTTGCTTCTGGTGAAACTGCAGTGTTCTTGATCCAACAGAAAGATTTGTAAAAAATAAGACAATATGAATTCCAATTCCTATATTAATGAATGCTTGTTCTTTGTTCAGCAAGTTTTGTTGGGTTTAAACGTTACATCAGTACAGTTCAATTTCCCTCTGCTTTCATGTGGTTTGGTACTGTTTTGTCTCAGTGTTTGCCTCTCATTATGTAGTGAAAAAAGAAGTGCTGCTGCTGTGTACTGGTGTGTACACATTCACTTGACCTGCACAATTTTTTAAAGCTAGTCTGGTTTTTTAAAACAATTTAACACTGTTTTAAAACACTTGGTACTTTCAGAACTTTCTTAAATTCTTTAAAAGCTTAGGTTCATATATCTAAAGATATCTCCATTTGGGGACACAGATTACAAAAACAGGCTTGATTTGTGGATCCGAATCTTTACCATTTATGATTTGATTTGATTAATGGATTTGTAATTGATACATCACAGTGATGTGCTGTCACGCTGATAGTAAACCTCTTTACAAACAAGTGAAACATGCTATACATTTGTTTGCAGGAGAGCAGGAATTATGAGTTTATTAGTATATAGTAGTATATCTTCCAAAAAGTTTCGTATGAGTTACTGAGTCACTTTCTGTTTCATTACTATTGCTGCCAAGGGACTTGTTATTACACACATACAGCAGAAGGTTTAATGGTAGCAATAAACATTTCTTGCTTTTATGAGTGAAAAGAGTTTTATCTGGAAAATCTTTAAATGCTAAGGTTTTCCCGCACAAAAATGGAACAGTTGGGGAAATTTATTGTATTTGCTTTTCTGTCTGTGGTCAGTTTAATATTTCATTAGTAAATGTGCATATTTGAGGGCAAATTTATAGATTAGTTAATGGACATGTCCACAAGGGTGGTGTCAGAATAACTCAGTGCTGAGGAGCTGCAGGTTTAGGTTAACTAATTTACACATAGGCAAATAGTTCAGAAAGGTTGAGCAAACTCCAAAACTCACCTTGCACAGGCACAGGTGAAGCGATCAGAAAACCAGAGATTTCAAACAGTAACAGAAGGCTTGTTATAGACAGAACACTAGGGAAACTGAACATATACTTTACAGTGAGGTTGAAATTAAAAGGGATTATAAAGTTTCATGGTGTGAATGAAATAATAGGCAAAAGATTAGGTTTTAAATAAAGGCCCAGTTACTGTGAATGTGGGAGTGCAGGTGTGTTGTTGGAAGTGGAGTCAAGTGCAGCCATGTTTGTAGCCCTCAGTGTAGCACTGATTTTGTAGCACTACTGGATCTGACACCTGGACAAATCAGTAATATGGCAGGGATTATATGGATTATTTGTGTTTTAGGAAAAAAAACACTCATTATTGACTTCCATTCAATTCACACTGAAGTTGTAACTGTAGTGTGTGCTACTCATGCTTAATCCCAGTGCCTGCTGACCTACAGGAATGTGAGAAAGAATAAAATGTCCAAACTAAACAAAATAAAGGTCAGTATAAAACTCTCAAATATCTCTCCCACTTAATATAAGCAGTCACCCTGCTGTTAAATTTGTTGAGCAAAAATAAAGACTCTAACCAGACTGAACATTGCATCACATGAAAAAATTTAGGCCAACATTCATTTCCATTAGTCTGTAATAATGCAATTAAGTAGATAACTATCTTTCAATATGTTGTTACATTATTTATACCACTTTAGCTTGTCAGTCTGGCTAAATAATTTTTATATAGATAAATAATTTTTTTGATTAGCCATTTGCACACTTACTTCCAGTCAGCATATCTTCATACAGCATGATTTCTACTTCATATAAGAAAAACTATCTCTTAGCATGTTTTGATAAATGTATGAAATTACTTTCAAGACAAACCACTTAACTTGTGCTTGCATGGACATACCCTACGAAGAATGGACAGAAGTTTATTCTGATGGTACATAGAAACTATAAAATATAATGATTATTTATAAAGAAAATAGTCTTATCATGAGAAATAAAAAAGAAAGTGAAATGACATTGTATAAAAATTAAAGGAAAAACAATCATTTTGAGGGAAAAAAAAAGAAAAATATAAGTAAAAAAGGTTGAAGCAGCGTTTGATTTTATTCCACCACTTATTTATTTATTTATTTATTTAGTTAGTTAGTTAGTTAGTTAGTTAGTTAGTTATTTAGTTATTGGTAAGAGCCTATCAGAGTGGCACATCTTGGCAATATTTCCCACTCTTTCTTATGAAAACTTTCCAGATCTATCAAAAAGGGCATCTCCTATACACAGCCTGATTCAGGTCATTTACAGCTTTTCACTTAGATTCAGGTCTAGACTCTGGTTAGCTCATTCAAAAACTTTGATCTTCTTTTGGTTAGGCTATTCCTTTTTTTTATTTGGATGCATGCTTTGGGTAATTGTCATGCTGAAATGTGAAATTCCTTTTCATCTTCAGCTTGCTAGCAGACATCTGAAGGATTTGCTCTAAAATTGACTGGTATTTGTAGCTATTCATGATTCGCGCCACTTTGAAAAATTCCTCAGATCTGGCTGAAGAAAAGTAGCTTTAAAGGATGATGCTGCCACCACCATGCTGCACTGTGGGGATGGTGTTATTTTGGTGATCTGATTTTTTTTTGCACCAAAAATTAATTTTGGAATTATGGAAATATTATTGCTTATATACTGAAATTGTTAGACCATAACACATTTTGCCAAACAGTTTGGGGTGATTTTTGTTGCATGTGGATACTTTTTTTTTTTTCTTTTTTTTTTTTTTTTTAAATAAGAACAGGCTTTCTTCTAGCCTCCCCTAGCCCAGACTTGAAGAATATGAGAGATTGTTGTCACATGAGAGAGTAATCATTACTTTTCAGATATTCCTTCAGCCTCCCTGGGAAGATTTTGTCGTGTTCTTTTATACATATATTTAGAGTTATTTATATTTAGAGTTAGAGTATTTAGGTTCAGTTTGTTGTGAGGTCATTGTGGTGCTCCATTTATTTGTTGATGATGGCTTTTACAGTGTTCCAGGGTTACATGATTTGTCCAGTAAATCTGCCATACACCGTCCTGTTCTAACAATATATGTGTTTAGGATAAGGATAATAATTAGAGCATTATATTATGTATAACAGTGTTATGATTTAGATTATTTTGCATATCATATCAGAGGTACACCAATCCACTACATCTGTTAGCAAGAAAAACAGCAGGTGCACTGGCAAGGAATGAATGGCATGGAAACTCTGAGACAGAATGTAAATTAGGAGTCTTAAGATTCCTGGTAAAGCTTCATCTTCTGCTCGACTGATATGCACTGTCCTTTGCTCAGTGAATGATAAGTGGGAACTGTGTGATCAAAATGTCATCTCATCTTGACTACCTGCCAAAAGGATAGAGGTAACAGTACATCAAAGACTTGACCATACGGTGTCCTCAAGGAGCTTATGTGTCCCTCTCACGGCTCAGCTTTCTGGTCTTTCTTTGCTAAACGATCCGATCATAAAGAAGCTGCTGTTAGAAAGACATTTTACACATTGGCACTCATTTTAAAGGGAGCCATCTCATTTGCTCAGACAAATAAGTGGAGACATAATTCTATTATTGTCTTACGTAAGCACTGTGCAAGTGAAAGAAAGCTTGCCACCACTAATGGTCTTGGTAATTATGATTTATCTTGAGTTTTCGTAACTAGGTGGGGAGGAATAACAGGCTGGATGCCAGTGCTGAGTTGAGAATTCCCTATCATTGATCAGAATTATTGAGAAACCATAAAGATGGAGTCTCACACTGAGTCCATAAATAAGAAATAGGGACAGGTTGTAATGAGAAAGTGATACATTATTTTTGTGTAAATTAGGATTTACACAAATTTGAGCTCTAACTCTGTTCCCTTTCGAGGGAACTCAACACTGTGTCATGCTAAGCTCATTCCGCGTTTGCTTGCTTGTATTTCCACCCAAGCGATTGCGCCAAGTGGCTCGAGTCCCATGTCTGTCGAGGCAGCACAACAGATAAGGTCATTGTTTCACGGCTTTGTGAATCCCTTTTGTCCTCTCAGCCGACTCTAATGCCTCCGCCTCAGCTCCGGGAGCTCACTTTGCGATTTCTCCCGACCTACATGAGGATATAATGCTATCTGCATCGGACTCTGAGGAGCTCGATGTGGGCAACAAGAAGCAAACAGCATTCAAATTGCCACTGCATTCTGTCGAATTGTCAAATTGTCACTGCATTCTTCAAGAAGGAGGAGGGCTACACCAAATTTTAGACCTACGTGCTCCGAATTGTATGCTGAAACCTACAAATCCGGGATGTTAACACTCAAGGTCATTGTGTCGCAGATCAGGTCCGAGGACTGATTTGCGATGATAATCCTGAAGGGTGCATATCTTCACATATGCATCTCGCCAGAGCACAGGAGACTCCCCTGGTTCACTTTTGGGGCGAAGCCGGGGCATCCATGTTCTCAATTATCCAGATGACTGGCTCATCTTGGTTCAGTCGAGGGATGTGGCAGCCAGGCATTGAGATGTCTCCCGCTCTGGGGAATTCCATTCTTTCACCCCCACAGACACCCTTTTCAGGGTCACAAGGGTTATGTGTCACAAGCTTTGTACCCTTCTTATGTGGACAGACTCCGGTTTCTCACCTTGAGTCCCACTCTTAGGGCGTCTCCTTGTCGCAGGACTCAAACAGACACCGCCCTCTTGGGCTGGGCATAAGTCCTCTCCTTTTTTGTCTGCTTTGGTGGCCACAACAAATGCGGTAGTGGTAGCTATCTCCTAGACCTATGTGGTGCACTGTGTGGCTTCACGTCTAGGCATTACAACTCGCTCCACTAGGTGTATCACCTTGTCCAGCAGCCTGGCTAGGGGCTGTTACGGCCGGTAGTGTCCGGCAGGATATAACAGACCCAACGCGAAGCTTGACGTGAAAATCGGGGTTTTATTAACATAAAGCACGAGACATGAACATGAAACAGAAACCGCGACACCACATCGGCCTACACACGAACGAGGACTAGCAACTAAAGCAGACAAGGACAGGACTATAAATAGGAAACGTAATCATGAAACATTAGGAACAGGTGAACATCAATCAAGACACATTAGGTTAGGGCAGGGCTTAACTGACACATGGCCGACGTAAACAAAAACAGACATGACATAACAAACCCCTGCTGAGATCCCCCTAGTGGTTCAACCCCAGCCCTGCTACCCGTAACAGGGGCATTCCCTCCAGGATGTTTGTGCTGCAGCAGGTTGGTCCTCTCCACACACCTTTATCAGGTTCTATAACCTGGACCTGGACCCCACTCCTGTGTCCTGGGTCTTACAGGGCTAATGAAGCTCCGCTCCTGGCTCATTTGTGCTTTTTCACGACCTCTGTGAGAGACATCTCCTGGCATGTGGCAGCGTTGGTATTGGCATTCCCATAGAGTCAATCATGACGCAACATCGAGTTCCCTTGAAGACTCTGTGTCGCTAGCCACACACCGGGTGTCCACTCATGCTTCCTTCAGACAAGTAGAAGCTGAAGTAATGTGACATAGATGCCCTTTTATGAAGTGTGCTTTAACTCTTCATTTGAATCTGTTCCCATCTGGTAAGGTAGGATTCTGACTTTTGTGTACTATTTGTTTAACTTGGTTGGTTCTAGAGTTGTTATTTGAACTGTTATTGTATAGCTTGTTGATCCTTGCTTCTTAGCTGTCTCGGGTGATTAATCAAGAATAGTTTCGGTCTCCCTTAAGGTGTGAATTGTGGGCAGGGCTAACTAATTTATATTGAAGGTTCTGGTTTGCAGATTGCCTCATCAATACCTGTTAATTACTTAAATAGTAAGTATATTGTCATCTTTTCTTCTTCTCTCTTCTTTCTTCTTCTCTTACATCCTTAATCTCACTTCATACTTTGACAAGACCACAGACATATGCCTCAAACCTATTTCTGTTGTTACCTCTTACAGACGCAGGCATTCTCATCCACGAAGCAGAGGTCATGTTTCCAGCAACCTCATCTACCCTCCCCTGTTGTCTCAGTCTCAAACAGTGGTGGTAGGTGGGCTCTGGAACTGCCAATCTGCTGTAAGGAAGGCTGACTTCATCTCAACTTTAGCCTCCCACTATTCCTTTGATTTTCTGGCACTAACTGAGACCTGGATATCACCACAGAACACTACTACACCGGCTGCTCTATCCTCTGCCTATACTTTCTCTCACTCACCACGAGAATCAGGCAGGGGTGGTGGTACAGGTCTGCTGTTGTCACGGAGATGGTGTTCCTCACCTCTCCCCTTGGCTCATCTCTTCAGTGATAACCATCTCTTCTTTTGAATTCCATGCAGTTTCGGTTGCCTCTCCAATCAACCTCTTCATCATTGTCATCTACCGCCCCCCTGGTCCCCTAGGAGACTTCTTGGAAGAAATGGACACACTCCTCAGTGTCTTCCCTTCTGACAGCACCCCTCTGATGGTTCTTGGAGATTTCAACCTCCCATCTGACAAGCTTCACTCTTCTGGCCTTCTGGCTCTTCTGAATTCATTCTCCTTGCCTTTCAACAGCTGCCCTCCCACACACAAGGAAGGAAACGTCCTGGATCTAGTCTTCACTCATCCTTCCCCAGCTACAGACATGACTGCTACCCCACTTCATATCTCCGATCATCACCTGGTATCCTTCACTATCACTCTCCCTATCCTGCCTAAACATAACTCCCAGCACCTCTCTCTCACCCATCGAAACCTCCACTCTATCTCTCCTTCCTTTGTAGCTTCCTGCACTCTTTCATCTCTTCCTGACCATGACTCCTTTTCCTCCCTTCCCCTGGACTCAGCTACTGACACTTTGCTCTCCTCTCTTTCCTCAACCATGGACCTTCTCTGCCCTTTGTCCACTATACGCAAGAAGAATTCTTCTACTGCTCCTTGGCTGTCAGACATGCTTCGCAACAATCGGAGAGAACTACGATCAGCAGCGAGGAAGTGGAAGAAATCTAAACTTGACACAGACCTCATCTCTTATCATACGCTCCTGTCCAAATTCTCCTTGGACGTAACTTCTGCCAAGACCTCCTTCTACAAGGATAAGCTTGAAACATCTGCACCAGATCCCCGAAAGCTCCACAACATCTTCTCATCACTACTCAACCCTCCGGCTCCACCTTCTCCATCCTCCCTGACCACCAAAGATTTCGCCACTTTTTACACAGAGAAGATTGAGAGGATCTGCCAGACCTTCACATCTCTCCCAACTTCATCTATGTCACACAGTCAGCACTCCACTACTCCTTCACTGATGCAGCTCTCAACTGTAGCATCAGAAGAGGTTTTGCAAATTACTCGGTCCTGCAATCCTACCACCTGCCCACTGGATCCAATCCCTTCAGCTGTGCTCCAGACCATATCACCTGACCTCCTACCCTTCATCACCACAGTCATCAATGGATCCTTAACATCTGGTCATGTTCCAACTGTCTTTAAGAAAGCCAGGGTCATCCCCATCCTGAAGAAACCTGCTCTGGATCCCTCAGACATCAGCAACTACAGACCGGTATCACTTCTCTCATTTCTTTCAAAAATTCTCGAACGTGTTGTTTGTAATCAGCTGTCTGACTATCTCATGCAGAATAACCTCCATGACACCAGCCAGTCTGGCTTCAAAGCAGCACATTCCACAGAGACTGCCCTTTTGGCAGTCACTGAGAAACTACATGCTGCTAGATCAGCCAAACTGTCATCGGTCCTCATCCTCCTCAACCTGTCTGCAGCATTTGACACAGTAAACCACAAGACTCTCTTGTCCACCCTCAGGAGTCTTGGAATTTGTGGAACAGCATGGGAATGGTTTGCTTCCTACCTGGATGGTCTCTCATATCAGGTAACATGGAAGGGATTGACATCTGCTCCACGCAGACTCTCTACTGGTGTCCCACAAGGCTCAGTACTTGGTCCTCTCCTTTTCTCCCTCTATACTCACTCTCTTGGCAAAGTTATATCCTCACATGGATTTTCATACCACTGCTATGCCGATGACACCCAACTTATCTTCTCCTTCCCTCCTTCAGATACCACGGTTTCTGCTCGGATCTCAGCGTGTCTGGCAGACATTTCATCTTGGATGATGGCTCATCAGCTGAAACTCAATCCCAGCAAAACTGGTCATTCCAGGTGATCCATCCCCAGCCCAAGACCTTGCGATATCTCTGAACAACACCATGATTTCCCCTTCAGCCACTGCTCGCAACCTTGGGGTAACCATGGACAATCAACTATCCTTTTCCTCCCATGTCACTAATGTGACACGCTCATGTTGGTTTCTTCTGTACAACATCAGAAGGATTCAGCCATTTCTATCCACACAGGCTACTCAGGTGCTTGTTCAGTCTCTGGTCATTTCGAGATTGGACTACTGCAACGCTCTTCTGGTAGGTCTACCTCTGAACGCAATCCGCCCACTGCAAATGATCCAAAATGCAGCTGCACGACTTGTTTTCAACCTGCTTAAGTTCTCCCACACCACCCCACTGCTGTGTTCCCTCCACTGGCTTCCGGTAGCTGCACGCATCAGATTCAAAACACTAATGCTTGCCTACAAAGCCAAGAATGGACCAGCGCCATCTTACCTCAAAGCTCTCGTCACTCCTCACACTGCACCTCGCTCACTCAGATCCACTAGCACAACTCAACTGGTCCCACCATCTCTCAGGGAAAAAGGTAGGTATACATCTAGACTCTTCTCTGTTCTGGCACCGAGGTGGTGGAACGAACTTCGACGGTCTCTGACCGTCTTCAAACGGCAACTGAAGACTTACCTCTTCCTGAAGAACTTAAACTAGCTCTTATTTTTCCCTGTTTATGTATTATGTTGCAAAGTTTAAAAAAAAATCAAATAAAAAAAATTAATAAATAAAAAAATCCAAGTCAGTTTAGACTAATGGTATCCCAAGTTTGTGTCCTATTGAACCAGTGTTAATGTATTCACTGACTGAGAACTAAAGCATTTTTGTACGTTGCTCTGGATAAGAGCGTCTGCCAAATGCCAGAAATGTAAATGTAAATGTTTTATGGTCTTGCTGGTGTGCTACACTTCGTCACATGACCTACCCGAGCTGATAAATCGCCGTCATTTCACACAGAGCTTCAGAAACAACTGCCACATAGAAGCGTTCCCATAGCGCCAGCCATGACGCAGCGTCTCGTTCCCTTCTCAGGGAACCGGGTAACATACATAACCTGCTGTAGTTTTGACTTCATTAAAACTTTAGGAACTCAAGCATTAGACTGCTGATGAAATGATAGATTCGCACCAAGACAGTGGGAGTCTTCAAGACTGTGCATTTGCTTATAATATAGCAATCCATGCGATAATAAATCAAGATTTTTTCCATTTTTGTAAAACTTTGCATTTAGGAGATTCATCAAAATGTCAAAAAATTTTTCACATGACTGAGTTTCTGTAACAGAAATGCTTATGATGAAGGATTTCAAACCTGAGTATTTGTAATGTATTGCCTCACTTGGCTGAGAGCTGTACTTCCCTTTTATACTTTGATGACACTAAAAGTGACTTCTCTGACCTCCTAGATGATGGAGATTTAAAAACAGACAATTAAATTCTAAACAAAATCACTTTATTATAATGTATTTCCTAGTCTGCGCAAACCTGTTGGTTGTTGCTCTGGCTAATCACTGAAAAACAGCCAAAAAATTAAAACATGGAAGCCTTGTTTGCCTCCAACCTCCAGGGTTAGGAGTTTGATTCCTGTTAATCCCTTGTGTTAATGAAGTTTAAATTTTCTCCCTGTGCTTAGGGGGTGTCCTCCTAGTACTCTGGTTTCCTTCCAAAGACATGCAGCCTGAACTAAATTGTCCAGTTGTAGCCTTCGATCAGTTTGCACCCCATCCAGGGTGTCCCCTGCCCTGGGATTCGAACCCCTCCAGGCTCCCTACGACCCTGTGTAGGATAAGCAGTACAGAAAATGGTTGGATATATAAATGATTTTATGTAAGGTTCTTTCTAATGTTTTAAAATACCTGATAAAGTAAGAAATTCAGCTCACAGAACTGTATGTATTATTTGACAATTATTTTCTCTAGGCTAAAGCCAGTGATAGAGATCAGTCAAGTAAAGAGATGACAATGAGGCTCGTGTTAAAATGCCATGACTGACTTTCACTCTCACTGATGAGATGGCAATTGATGAGGATAATGCCTATAATCAAAGTGAGAACTTGTTTTCCATTATATTAATTCTTTAGGAAATTCAGTACTATTTTGGAATAAGTAAATTAAAGGTAAGCAAGGCATCTTTCAGTGAAAATGGAATGAAATCTATAACCATATCAGAATGACACATATAGACTATAACCAGTTGGATAACAATGTTGTATCTTTCAGAGTGAGAGAATGTGGGGAAATGACTTGGATGATAGTGTTATATAATAAATTGGGTTTCATATACTCAATACCCGTGGATGTGTGTTATTATTTTGGAAACTGCTTGCTTTATACATAGAGTAGGAGTCAGAGTCATGCTTCTCAGCAGCTGCAGTAAAGAATCATTTTAAAACCTGACACTCCAACATGGGGACTTGAAGTTTAGTGTCTTTTTTTTGTGACATGGTTTAATGCAGCTCTGTAAACCCCTATCCTGACTGTCTAGTAGATGAAACAGTGACCCCAAAGGAGTGTTACCTTGTCAGTGTGCTGAAACAGAGAGAGAGAGAGAGAGAGAGAGAGAGAGAGAGAGAGAGACAGAGAGAGAGACAGAGAGAGAGACAGAGAAACAGACAGACATACAACAATGTGAGGAGGCAGGAAATTCAGTTTTCTACCACTGTGGCATTTTGCCTGCTGTTCATTGTCTGTGACTGTGGCTTGGTGCATCTGCATTGCAGCATGATTTATCATCAGAAGTAATGCTGTCAGATCAAATGTTGTCTTCTAGAGTACTCGCCAAAAATTCACTGAATGTAACATTGAGTTTTTAAAGTGTGCAGCCATCATCATATGCCAGAACTGAACTAGTGATTTACTTGCTTCTGTTATTTATTTATTTATTTTTTATTTTGAAGGATTATATTTCCCCTGTGACAAAAGCTAGTAGCTCTCAAGGCGCACTTTCAGTCCTTTCTGTTGTTCTAGCCATCTTAAATACAGGAACCAAATAAATTCCCCTGTCTGGCTCACAATACTTTCATCCAAGTCCCCAAAAAAGGTTTGTTGCCCTTTATGTTGTGTTCTTTAATCAGGAGCTACACTCAAGGTTTCTTTTGTAAAGGTGTCTCATAACGGGATGCTCTGGACTTGTAATTGCTTCCCCACAGATTGCTGGTTCCCTGAGAAAGTAGGCTAATTGTGTAGGACGGGAGCATTTGGTAACCTTGATGAGATGCAGTTACTGCAAACTTTCTGTTTTTTCAGCATAGTCATTTGCAGTATGTGAAATTTGTCAGTAGTGCCTAAGATGTGCCAGGGCTAAATACGAAATATATATTATGCACAGTGGCATATTGAAGAGTGCTGTCTACTGCATGATGCTTTATGTCGTGGAAAATGCTTTTGCATAAATTCAATGACCTGCGGGAGGGCTGGCATGACCACATGTGGCCATATTGACAGGCAGTCAGTTAGCTCTTAGTGTGCCGTCAGTCCAACACTTGACACTTTTCTTATTTACTTTTTCTGTGCCATCTGTCCTGTTTTTCTTGGGAGGAGGATTAGTCACACTCTCACATTACTCACATGGCTACAATTTTACTCTGGATCAAGAAGTGAGAATGGGGAATACTGTGGTTAGAAATGATCAGAGGGACTGTTTTTTGGGCAGCAGATTTCAAAATAATCTATATTTTATAATACCATGAAAGATACATTTTAGTAAATAATAAGAATGTTTCTGTAGCATCCTCATATGTTAGAAAATAGTTTACAGCAGAATTCATCCTTTGCTATCATATTTTGTTAGTTAAAAACTGTATAGCAGCATAAAATTATACAATGAATAAACCATGATGTGCTTCTACTCCAAAGTTGATTATTTTCCAGTAATAGCACCACCCAAAGTTTTATTACTTTAGTTTTATTTTACTTTAGATTGTTCAATACTTTAGGGATCAATAAAGTATCCTGATAATTGGAGCATCTTCTATACAAGACCCTGTGTTAGATGTGTAAGACTTCATAAATGATATCATCCATCCATCCATTTTCTATACCTGCTTATCCTACTACTGGGTCACAGGGAACCTGGAGCCTATCCCAGGAGACTACGGGCACACGGCAGGGTACACCCTGGACAGGATGCCAGTCTATCACAGGGCACAATCACACACACACACTACGTACAGTTTAGAGATGCCAATCAACCTACAATGCATGTCTTTGGACTGGGGGAGGAAACCCCTGAGGCATGAGGAGAACATGCAAACTCCACACACACATAGCAGAGGTGGGAATCGAACCCCCAACTGTGAGGCAAACATGCTAACCACCAAGCCACTCTAAATGATAACATATTCCCTCAAATGATGTAAAAGAATAACGTTCACCCTATCATCTGGAAATTGTGAGTTTGAAATCTTGACAATGCTGCATCCTAGGCAAGAGGTCTTGCCATTAGCAAGCAAACCTAGTCATGGTTTCTGGGTGGGATGGGTGACGTGTATACAATGTGCATATGTGAAGTCATGTATGTGAAAGTGGGCAGGTAAAGCTTTTTTCAGAGTGTGTTATACTGCCCTGTGCAGCTGTGTAGGAAATACATATCAGCCTCCAGCTATCCTGGCTGGCAGCTATTGTACAATGGGAAGAATTGGTTAGTGGGTGAGAATTGTCCAAGATCAAATTAGGGAGAAAATAGAAAAAAAAAATAGTGCAGCTAACCTATATAAGGATAAACTATCAGAAGAAATCAAGATAAAACCATTATGACTGATACCATGCTAACACTTCTATCAATTGATCAGTAAGGTCTGTTTAGATGTGTCCAGATGTTCCATACATGGCTGCACCCTGTGGTGATGTTTTCCACTTACCCTCCAGACCTACAGTTCCTGCTTCTGTTCCTCCTGCTTTTTTCTCTAAAGCTATTTACTCTTAGGATTCAGCCTTCTGCTGCAGAAGGTCCTCTGAGCTAGATACCTTGGAGGATTACACTTCTCAAAAATTGCTTATGCTTATGATTCACCTTATTTCTGCAGTGATTTGCTTTTCCTGGTAACCCGAGAGATTTGCTCCAACTAGGAACTGATCTCTATTCACTGTATACTCATCTCTGTATATACCCTGTACATTTTCAATTCATGTAATGTGTTTATACTTTTACATGGTATAAATATGCAATGTAAATAATATAATTCAACTATCTGCTGCCAGCCAGGAGATTCCTTTTGAGTCACAAGATTTTTTCTTTGTAATATCAGGAAGATTTTCCATACAACTTTCACCACTACATATGGATTCCTGTAAAAATGTATACAATGACAATTTCTACTGTAAAAAAAAGCCTTATACAAATACATATAAAATAATTATATAACAAAAAAAATCTATGTCATCAGAAGAACAGACATAACTAGAACTACGTATCAGGAAAAGCATGGAAAAGAAGAAACTGATTAACAAAATTACACCCATCACCTACACAAATAATTTCAAATTCCATCTCCATTATAGTTGTCATTTACTCTTCACAGTACTTAGTGTGATCTGTACTTTTCCCAACTGACAGCGCTTCTCTAAGGATAAAGAGAAAGGTGATGCTGCTGTTAGTCCATATAATTAAATAAAGTGCTATTTTTCTGTAATAGAGAGATGATGCTAGAGAGCATGAAAAGAAATGTTTTGACAAGACCCATGACATTGAGTTCTTTCTAGATCAAGAACCTCCTCACCTGCCTAGATCATAAGAAATGTCCATAATTCATCTAGCATTAGATGTGATAAAAAGGAATTGTATTGTAATTTTATACAAACTTCCCTGTAGGGATTGAGTAAAAATCTGTAAACTTCAGCTGTAGAAAAATCACAAAGACTTTTACACCAGCTGGTCAAAGCATAAGACAAACCGTCATGATTAATTGTAGATTTTTTACATTGAAGAATTTGATTGGATGCTTTAAACTGAATTGTAAATGAAATGTAAATAAATTACAAGGCAGCGTATTTCATTCAAGTGTAATGTACAGTGACTGGATAGATGAAAGAAGTAGAGGCCTTCAAGCACAAGTATTCAATTTCAATAACACTCAATAACTTCAATAATGGATCCCTCCAGGATTTTATTAACACAAACTCAAGCAAACTATACAAATTACTGCAGCTTTTCTATGTTCAATGGCAGGATTTCGCGTTCTTTCTGCCGTGTCCTAGGTTTCTCTCAGTTAACTCTTAGTGCCTATCCCAAGCCAGGATGGAATCAAAGGGTTGCTTCAGGATGGGTATCTGGATTCAAACCTGTGCCAAGTAAAAAAACTACACCAGGATATGTATGTAACCTGGTTCCCTGAGAAGGGAACAAGACACTGCATCATGGCTAACGCTATGGAAACGCTTTTACAGTGTCAAACATGATGCAGCATCGAGTGCCCTCGAAAGGGAACATGTGGTTTGGATGATCTGCTGTTAAAAGTGTTTGCCACCCTTCTGTAATCTATGTGTCCATTTCAAATTATAATACATAAACTTTAAACTTAAAATACAGGAAAAAACTCTGATAAAAAGCAAGCTGTATTTAGTCTACAAGTTATAAAAAAAAGCAATAAAATTGTAAAGTGTTGAGCTGACCTGTTTAACCTAACTCTCCTGAGTCTTATATACAGCAGATGTTTATTGCTTAATTTAAATTTTCAGGATTTTAGCATATTGATGGGGAGAGCAAATATACCAAGATTCTTAACCAGCAACGTTAGATGCCTTCTCTTTCTCCATGTTTGGAGTATTGGAGCTCAGGGATTTTCATGAGTAGCACAAGCTAGGCTGTTAAGCACATGTTGAGCCTCTTACTTACTGTAATATTCCTGTCTGTAACTCCAAGTCTCTTCTAGCAGGTTAATTGTTTACTATGTGTACGCTAGATATATTCTAAAGTCACAGATGCAATTTAAACACAACAATCAATGTGAAATAAGGGAACACGATTTGTCTTTGAATGCTGTTTGAATCTTACTGAATTGCCAAATTGTTCAGTAGTATGAACAATAAGAGTGAATTTTGTGCTTATAGATTTGGCACTCGAACCATAATTTATTACACACAAGAAAGGACTGCTAATGTGCAGGAAAATTGAAGTTTACTGATCTAAAAACAATAATGATGTGTTGAAAATGGAAGAATATAATTTACATACCAAAGCACAAAAAGAAATTTTAGTTAAGTGAGAGAACAGATACTAATTAAATTGATCAGCTTCTACCACTGACAACTTTTTAGTTAATTACCAGGTGTAGCACTTGTGTGGGAGCAGGAAAATCTTTGGTGGACTTTGAGCCTTTAGTCGTTTAACTTTTAATGACAAGGAATTAAATGTACTTTTTTTTACTCCAACAGGACATGGCAACATATTGCATCACCCTCTAAACATTCATCCATGTTCTTGGTGCTCTGATCATGTAGAAGAGCAGCAGAGAGGGAAGATTTGATTGGGTGTTCTTGTTTTTTGGCTGTCTGATCAAACATCCTTTCCAAGACTAATCTGGCTATTCTCATTCAGTGTGACTAATGATGTAGGGCAGAACACTTGGATTTAATCCTGATTTTTAATATAATTGCTATCTTCTGTACTGTTAAACATCGGCTACAATTAACAGCTGCACACTCAGGGTTGGTTTCTTACTTGCCTTATAGCACTATATAAACAAAGGAAGCATTTACATTATTTGTCTACCAGAGGGATTTTTTGAGATTGTGTTCAGCTGGTTTACTAAGTTAGGTATACATAAGGAAAATATTTACCTAGGGAGACAAGTGACAGAGAAATGTAGGTGGTAGACTGTCTCTCTGGTGACACATTAGGCTGCCTGATGCCTTAAGGCCACATTATGCAAAAAAAAACCCCTACCTTGTTAACAGTCATGTCAGCCCACCTTGTTAGAAAGCCATTGCATAGCTTCTTCGAGCTCTGAACTTATAGTTTGAACCTGACCAGTGGAGACTGAAATGGATTTTTTTCTCCATGAGCATGGTCACAGAAGCAGTCTCATCAATTTCATCTGAAATAACGCATCCCTTATGGCTAAAAACTTGAGTCAAATCCCAGCGGGGTAAATTTTAAGCATATAAAATGTGCATCTTAAATGGAATATTAAATGGTAGGATTTTTAGAGTGTGGATATCTGGACCTCACTTTATAATAAATATCCTTAAATACTACAGCCCAATTCTTATGCCTGTATAAAAAGTAACTATTAATCAGGTGTTTTGTCTTAGAGTTTAAGAAATAATAGGTTGATAATTATATCAACTGTTATTTGTCTAATAAATAAATTGTAATCACAGTTTTAGAGATTTGAATGGTTCCTTTTTGGCTATGTATCCGAGGTTAAAGCTGTAGTCATAAAATAACACGATCAAGTCTCATTTTAAAAAATATGAGGCATAGTGTTGAACTCTAGAAGCAGGGTTGAGCTCTAAAATTTAATGCAGCATTTCAAGAGGACAAGCTCATATAATTGAGAACCGTATGGGGTTATTTCAGGTACTCACAAATGTCTTAATAAAAAGCTGCTCAATGTGAAGTCAGGATGTGTTGGCCTTTAAAATCACAGTTGCACATCCCTGCACATCTAATGACTATTCAAACATTAACCCATCTCAGATAATGGTTTCATTTTAAGGTTTCTTAGAAAACAATGGCTGCATTTTGCTCTAAAATAAATAACAGTTTTTAGCACAGAAGTAGCAAATGCCCAAAATAATAATAAAGTATTATAATGTAATTGCATGAGGGCATTATACCATTTCTAATGATTTGCTCTATTGTTATATTAAAATGAACAATTGTTTCATCTAACAATTTGGGTAACAGGTTTGTAGCATATCAGTCATTAACATAATACCACTGAAAATAAAGAACCAGTGATGGAGAAAAATGTTTTTCTTCCAGTGAGACACAGACAGCAATCGACCTTGCAACTTTAAGCCATTTTTAAGTCCTCCTGCCTTGCTTTTAAATTTGACATTTTATTTTGATTATAGTTCTTTGTTTATTCATTCATCTATCCATTCTTCAGTAACCTGCTTTCTTTTAGTTAGGGTCACAATGCATCCTAAACATGTCCCAGGAGCCCAAGGCTGGAATTCACCATTCCAAGTACCACACAAATTTGCTCACACATTTATTTTCATTGAGAAGTGATTTACATTTCATATAGATAAAAAAATAAAAATAAATATAAAGATTGCCCTTCTGAGTCAAACCTGACAGGTGTAATGAAGAAATCTACAGCTGTGTGTGTAAGAAATGGTGATGAACTCTTAACTATTCTGAGAATATGTGAAAAAGCTTTCAAAGACTATAGCTAATACAATCTATCCACTGGAGTATGGGGGGGGGGAAGGCAGAAACCCAGGGACACAAGGAAAAGATATAGAGCTCTACAGCAAACAGGGTTTATAATCAACTCCCAGACCTTGCACCACTGGGTTGCATCAACTACTGACTGAATGTCAGAAAAAAGGTTTTGCAGGTTTTGAAATTCATTTTAATGTACCGTAACCACAGTTACTTTACATTGCATTAAGTATTGACTGCACAATAGTATACATCACTGTCTAGTTATCAAATAGCCATCAATTATATCTTGTTCTCTGTCATTGCTCTTTGTATCTATGTCTCTATCTTTTATTTGTTGCATTGTTGAATTTGATATACTGTGCTGTCAGCAGTTATTGGTATTTTCATTCATTCATTCATTTTCAGCAACCACTTTATCCCTGTCAGGATCGTTGTGGATCCGGAGCCTTTCCCTGGAAAGAATACACCCCTGGCAATTTAAGTAATGGTGGTAAGAAACCCACACGAGGGGTTGTGTTGGTGGGGGATCATGCAAAACTCCACACAAACAGAAGCATGAGTTGAATCAGGGATTCTGCTATGCGCAATACCATGGTGCATCCACAATCCAAATTATTATCTTTATTAAGGGTGTGTTGAAGGCTTCAGGATTGCGTTTACACCCCTACTGAATGAATAATGCATCAGCATCCACTCAGCAAACACAGCAATGTTCAGTACGCATAAGAAGTAGCTCTAAAACACAGCAATGTTCAGTACGCATAAGAAGTAGCTCTAAAAACATAGCACCTGCTGCCTCTTTCGCACAGCATGCCCTCTATCTCAAGCATTAAAGTGTATGGGAAAATGCTGATAAAATGGATTTGCATGTGTTTCACTGTAATATACAGTATATATGGTAAACTTTGTGGCTCTTGTATCCTGGGAATGCTATGAATGCTACCCTAAAGATGAAAATGATTTACATCATCTATGGGAGATTTTAGAGCAATATACCGGTACTAGAGAGTGCTCTCTACCACCAACATCAAAACATCACCTGAGGGAATAGCTTTGGGAAGGAAGGTGTTCATCCTGAAGAATACAGGTTCAAACACATGTAGAATTTCCTCCAAGGTGTATTTAAGATCTTCTGGCAGCTCCAGCCTCCTTCAATGCTGACATGCCTTGCATCCAAAAAGTACTTTTCTTTGCTGCTTGAGTGATCACAAGAAGAACAAAAAAATAAATTAATTAAAAAGTAAATTAATGAAACTAGAACCTACCATTTTGCAAAGCTGTGTGCACAAAAGTGACTCTGCAATTGAGCTATTGTGCAAAAGGAATTGTCTTAAATGTGAATGCAAACAATTACACAATAACGAGTCTCACCTTCAACTCAGCCTAAATTCTGCCATGAGTTTTTGGGCAGAGTAAGCATGAACTGAACCCTTAATGTCAACATTAACTGTTATATAGCAAAGGTTACAAAAGTTGAAGAACTTCTTCCCGCAGGCCACCAGACTTCTTAATACAGATATATCTGCTATACAGAACCATTAGGACTTGATAAAGCCTTTCTGTCAATCTGCACTCCACTGACCTGCACTTTCTGTGTCCATTACTAAACATAACGTAACTGCATATACTGTACATCACTTTTTGCACATTGCTGTACAATCATTCTATTTCTTATATTTCTTATTCATTTCTTATTTTTAATTGACTTATTTATATACACAGTCAAGGAGGTGTGAGTACTGGAAGCTGTATAAACGGTGTATTGACAATTAAAATCTTGAATCTTGAATCTACATACTGTAGCAACAAAGTTAGATATATCTTCTTTGGCTTTCAAGTAAGTTTCATTTTGTGACTTTTTTCCTGAAAGTTTAATTTAACCAGTTGTGATTATTTCCTGTTGTCCTATGAAGCCTTACAAAAACATTAAGAAAATTATTAATTGAAAAAACTGGAATATAACTATTACTAGGAGTCTAAAAATACAATTTATTTGTGCCACTGAATAAATTCTCTAGACCTTTTGGAATCAGATACTTCTAGCTCTAGCTGTATATAAACTCTGGGAATGTCAAACCTGTATGAAATTATGAGTCTATGAAAGATATTTTTAGATGTTTTTTTTAGGCTGAACTCTGGAATCTATATGTGCACACTTCAGCATATTAATAATCTCTCATAAAGTTTTATTTCATCATAATAATAAATAAATAATCTTTGCAATAAACATGATCATGAACCTTTAAATCTTCAAATATATGGTCTAATATAACATAATATAAGGGCTTCCATAGGGTCTGCATTCTTTAGCTCCACAACATTGGGACTTTGTCAGTAAGATCACTCACTACACCATATAGTGACTGTTGGGAGCTTATTTGAAGGCATCAGTTATTTGAATTCAAAGGCATGGAAAAAGCTTTGCACTACCAGAACTTCAATCAGAGCTGAGCTGACAGCAAGGACGTGTGCTGCATCCTTACAGCTTTATGGCTTCCACAAGACTCATTTACACCCATGACACAACATGCACAATAAATTCACTTCACTGATTTATAGAAGTAATCCACGACATGCCATCAAAAGACAGTACAAACATTCAAATACCACAAACTATAGAAATACTGCAAGGTGTGTCACACTATAAATACTGATGTTAATGAAGGCAAATACAGGCAAAAACAGGTGAGACTGATGAGGTGGTAACTATGGTAACAGTTTAGTATTCATGGAATGGTAGCCTCTGGTGGACATACAGTATGTGTGAATGTCAGATTGATGGAAAGTTTGTTTGTACAGTTGGTTTAACAGGATATATTCCAAGAAAATCATTCTTGTGAACTTCTTGATGAGCTGGTATAATCTGCACACAGTTTATTCTATGTAGAAAATGATGATTGAGTTATTTTACCAGAGGTTGATTTTAGCTGATTTTAGATTAGACTTGTGCCAATAAAATAATTCATTTGTTTATACTGATTGAAAATGTATGTTAAGTTCAAAGCCAGTTTACTGATAAAAAAAAAAGGGGGTTAAATGTATTACAGCTATATGAATCACTGATACTGCTTTTTAAATGAGAGTAAATTCAAGTTAAACTACTGCTGGTTAAATTTCTGCTATTTGTTTATAGATTCAATTTCCCATCTGTTTGCTAGCAATCTGTGTATGACACCTCTCTGAAAACTGGCAAAAAAAAGGCACTGTGACTTTCGAGTTATAAACATATGAAACAATTATAGACTAAAGTCATTTTAAAAAGCAGCAATGGTATTTATTTAGATTTGTGTAAGAACACACCAAAGATTTGTTTGATTTATTGGCTTTAATTTGTAGATGTTCATCCCTGCTGAAAATTCCAGCTTGGATTGAGTAGCTATTAGCACAGGCAGAGCTGATCAAGCCTCAAGCTGGTAAACCCTTTTTGCCAGTTGGTAAAATTTCCAGCTTCCTGATTACATGGTTAAATTGATACTTGGCTATAATGTTTATGTTTTTTATAATTGTCATAGTGTTGTCAGATTTTCTTAAAAATAACTCATCTAGGATGCTGCATTAGCAGCAGTAATTCAGAAAATTGACAACTTCATTCTGTGTTCTGCCAGCTGGTAGCTAGTCAGCTGGATTTCCCCCCTAACATGGAATGTTGTGTTGTTGGCTGCCCTGAGTCCTCTTTAAAAAAGCTTTAGGCTCCACAAAACACAGACATAATATTCTGAAAAAACAACTTCCTATTAAATTATACAAAAACGATAAAGTCTTGCTGATCACATTTAAAGCTGTGGATGGAATAGCTCTATCATATCTTGCTAATCTCCTGAAACAATATAACCCATCATGAGAACTAATACTATAAATTGTATAAGAATAAAGATGATGGAAAATGGAAACTATTGTTGCAGAAGAAGAGAATAAATAAATAAATAAATAAATAAATAAATAAATAAATAAATAAATAAATAAATAAGTAGCAGCCAAAACAAATAATGTTATCTTTAACAACTGTAAGTATTTTTTGTAAAGGAAAACAGAGCAAACTTTTTCTATTTGACGTTTGAAACTAATATCATCTGTGGATGAGAAAACATCTTCAAAATATTTATATTTAGTAATATTTTTTGTGTTTTTTATGTCTTTCTTTTTTTTCTTTGTCTTTCTTTATTTTTAAATTTTAGTTATCACTGCTTTGTTGTTTAATATTTATAACATGGTTGAAGGACATTGTTGAAAATACGCAAGCTGGCAACCATACTGGTGCCTTTAGGGTGATTCTATGACAGGATAACTGTTTATCATATTCAAGTCAAAACTAATTACACAGCTTAATTCTTCATGTGTGGTGTTTGGGATGATCAGTTGCTCATTCACAGTTGATAGTACATAGTACTCTGCCATTGTACACAGATGTCAGTGGGTGAACAGATGGTCACAACATGATTTAATTGAATAAAAAATGTTTATAGCCAGAAGGACATATCTTGCCAGCTTTTGGTCAGGGTTCAGATACTGATAACATGTATATACAGTATGTACAAATCTGTTCCTTTTTTCAATTAAAATTAGAATATCTACAAGTATATCTAACTTCTTCTTCTTCTTCTTCTTCTTCTTCTTCTTCTTCTTCTTCTTTCGGGTTTTCCCTTCAGGGGTCGCCACAGCGAATCATCTCTCTCCACCTATCCCTATCTTCTGCATCCCTACAAGTATATCTAACATTCTGTTTTATTTGTTTATTTTTGTTTTTGGCAAAATGTCTATACAATGCATTAGTAATGGACAGATCATTAATTTGTCAGAAGTTTCGATATGCTGGAATAACAATGTGCTTTAAATAAAATGATGATGACAGTGGAATTCTGTGCTGTAACATATTATATTTAGTTCCTGATTTTAGTGGTTCAGCACTTTTAAAAGACAAAATAACAGAGCACAGAGAGGCACGTGGCTAGAGATATTTATATTAAACTGCAGATGAATTTGACCTTGCGTTTGTCTTTTCCGAGTTATCCAGATGGTTATATAATTAATAGCTTATTTTGGTGCTTCGAGACAGTGTAGTGAGACTCACTCTTCAGTATTGATCCTACTGGGAGGTATGGCGATCTAAATTGAGATCACAGCCATGTTTGTGTATGTTTAATAAAATTCTTAAGCCATTTCTGTATGTTAAGGCCATTTATTCAGCTAGACAGTGTAATGTTTGTACTGGGCTGATGATGAAGAAGGATATTAACTCCTCTGCCTCCACAGATGACTGAATAGACTCTAGCCTCTGCTCTCTGATATAGCCACACACAGCATATTTCTGACCCCATTACAATGGGGATTTGTTAAGAAATTCCCCAAAAGCCATCATTTCCTAGTCAGTCAACTAGGTCAGTGTTTCCATTTCTCATTCCCTTAGCAGAGCCCATTACTAAATGCTTTATAACATGGCGTCATGCTGACAGTCCTCAGGGATTGGATGATGTGAATCAGCCTGAAACAGTGTGCACGCTTGAGTCAGCAGAAATGGTAGAATTCCTACTTTAAGTATGTGAGATATGAGACTAGAATTTCTTTAGAAGATTTAGAAGAATACATTCTTGTTTAAGAATGTATTCAGAGTCACCTTCTAAAGCAGGTACTACTAAGATTTATATTCCCTACATGTCCCAGACCCCAATTCATTCATTCTTTCTTTCTTTCTTTCTTTCTTTCTTTCTTTCTTTCTTTCTTTCTTTCTTTCTTTCTTTCCTGCCAGTTTCTTAATATAGTGCAGTGTGCACCTCAAAGTAATGGCTTGCTGGGATAAATGGAATATGGGACATTTGAAGATACATAATAGACTCCAGGTACCATGTGTAAGAACGATTGAGAGATTAACAGCGACAGCAGGAGTAGTACTAAATTTGTTGTGATTGAACTGTATAGATTTAGATAGACTGAAAGAGGTCAGAGGTATGGAATCTTGGTTTAAAAAGGGGAAATGGTTGGGGCACCTGGTATTTATATTATATGAAATATTTTATTTCTCAATAAGAGAAAAGTTGTACCACAAAATACAGTATTAATTGAATTAGTGAACACCTGTACTGATTTCTTTCTCAGTAATTTATTTATTTAAAATATCTTCATTTAACGTTATATCCTGTTCAGGGATGTGATGGCTCAAAACCTGCTTCTTCTTCCTGTTGCATTTTATTTATGACCTGTCATCACTGTGTATGTCACATATCTATCTCGCATCCTGGGTCCAGGTGCAATTTTCTAATTTTTTGACCGATTTTCTTTGTTTTCTAAAACAAGGTGTAAATGGAGACAGCCAAGCAGTTGGCATGACTGATGATCAAAACAGTACATCCAATTTTGTCAGGTATGTGTGTTTTTTTAATCAGTGTAAAACAGCTGCAAATTATATTGCATTCCATTGCAAAGCCAAAGGCTTAAATATAAAGTTGGTCCCCTTCCTTGCAGCTATAACAGCCTCCACTCTTCTGGGAAGACTTTCCATTCGATTTTGGAGCATGTCTCTGGGTATTTGTCTATTCAGCTACAGGAGCATTAGCAAGGTCAAGCAGTGATGTCAGGTGAAAAGGCCATGAAATTTGCATTCCAATTCATCCCAAAGGTGTTCAGTGGAGTTGAGGTCATGGCTCTGTGCAGGCCACTTGAGTTCTTCCACACCAGCCTTGCATTGTCTTCATGGACCTGACTTGCACAGGGCATTGTCATGCTGGAACAGGATTTGTCTAGGGACTTTAGTGCCACAGAGGGGAAATCGTAATGCTACAGAATACAAAGACATTCTAGACTATAGTTTGTCTCTAACTTAGTGGCAGCAGTATGGGGAAGAACCACATATGGTGCCATATGATTTTGTCTATATAGTGGCTGTAACAACATGTTTTCATTTCAGTGTTTCAGAATTTAATTTAGCAAATGTGTCTCTCCAATATGCCACTTGCTTTTCCTCTTTAGTCCATGTAGTTTAGTTTAGTTCCTCTTTTGTTTTTGACAGCTCTATTGTTAACTGCTTATACCAATTATACAACACATTCTACTAATTTACTAATACTCTAATTTTATACACATTAAATACCACATACAGGGAGAGCATTTAGTCCCAGGTGCAGTGATGATCTAAAGCCTTAGTAAGAGCCCTACAAAGCGAGACATACTCATTAATATGCATGCTTGCTAAGTCACATTATAATGCCGTTTCAGGATATTGGTGCCCTTGTCATCCCAAATATGAATGTGATTTTTTGTATTTTGTATGGGTTTTTTAAAGGATTCATATTGCGTTCCTCTATTGAAAAGCAGCTATAGGCCATTTGTAAACAGCCATCTCAAGACTGCTGTGTCTGCAAGTTCTGCTTAGGTTGTTTTTCTTGCCTGTGAAATGCATTTTCAGATGTTTTCCCTTGATGCATCTAAATTCTTGAACTTTTCCTGAACTTTATTTCTGAACTTTATTATTTAGGTGAACACTTATTTCACCTTTTCAGGTGGTACATGAGAAAGGGAGAGTGTTACCTGTCTTTCATTTGTTCTTTTTTTCAGTTTACCTTGTTATTATAAAGGACATTGTTCATAATCACACTCCAGTGTTTATAATAATTTATAATCACACTCTCTGGTGTCACCCAAATGAGGATGGGTTCCCTTTTGAGTCTGGTTCCTCTCAAGATTTCTTCCTCATACCATCTAAGGGAGTTTTTCCTTGCCACAGTCGCCTCAGGATCGCTCACTAGGGATGATTTTGTCTATCATCTAGGACTCTTGTATTATGGTTCTTATGTTCAGGGAGGGTTAAAGACCTTGCTCAATTGCCCAACAGTGGAACTTGGTGGTGCTGGGGGCAGTTGTGCAAGGCTCTTAACCCTCCCTGCTCCAGGGGCACTGTATCATAGCTGCCCCTGCACTCTGACCCCAACTTCCTCAGCTAGTACTAATATTAGCTAATAATAATAAAGCAAAAACTTCCTCAGTTACTGTTAGCAATATTAGTATTTGATGCTATTGCCTTTTATTTGCTTAATATTAAATCAAAATCTTAAAGTATCTTCTACAAACAAATACTTTGCCAGGATTTCTGACATGTTTTTTAATTTCAGTCCACATGTTTTCTGTAGAATTCAGGTCATGGCTTATTGATGGCCACTAAAAATACTCCCACTTTGTTGTCTCTAAGCCTATAATTTGGAGGTATGTTTTGTATAATGGTCCTGCTAGAAGGTTTAGGATTGTCAGGTTTAAATTCTTGAGGTGATGCTTATTTATAGCTAATCCTCCTTCCTCATGATACCATCTACTTTTTTAAGTGCACCAGTTCCTTTTTCAGTAAAGCACCCTCAGCTGCCACCCCCACTGACAACGCACCAATGAAGCACATTCTTTGTCTTTCAAAAGACTAATCCAAAAAAGTAGTTCAAAAAAGGGCCTCATCTCATAGTACTGGCTACCTCATATGTGTGTGTGTGTGTGTGTGTGTGTGTGTGTGTGTGTGTGTGCATATGTATCAAATGTGATATTGCTAAGAGCACACTGTAAGGTTTTTTAGCATTTATAGCCAACTAAGACATCAAAGCAAGAAAGATTTTGTTTGAAGTATACATTTCACATATGGCTATGGAGAACACTGATCTCATAAGTGAACTCTAATTATTTTGACTGCATATCTGGTGAGGTTAAAGAAAAAAAATTGGGTACTGTCTCTATTTTTTTTTTTTTAATTACCAAAACCATGAACTTCTGCACCCATTGCCGGAGGTAGGCAGCTTTTTACTATTCAATTAGCATTAT
Source organism: Hemibagrus guttatus (assembly GCA_033459395.1). Taxonomy (NCBI): domain Eukaryota; kingdom Metazoa; phylum Chordata; class Actinopteri; order Siluriformes; family Bagridae; genus Hemibagrus; species Hemibagrus guttatus. Next base: position 21,240,236 of record JAUCMX010000008.1, read on the forward strand.
CAGTGAAGTGAAGGAGTAACAAAAGAATGTTGCATGTTGTGTCTGTAGTGCTACAAATCAGTAGTTGTATTAAAAAGGTGTCCTGTCAGACACTTGATTCTGAGTGAAACCTAGGGTTAGTTAGTTGGGTGAACTCTTCCTGTTTAGCTGAAAGGTGAAATGATCACTACATTAGTTATTGCGAAATAAAAGGCTTGCAATGAGAGGCATGCCTTTACATCAAGAGTAAAATATGAGCCAGCTGTCATATTTAACTATGTATCTCGAAGAGGTCTGGTTAGTTTATTTATTTGCATAGCATATCATTTCTATAATACTATCCTGATGTTGTGTTGGTGTTACCTGCCTCTGAATTTTTATTTTCATGTAAAACTCATTTGTCCATTGTTAAAACTGATATACTAATAATATTGAACTTAATTGAATTGGATATTAAATGAATATTATCAATATTGATTTGGAAGGGATAAACAGACAATTCAACATAAGATGTACTAAAGGCAGAATAAATTCCACAAAAAACAGTACCCTCAGGGATCCCTCCAGGGAGTGATATCCTTGACCATGTCACCTTGGGCTTGCTCATAGGGCTCTAAATCTACATTCGGATTTTTCTAAAGCTGCTCTGGAACAGCATTTACTGTTAAAATGCTATGCAATTCAAACTAAAATGAATAGATGTATGTTATTACCATTACCAGTGTCACCAACAAGTCAGTTTGTCAACAGTGTCACCAGTCAAGTCAGTTTGTCCATTTTTAATATTTTTGATATAACAATGTAAGTGGAATTGATATTGATAGTGAAGTTTGCAGTAAACCAAATTGCATTTAGCGTAATACATTTATTAATGAAAGTGTTAAATCCCATATACTGGCTGCAATTTCCAAAGGTCTATGCTCAGATGTTCGGCAAGCTCACATCTCACACAGCTCACCTGTGAGGAACTAGTGTCCCATCTGGAGTGATATTCTTCCATCTTAAGTAGTTACTGAAGATGAAGATACTAGAGCAAATTTGGTTATTTTTTTGTATGTGAAAAACAAATAAATTGAGTCATTTTAAAAGGGGTAATTCATGCCAACAACTACATGAAGTATAATTGTGGAACTGTAAAAATGGGAATAACTCTAAGAAGTTGTAGTGTTAGATATTCAGGCCCCCCCACTAAAGAAAAGGTTTAGGTTATGTCTTTCTTCCAAACTGCAGTTATTTCACTCTGGAGATATATCTGAATAACAAAAGTACTATCATAAAAGGTTGACAGACTAACACATAAGCTTATCAATGATTTTTCTATACTATATATTAACATGGACAACCCAGATCCAATTTTTTTCAATTTCCTCAAGGTCTCTAATAAACTGTACAGTTATGCTCCCTGCAAGGCTTCCTGTAGCTCCATCATTGAACTTAAAACAATTGGTGCTTGCCCTAAAAGCAAAAATGGATCGTTATCTGGATCTCTTTGAGCATCTAGCACAACTCGACTTAACCCACCATCTTTCAAGGTACAAGGAAGACATGCATGCTCTTCTAAGTCCAAACTGCCTGTCTGTTCAGACATCCAAGTCACTGGCTATATAAAAATCGACTTCTTTACCAAACACTCAAAAGGGTTTAAAAACTTTTTTGTTGCTGTTCTAAGTCGTTATAGTAATGCCTTTTTACATGATATAAGAATGATGGTTAATTTCTTAGCAATTAGCATAAGACAAACTTTTTGACAGAAGCTACAAAGCACTTCTATATGTTGCACTGGAGATATGTAAACATGATGCCACATATTCACATCTCACATCTCAGATGTTGTCCTAGTTTTACAAATGCATTATTTGCAAAAGTCTGAAAGAGTTTGCCAAGCCCACACTCTCCCAGTAAAACTTCCTTTATATTCATTAATTCTGACTACCATATTTGAAACCATTTTTCTATAGCTCAAAGAATGTCTGAGTCAAGCTCCTCAAATTCCAAACTTTTAATTTGCTGCTGTAAGGTCATTGTGTTATGAAAAGTCTCCTGCCTTCAAAGTCTCTGCTTAATTAATGCTCGAATTAAACATGTATCCTTCTTTTTCCCCTCACATTAGAGTACTCCTCATAAATTAAGGTGCTCCATAAATCAGTTTCTTTTTTGTTGAGGTTAAACCTGGGACAATGGCACATCAGTCATTGTTATAATGATGATAGACATGAGCTCCTATGCCATATAGTGTTTTTTTTTTTTTTAAACAAAACATTTTTTAGTTCTAAGAGTTGTAAACCAGCATAATCTGCAGCTCTCATGTGGAGCTGTAATGAGCTCTGTGATGTAACCAGAGACATAGGCAACAAAACATTTAATTTATTAATTTATCTTCAATTACCACTTTATACTAGTCAGTGCTGTAGTGGATCAAGAGCCTAGTCTCTGAAGGAACACTTTTGGATGAGATTCCAGTGTATCTCAGTGCACGATGCACAAACACATTTACACACTCATTCACAACTAGGGGCACAGCAGCATAGTTTGTTGATCTACATGCATACTTTTGGGAGGTGGGAAAATCTGAAGAACATAGCGCATGAACTTAGCGAAAACTTGTGGAACTTCATAAAGATGTAACTTGAACTCATGACAGAACTAGGAATGCTGGAGCTTTGTGACGGTATGCACAAAACATCGCTCTGCTAATTCTGTGAGCATTGTTCACTGTTCTCCCATGTTGCTGTGGTTACATTTGAAAACAATATGATATGTTTAATTTCTTTTTTAATCTTGGATATGTTATCTTAATATTGAAGGCTGTGTGAGGTAGGTAGGTTCATGTTAGACGTTTGGGGGACAAAGTTAGGGAGGCCAGATTAAGATGGTTTGGACATGTTCAGAGGAGGGAGAGTGAGTACATTGGTAGGAGAATGTTGGACATGGAGCTGCCAGGCAGGAGGCAAAGAGGAAGGCCAAAGAGGAGGTATATGGATGGAATTAATGAGGATATGAAGCTAGTGGGTGCAAGTGTTGAGGATACAGAAGATAGGGATAGGTGGAGAGAGATGACTCGCTGTGGCAACCCCTGAAGGGAAAAGCCGAAAGAAGAAGAAGTGTGAGGTAGGTAGGTTCCATTACCACACATCTATTTTCTGTACTGCTTATAATACACTGGGTCACACAGAGCCAGCACAAGGCAGGGGACCCCCTAGATTTGATTTAGATTAAATCCACTGTTAGTTTGTAGAAATCATTTGTGACACATGTTAAACAGGTCAAAGCTTAATCGTAAGATAAAATGTATGCATTAGTGTGAGGAAACAGAATGAAGCATACACAGCTGTTTGCATTTTACTATGTGAAGTGGGAATACTACCGGGATGGATCTGCTTAATTAATTAATTATTAATAAACTATCATTCCAACATAGCAGATGGCCTGTAGAGAAGCTTTATAGGTATGTTCTGATGTTGTCTCCTTGATTGGACAAGAAGTGAATCTAGTCGGCTGTTGTATAAGCAGATGATTGCCGAGAATGAGTCTTTTAACTCCTCAGAGATTGTGCTGAATGTCCAATCATTGCATCAAGTTTACTTCTGCAGGGATGGCAAAGGGAGGCTTATGTGTCCAGAGATCATAACCAGGGTCTTAGTAACTCACTATGCATGATACTTTATTGGAGATTACATTTGTGTCTGACATACTCATCCATCTTTGTCTTGCAATGCTGAAAAAACATGACTCTAATCTAAATCTAATTCCCAACTCACAGATGTTTGTGAGTTACTTTTCACAAAATGCCTGGATCAAAGACGTGTTGTGCATTCATAGAACTTACTCTACAGTTACAAGTTAACTTATTCTAATGTTAACATTAAAAGCACTAAGCAGGATAGACAAGCTCTCCAGAGAGTGGTACAATCAGCTGAGCATACCATCTGCACTTAGCTCCCTGGCCTCTAGTTAGTATACAGCAAGTAGTCCTGGACCAAGGCCATTACAAGGACATCAGCCATCCAAACAATGATCTCTTTACTCAGTTGCATTCAGGGAAGAGCTTCCACTCCCTGCAGGCCTACACCGAGAGAATGAGGAGGAGCTTCTTCCCACAGGCCTTTTGGGTTCTTAACCAGAACAACACACAGGACTAGAGCATGGAATTTTATGCACATGACCTGAGTCCGATTTTATAATTCAAGATTGTTGAATACCATAGTCTTCCTAAAGAGAGAGTCTTATCAAATGCTCCAAGCATCTAAAATTTTTCTTCTTCTTCTTTTGGCTTTTCCCTTCAGGGGTCACCACAGTTAATCATCTCTCTTCACCTATCCCTATCTTCTGCATCCTCAAAACTTGCACCCACTAGCTCCATATCCTCATTTATTACATCCTTATACCTCCTCTTTGGCCTTCCTCTTTGCCTCCAGCCTGGCAACTCCATGTCTAACATTCTCCTACCAATATACTCACTCTCCCTCCTCTGAACATGTCCAAACCATCTTAATCTGGCCTCCCTAATTTTGTTCCCCAAACGTCTAACATGAACTGTCCCTCTGATGTACTCGTTCCTAATCCTGTCCAACCTTGTCACTCCCAAAGAGAACCTCAACATCTTCAGCTCTGTTACCTCTAGCTCTGACTCCTGTCTCTTCCTCAGTGACACTGTCTCTAAACCATACAGCATGGCCGGTCTCACCACTGTCCTGTACACCTTCCCCTTGATTCTCGCTGATATTTTCCTATCACACAGAACTCATGACACCTTTCCCCACCCATTCCAACCTGCATACATACGCTTCTTTACCTCTTTCCCACACTCTCCATTACTCTGGACTGTTGACCCCAAGTACTTAAACTCCTGTACCTTCTTCACCTCTTCACCCTGTAATCTTACTGTTCGACTTCCCTCCCTTTCATTCACACACATATACTCAGTCTTACTATGACCAACTTTCATTCCTCTTCTCTCCAAACCTCCACCTCTCCAGGTTTTCCACCTGCTCCCTGCTCTCACTACAGATCACAATGTCATCTGCAAACATTATTGTCCAAGGAGACTCCTGTCTGACCTCCTCTGACAGCTGGTCCATCACCATAGCAAACAGGAAGGGGCTCAGAGCCGATCTCTGATGCAGTCCCACCTCCACTTTGAACTCCCCTGTCTGACCTACAGCACATCTCACCACTGTCCTGCTCCTCTCATACACAAGTCTCCTTATCTTCTTTCGTCCTTCCAGATGACACACCCAGCACCTTTCTTCCTGTCACCTTGATCACTTCTGCTGTAGATTCCCAGTCATCTGGCAGCACTACCTAGCCACCCAGAGCCTGCGTAAACTTCTTTCTAAATTCCTCACAACGTTCCTTCTTTGTCAGCTTCCACCACTTGGTTTTCTTCTCTATCTCTATCTTTGACCTCTTCTTCTTACAGACCATCAAAGTCATCCTACACACCACCATCCTATGCTGTCTGGCTACACTCTCTCCCACTGCCACTTTACAGTCACTAATCTCTTTCATATTGCCTCTTCTACACAGGATGTAGTCTACCTGTGTGCTCCTACCTCCACTCTTGTAAGTCACTCTATGCTCCTCCCTCTTCTGAAAATACGTTTTAACCACAGCCATGTCCATCCTCTTAGCAAAGTCCACTAACATCTGTCCTTCAAGGCTCCTTTCCTTAACTCCAAACTTGCCCATCACCTCCTATTCACCTGTGTTCCAATCACCAACATGTCCATTAAAATCTGCTCCTATCACCACTCTCTCACCCGTGGGAATACTCTCCATCACCTCATCTAATTCACTCCAGAATCTCTCTTTCTCCTCTAACTCACAACCTACCTGCGGGGCATAACCACTAACAACATTCAACATCACCCCTTCAATCTCTAACTTCAGACTCAGCACCCTGTCTGGCACTCTCTTTACCTCCAGAACATTCCTCCCAAACTCCTCCTTCAGGACCACACCTACACCATTTCTCTTACTATACACACCATAATAAAACAGCTTGAATCCTGCTCCTATACTATGAGCCTTGCTACACTTCCACCTGGTCTGCTGTACACACAGTATATCCACCTTCCTTCTCTCCGTCATTTCAGCCAGCTCTCTACCTATTCTGTTCCTATTCTCAGTCCTACACTCTTACCTTTCCTCTTCTCTCTCTGTCTGTGCACTCTCCTCCCTCCTCTACTTCTTCGACCAACAGTATCCCAATTTCCACCAGTGGCCTGTGGGTCAACGGCACCGATGGCGGTTGTTGTTAACCCGGGCCTCGACCAATTTTTTTTATGAAATTCAGAGTACTGATGATTCGCATTGTTAAATTTGGCAGTGTTTTACGCCGGATACCCTTCCTGACACAACCCTCTCTATTTATCTGGGCTGGGGACTGGCACAGATGTCACTGGACTGTGACCTCCATGGCTAGATTCTCCAAGCATCTAAAATTAATTTACTAAAAATGTAACATAAAAATTTGACAAAAATCTTCACCACTAAAATTCTGTGTTAGGTTTTCCTAGGTAAAAAAGGGCTAAATACAATATTTTCCCCATTTATTTTGGGGGTGTAGTGACTCAGGCTGCGATGAGCTCAACACACCAGAGACCAGATATTGTAAAGGGCAGTTCAGGTTTATTCACAATAGGCAGGTGGAAGAATTTTTAAGTGCAAGAAGTGAAGAGAAAAACCTGGGAGTGGCGGTAAGCTGAAGTGGTGCAGAGCTTCCGAGGCGAGGTGAAGAGGCGGGACCCAGGAGGCTGGCGAGGTGCAGCAGACTCAGGGAGAGTCATCTTCGGTATGATCAGGCCATTCTGTAAGGAAGAAAGAGAAAAGCACGTTAGTCCTTGTTCTGCACTCACCGTTACCTTCCCGGAGGCGCTGTGCCCTATGCTGCTTTCTAGTCTTCTCATAGAGGTTGAAGAGGTTATAGTGTCACTCAGATCGGCTGCCGGATTTTTGGCATGCTTCTGCCACCTCGCCCTGCAGCCATGTGCTTCCCGGCTACCCACAACTCTGCGGGTGCTGAAATGGTGCTGTTTGTTCAGCATTCAAACTGTAGAAGCGGGAGGAGTGGGAAAATGGCATTAAAAAAGGCAGTGGTGCAGGCCTCGCCATCACAGGGGGTAATCAAACTTTAATGGGTAAGACTGGGGGTTGAGATGCATGTTAAACAGATTGATCATATTATATAAACAAATTATATTGTATCATAGAAAGTTTCACTATATAAAGTTTTTTTTTAATATAGTACATGTTGTCCTTTTCTGACTAATGTTATTCCTATCACAAAATTGTTGCGTGATCATTTTTCTTGTATTGCAATAGGTTAGAAAAACTGTCATGCTACTGGTGTAGCAGTGCTTGCTTTCAGTATACACTCAAATCCTCATGCAAGTCATCCACTCACCTTGTGCTTATGCATTTGCCCAGATTCTCCTTGAAAATAATTTTTCAGATAGCCATTTTGGCATGCCAAGAATTCAAGCAGTGAGATAATTACAATTCGGCAATATGATGTTGGCAATCAGAGCAACACCAGCTGCACCTGCTCACTTCACATCCACAGCACGACACGGAGAAATAATTCTTTGCCACTCTCAAGACCCCTTCTCTGTCATTGAAGGTTGTGAGTGAAAGCCTCTCTTTGATTTCATGTCAAGAATCAGTTTGCTGTTTTCTCTCTTCAGCGCCTGCTTTACATATCTATGTTTGATATTTCTGGAGCCTCAGCTTGCATAAAGACACGCGTCAGGAGCTCATACATTTATTTGGTGAAAATGCCACATTTGCTGTCTTTATCTATATGCTGCAGAGACGTGTAAAGAAAATAAGATGAAATTCTCTGTAGTGGCACAGAAAACATCAAAAATTGTCCAGTGATTCATTGAGACAAGCAATCAAAGTGCTAAGGAAGGTTATAAAATGCACCACAAATATGGTTAGAGTAATGAGATGAGGCATATATTTATTTATATATTTGTATTCTGCACAAATACAAGTCTTCCACAGACACTGCAGGAGCAGGAGATGAGCTGTACAGCTTGAAATTCTGTAATACTCCCTGTTCTGGTGCGAGTTCAGCAGGAGAGCATTAGACTGTGCAATAGCAGGGGTTTAGAAAATAAAGCGTGTAACATTCCCATCAATATTCTTGCCTCTCTCATCCCCCATGCTGGAATGAGCTTATTCACTGCATGTAATTTTTCAAGCTTTAAATGGTTTATACAGGGTTAGTAGAAGTGTGTGTATGCGTGTTAGGAGGGTGCTAATAGACTTGAAAAGGCTTTCTTAACAGAAAACATTTTTCATAAATGTCTTAAATGTTACATGTGGTGAGAGCACAAAGCCTATCTTGCTCGCACAGTCACATGATTGTTTTTATTTATGTATTTGTTGCCTTCAGACAAACATAAATCCAGGAGCTAGGCAATTTTCCCTATCACATTAATAACTAATGTCATTATTTGTAAATGATTTAAATTTTAACAGCGCCATTTAGGAGGAATATATGTCACATTAATAGTAGTAGTGTATGATACTAAGCCATAAACTGACAATTGTGCACATCTTAACCTATTCAAGACTAAAAAAGTCTTCTCATTTTCTCATATAAATGTGCGAACATCTGGCTTTAAAGCCTCATTTGTTATAACAACATGAGTGATATATGTGATATAAATACATGTGCAGACAATTTGTACTTTGTGTTGAATACTTGAAATATTCAAGACTTTATGATGTAAATTTTGATGGCATGTGCTGTTTCAAAGATATGGTGCTGCAGCACTGTAGAAAACATTGACATTGTTAAGCCACAGGTTCCCATCAGGCTCCCACAAATCTATTATGCGTTTTCTTGCATTGACTTCATAAGGTATATAAATTCTCGCTAAGATCTATCATTTCAAGAAACCTGGTTCTCTTAATTTGTGTAAGTTGCTCCACTAGCACAGAAAAAAAATTACGGATCTCATTGGAAGATGATATAGGAATTTAACACATCAAACCTTCTCAATTTGTGAGGACCAGATAAGTGGACAGGTGTAGAACTGCAGTGCAAGGATCACATAAAAGCAACATGGAGAAATATGATAAGCTCTTATCTTGGTGCACTTGAGCCTTCCCTAATAAAAGTTGTAATTACAAACTTCCTCTGGGAGAATCACAGAGGTGAAGTAGTTACAAAAATCACAGGTAATTTTAGTGTCCCTGCTATGACATGCTTGTACAGGTCAGATACTAGAGTGTTTTGTGAGAATAATAGCTATGTGATTGTGGCAGTGGGGGTGCAGTCCAGAGTCGGTTGTGAAAGGGAGGAGGAATTACAGTGAAATGGGTAATGAGTGAGTACACCTGTGTGTAATGAATAGGATGCTAATATATATCCTGACCAGAAAAAGAGCCGGTGTTTAGTGGAAGATGAAAACTTCCACTAAAACTTGCCTGTTTGTCAAGTGTGCCTTTTTTGTGTTCTTTTTTGGTTTCAATTCATTTTGAATTTGCCAGGACGTGCGCTGAAAAGCATTGGGCAAAATAAATAAATAAATAAATAAATAAATAAATAAATAAATAAATAAAAAAAAAGATACATACATACATACATACATTCATACATACATACATACATACTCATATATAATTTTCCACCGATTACAGTTTTTGTCATTTAAACAGCAGCTCTTTTTGTGCACAACTATATTTTAGTTTAAAGGTAGTTCTTGTTATCATTTATGTTCTAGCATATATAAAATCTTTCTCTTCAGTCTCAATTTTTTTCTCTATTGATATTAATAAGATTAAAAAGCAATCTCTCATGTAACAATGTTATCAAAAATCAATTACTTTCCTCAGAGAGAACTTACAAAGCACTAACACTAAAGACTCCTCTATTATAGTTAAATGTATGACTGTTTGACCATATCCATGGTTAGACTTTTTTTGTAGTCAGATCAGGTTTTTTTTGTCTGTTTATTATAAATCTTATTAGATTTTACCTTTATTAATCTTATTAGATTATGTGGGAAGCTGAGACTACAAGTCCCTGTGAAGGAAGTAGCTGTTGCTATAGAAATGATACCGTATTTAAATTACCATAACCTACCATCTGAATTGTACCATTACAGAAAATAAATCAACAACTTCTTGAACAATCACATGTTATTTGATATAAGTGGGGTTTTGAGTGCATGCTTAATAGTATGGATTGTTTGCAAAGTAGGTCACCATGCTGCATTACAGAAGAAAATCCTTTAAAAAATCAGAAGAAATCGAGTTGACACAAAGACAGCACAGATTCTCTTGCTGATAAGAATGGACTTGAGATTTGCACAGGGACCTCACAACTCTGTTGAGGTGTTTAAATCTCTTTGCACTTCATGCTCCAGAAATGTAGACTCTAATAACATGCTTGCTCGGACACGGTGCGATTGAGTCTACTGTATTTGATGACTGTTTCTTCACTGCAGATTCAATATATTCTCTTCAATTGGATGTTTGCATTTTCTTCAATTGGATGTTTGTATTGTATCAATTGGATGTTTTTATTATATTATTGTGCCTCTTCTACATAAAACAGTGGTTGCAATATCTGTTCATCACTCATTTAAAGCAACTTCACATTTGAGGGCCATTAATTGATTCAGGGTTTTTTTGTTAGTTCTCACAAAGCTTGGCATCTGAGCATTTATGTGAGGACTTCATTCCCCAAAGATCTAGTATTTGTTTATCTAAAATTCAAATGTCACAGCCTGCCAGTAAAAAATATTATGGTTATTGATCTCCACTGAGTCATTAAAAAGGTCAACGTCCTCAAATAGATTAGATTCTTTTAGCTGCATCCCTTCTAGCAGTGATCTGTTTATTCATCTTTACACATTTAACTTAATTCAAAAGCTTTTAATGAAACTAAATATTGATTTTGGTTTAGTTCTACAAACACATTTCATATTTCAACATCCAGAGACATGAAAATCAATTCCATTTCAATATCTTAGTTTTTAAATTATTTCACTGCATATACTCAAAACTTGTGTGTCCATCATTTGTCATGCAGACATCAGGATTTATAGAGTTATATCACAGCGCTGTTGAGCGCTCGATTCTGATTGGTCAGAAAGTGTTGGTTAATTTTCTATAACAGAAAAGCTTGCACTCATAATAATTTCATGTTTATATAGTAACAATATACACAATTGTATGATGGACCCTTCATATATTCAGATGTTTTTAATGTGTGTAGTTTTTAGAAGGGATTTTCTTAGCAGTTAGGGAAGGAGTTCTCAGTATCAGAGATTGATAATAGGAACTCTAATTTCTCCACCACGGGAAAGCTTTTAATGGGGTGGCCGACTTATTAATATGAGATGAAAATGGTAGTGAGGAAATTACTGTTATTATGTCTGCTTTAATGTAAGTCATAACAAGAACAAAGATGTTTCATGGGTGCTCCACTACCTTTAATATGACTACATACACCTAACAGTAAATAAATAAAAAAATGAATTGAAAAAATTTCTGTATTATTTAGAGGAATAAAACATTTTGAGATATAAATATATGTTTTTCGAATCATCTTCAATGTTGTAACTGTAAGCTCACTTCATGCCAGATCATATTAAACCACCTAATTATTGACTGTTTTCCTCTAACAGCACTTCCAGTTTTGTTTTATTCCTATATTTGTTGTCTTGATGTTTAGCATCATCTAAGGACTATCAGGTTGTCATAAAATATTTTCATTTTGGGTTCACATGGATTCTGTTGACACCTTTAAGGAAATATTAAAAGCTAACTAATATAAAATAGCTAATATAAAAAGATAACTTTGTTTGAGATGTTGGGAAGCAGTTGATAGGCTGCTTCATGCAGCCCACAGATTTTTTTACAGAGTGTTTAAACCAATTTGTAAGTAAAGCTCTGCCTCAAATCTCATGCAAACAAAGATAAATATGGATATGCATTACTATACTTTGTTGGCTTAGGGGACAAAAATGAGAGAAGCACAAGCATGTGTATTATGGAAGACAAGAAAGAGGGTGAGAAACGGGGAGATGAAGAGGCTTTACTGATATCTGACTCATAACTTTGCCTTATTATTACTGACAATTTTTAAAATATTATGTAACATTTCTGGATACATAATGTATTCGTCATCTATTCATTGCTGTTTTAAGTTTATCTATGCTTGTCAAGTTTAAACCACATGAAAATATTTGGTTTAGGAGAGATAAGTAATTTTTTTCCTTTATGTTATCCTTTATTTTTCCTTAAATTTCTTACTCATCTGGATGTGTGTAAATAGTATTTCCCCCAGTAGCGCTGCAGTACGAGTTGAAAGCACGCAGGGATGTTTGCAATGGGAAATCTATTTTTTTTTTTATATATATATATATATTGTTTCAGAGATTGAATTCCAATTCAGTGTCATGCCAAGTAGCTATTTCTCACCACTTCTCACATTCAGTTGATAAAGGATGAAAGGGCAGAGATGAAGACTGAAAGATGGACAGACGAAGGGTCAGCTGAATCTGCTGAAGACAGCTTTATATCTTCATATATATATATATACTCTGATATGTCCAGCATGTCCTGTTCTTTTGCTATATTTTCTATTCAGACTAATTAATATATATATATATATATGTATATATATATATATATATATATATATATATATATATATATATATATATATATTATATATATATATATATATTGCTGCTCAAAAGTTTGGGATCACTCAAAAATTGTATTGTTTTCCAAGGAAACACACACGAAATTAGTCTGAATAGAAAATATAGCAAAAGAACAGGACATGCTGGACATATCACAGTTAGAAATAATGATAAAAAAAAAAACCTTTTGCAACAATTACAGCCTGGGCATTCTAGCGGTCAATTTTTCAAGATAATCTGATGAGATTTCACCCCATGCTTCCTGGAGCATCTCCCACAAGATGGACTAGCTGATGGAGTCTTCCTCTGTAGCTGAAATCAAGATGAAATATGCAAGTGATCCCAAACTTTTGAGTGGTAGTGTACGGTAGTGATATATATATATATATATATATATATATATATATATATATATATATATATATATATATATATATATATATACTTTTAAACATTTACATTTATGGCATTTGGCAGACGCTCTTATCCAGAGTGACGTACAAAAGTGCTTTAGTTCTCAGTCACTGATTACATTAACACTGGTTCAATAGGACACAAACTTGGGATACCATTAGCCTAAACACTGAGTTGGGTTTTTTTTTTATAAACTTTGTAACATAATACATAAACAGGGAAAAATAAGAGCTAGTTTAAGTACTTCAAGAAGAGGTAAGTCTTCAGTTGCCGTTTGAAGACGGTCAAAGACTCGGCCGTACGGATACCTAGGGGAAGTTCGTTACACCACCTTGGTGCCAGAACAGAGAAGAGTCTAGATGTATACCTACCTTTTTCCCTGAGAGATGGTGGGACCAGTCGAGCAGTGCTAGTGGATCTGAGTGAGCGAGGTGCAGTGCGAGGAGTGATGAGAGCTTTGAGGTAGATATATATATCACTGAAGGTCAATGAATTAGCAATGTACAGCAAACCATGATCATTCATCTGGTTGTTTACCCTCCAGGAAATGAAATAATCTTCCAGTAAATTAAGGAATGCTTCCTTGAGTCCATTTTTACCCTTGAGTTATTAATGTCATCTCAGAATTTACAGGAAGAATCTGAGCTAAGAATCAATATCAATATCTAGCAGCCAAACACAACATGACACATTCAAAAATCCAATATTTTCAAACCTGAGGTATTAAATGAGCTGTGTTTTGGGGTACTAGGTGGAATGACATACAACATATAATGGCTGTTGTTATTGACTTATTTTTGGATATTTGTTTGGAGGGTGTGGGCAAGTCACCTCAGCCTGTGGTGTTCTCTTGTATTTCTGAGGTGGCTTAGTTTGTGTGTGTGTGTGTGTGTGTGTGTGTGTGTGTGGCAGCTAGAGTACAGTATAGTGGCTTATATGTATGTTGGCTTATCAGGTTTATGAGGTAGATATTTTCATGTATTTGAGATGAGTGATTAAAAAAGACTTTAATTACATGGTCATGGGTGGATGTTTCATAGCTACATTCATTGTATTGCATTATTTTCTTTATTTGCTAGCAAAAACAGAGAAATACACAAACTACTCTATGTGCCATACCTTAGAATCAATAAAAACACGGATCACAGTTAACCATTATAGATTTAAATGTACTATAATGTCCTGCCTGTCACTCATGTACTGCATGTTCCTTGTGGTAATAGCACAACAGGGCAGTAGAGGTTTTGAGGGCTATTGAAATGTTGTCGTAGATGTGTTTGTCTACTATACATCACTACTCCTAGATACCACTGCAAATGATTTCCAAATATCCAAATGTCATATTATATTATAAAGCATTTCCATTCAGAACTTAATGAAGCATTATGTTGTTCTTTGTTCATCAATTTTTACAATTTATATGCTCTAGAATAAATGGTTCAAGCCCACTGAGGCAGTAATGAGATCAAGTTCATACAGCCCATTAGCATTCATCTCATTCTGATGTATGAATGAATATCTAAAGCCTCTTTATTATTCACAGATTAGCATTTTTCATCCTTGTATTATTCTTAAGCTTGGGTTTTAGAACAAATCACAGGTTGGGGTTCCCTGTAACGGGATTCTGATTCATTAGAACGGAGAGAAGACATAAAAAGGCTGCTGTCATACCTCGATAGGATTTCATCAGTCATTACTGGGGGATTGCTCTGCGTTTCTGAGTGATTTATATGACAATTAATCACTTATAGAAGCCCTGCCATTTATGATCCTTTTGAAACAGAGCCTGTGTTATTTAAATGCCTGTGCAACTGTTGCACAAAAAATGACATCTTATTTTCACTGTGCTCTGCTCATTTGCAAATAAATAAATAAATAAATAAATAAATAAATAAATAAATAAAAAAAAAAAACATAAATAAAAATCAGTGCAGGAAGCAGCACTGATCTAAAAAAAAAGGCTGCTTAAGTTTCTTGTCTCTGGGAATCAATGTGACAAAACCACCAGCATGGAACTAATACACTAGAAATGCAGCAGCAACCACCTCAAATCTTACAGGAAACCATTGGTTGCTGAACTAAAATGTGTCTCTTTGCTCCATTCTTTATGCCATTTACTTTCATATAATGAAATGCTATAGACAATATAATGTTATATGGCCATCATGGTGAACAGTGTGTACTTCAGTACATTTGCAATTAATTTTGCAGCAGTAAGTTTCAGAATTCACCAAATGTGTTTGATATAAGTATTAAGCAAGGGAGGCAATATTCTCCAAACAGATTAAATGTAGTAATGAGATATTCTATCTGAGTTCATTTTTATATTTAAAAATATAAAATAAATTTGGCCTGCAATCAGAGTAGAGAGGATTTAATAATTGGATTACTAGCAAGAGCGGCCCACACAAAGAGCTGAGTTAAGTTTAATGCCATTATCTGATAATTTGTTGTAACTGCTGTTTGCCAAGCTAAAATGTTTTGCTTTTGTCCTGTAAATATACAAAAAATATATTATGGATAACCATTTGTGAATTTTAAATACATAAATATGACATGATAAGTGGAATAAAATACATCCTGTGCACACATTACAATTTTATGATATTGATTTGATTTTGTAACTTGTAGCTATGTTAACTTGTGTACATATATTTGTGTAAATGTCAATATATGAGCGATATGTACAAAATAGAAAATTTTAAAACGCTAAATAAAGGTTGTACTGAATTAGGTGCTGTTTTATAAACAAATAAGGATCAAATTCATATTGTTAAATGAAACAAAATCTGCACTCATTAATGTGGTAAATACAACTTGAATTATTCATACAGCATTATATAACATACTGGAAATACACATAATCTACAAGACTCCTAAAGGGCATGGTCTGGACGCTATTAAGAAACATGTCTAGGATGTTCATAGTCAAAAATCTAAATTGTGGAGCCATGAACTACATGCAAGAGATTTGTATGATCTTAATACGGAAACAGAAATTAGCTGAAAGGTGTTGCATAACCCATCTCTGCACTTTTTGAACAAAATGTCAAATCTGAATTTGTTGATCATTATCTAAAGCTATTAAGTAGCATTTATTAGTCACATATACAATACAGCACAGTGAAATTCTTTCTTTGCATTTTCCAACCTTGGGGGTTGGTGTCAGAGCGCAGGATCAGCCATAATACAGTCCCCTTGGAGCAGAGGGGATTAAGGGCCTTGCTCAAGGGCCCAACGGTGGCAGCTTAGTATTGCTGGGGCTTAAACCTCCGATCAACAACCCAGAGCCTTAACCACTTGAGCTACCGTATTAAGATATTTACTACATAGTAAGATGTATCTCGGTATACACACACTCTCACTCACTCACACACACACTTGGAAGTCTTTTATACAGTACAATATATGTAAGTCAGACACTGTTTAAAAACCACACCGATGCTGGAGTTGAGGAATGTTAGAGACATTATAGGAAGTGGAGATATGAAGATAGGAGATATAGGAAGTGATAAATGGAACATGTTAGCTGATCTGCATAAAAACATGCTTTTGGGTTCAGGCATCGCTGTTTTAGAATCACACTGTTTTAGATCACACAGTAAGAGGACAAGAGAGAGATTTTCACTGTCTCTCTATGTTAGCTTTGCAAAATATTGGTCCAAGCATGCACTCCATCTTTCCCTTGCTGAGCACTCTTCCTGAGAGTGCTGCTCTAACATTCTTCTGCTGATTTCAGTGCTTTCTCTCCACTTTGTTCTCAAACGGATACAAACTCTTCATGTCGAGGCCTCTCTGCAGGCACTGTGTAGGCAGCAAGTGCTGAGCTGATGTCTGGTACTTTCAGATAAGAGCAGAACCTGGGTGAGGGGGTGGCTGTAGGACTAAATTAGAGATCTTCCATTGTGGGCTAGGATTGCTCACAGACGAGAGAGAAATAGGAAATAGACTGTAGCTCTAATTGTAAAACAGTGACCCATTGGTGTAATCTTTAACACATAACAGCATGTTACACATTCACTAAACTGTGTGGATGAATGTTTATGGACTGAATTACTTTGGCCAAATAATGCCAGGAATACAGCTCACACACTGCCGCATGAGGAGAAAATATCTCTCTTAAAAAAATTATTTTGTTTTACTTATTTAAGCATGTAAATAAAGTTCATTATGACCATTACAGCTGAATAATTATGTGAGGTTTGTAACATACTCAAATTAACTAAGCCTATAAACCAAGGGTATGAGTCACATAATAGAGTCAGCTAATAGAGGAAGATAATTATGCTAATTTTGAGTAATGCATTCCTTGAGAGACTCAATACAGAGGCATTGTAGGGCACTAATTAATCTGTATAGAGTAGTTAACAGTGAGTCTTGGGAAGTCAGGATGTTTTGTGGCCATGTGTGACCTGGGATTTTTATACCTTCTGATTCTTAAATAATAACTGACTGATTCTTAACATGAAGAAGGTTAAGAATTACTCATGGATGAGAACAGACTTACTGAATTTGGCCAAAAGCTCCAAACAGTACTTAAATACTATACACAAAATATAGCTATAATTGAAAACACATGATTTTTTTTTTTCTTTTAAATGTTACAGGCAGATGCAGAGAAATATATTTCCATGAGTGGGATTGGGGAAAACGATATAGATATAGACACAGGTAATAAAATTCAGTTACACCCATAAAAAAAGTATTTTTTGGTTGACTAGTCCATAATCAGTACCTGTCAAAATAACACAGAAAAACATCTTAATTACATAGACATCACCACAACATCATTAATTAAATTGGTGTCAGACTTAATTACTACATAATTAGTACACATGATGTGTATATACATAGGTCATTGGTTCAATTCAACATTGACTACTATCATTCTCTTATGTAGCAACCTTTCTATTTTAAATTTAATAAATACACAACTGCATGCTGAACCTTTATGTAAAAACAGACTGATGAACAACAAATGAATCGCTTGAACCAAAAAGTTGTATTGGCTACAAATTAATAAGTGCAGCAAGCTTCACAATGTAAAAAAATGTGGTCAATAGTGTTTTTTTATCTAAGAGTGTACCTGAATGATACATTAAATATGATATCAGAAAACGCTCTGAGTGGATAAACTGAAATTTGAATTCCTGAATAGTGTTGTTGTGTTCATCCAACCGTCTCTGATACAGATCAAGATCACATAGGTAAGAAAGACTAAGTTGTTTATGCCACTGAAGGATTTATCCATTCAACTCAATTAATCTAAAATGTTTTAATATATTTATTTTGAAGATGCTTAAAATTACGTGGCCTGAGGATGTGTTGTCTAGTTTTTTGTTGTCATTCTGTCTGTCACCCACATGTTAAGCATGAGTTGTCTGCCACCCTTCACACCTCTGCTCTTTTATGCTCCAGAGGTTCGGCAGGTGTTTCAAGAAGCTCACTCATGTGAAGTGATGTACATTGTGGATTGCACACCAATTCGAAATCTATATGAACATTTCACAAGGATGCCACAAAGAAACAACCTGCATTCTGACTTTGTTCTTCTGACAGCCATAGATCTGATTTCATATGTTAGAAAAATGTTAATTTCATAATTGTGAAAGGATTAAAATGTGACTGAGCATGTTCTTGTAACAAAGTAATGAAAGAAAGAGTGGTGTGATGTGGCCTGAAGATAAGAGTTACTTTTGCTATCCATTAATTGATATTAATTGATCCTGATATGTTTTATTCCTCTTTTAGTACAGTGATAAAACATTTTATTATTTAAAAAAAACTTTTGTACATGTCATACTTTCAATGTGATTACTTTTATGAATGTCCATGAAACAAGTTTTAACTGCTATGAAACAGTCTCTCTCTCTCATTATTATTATTATTATTATTATTATTATATTTTATTTATAGCAATCTGACTATGTTATGCTGAGACCAGCAGAAAAGAAGAACAAAATTTCAGAGCAGTCTTATCTGCTCTAAACATCCATTATGTTAAATGAATTCTTTCCTGATTTTGTTGCACACGAAAATTTTTGAATGTCTATATCCTGACAGATGCTTAAAAAAAAACACAGTGAATGTAAAATGTACAGTATTAAGCATCTTAACAGCATGCAGCATTAAGTTTAATTAGCCTGATGCTGATCCTAGGAGCATCAAATTTTTTTTCTGCATCCTGTGTTGAAAATAAATCTAGTCTTTGAGTACACCCTCTCAGATTAGATGTATCCAATTGTTTTACCTTTGAATTCTTCTCAGCATCAGTATTGTATATAAATAGAGTTATCCAGGAAAATTTTTCCTTACCTCCCCTGTGTTACAATACAGAAGGCGCGGAGACAGAGGATCACAGTCTGTAAGTTTATTGGACACAAGCAGGAGTATGAATATGCAGGTAATGAAGGAGGCAGAGAATATATGGAGAATGGAGAGATGAGAACGATACTGCCCTTAGTAGTTTGCCGGAGAGGAATGGGTTGAGATCGCTGGAACAGATGTGGAGCTGGAGACAGAAGACAATCACACACACACAGAGAGACACGATGCTACGGGGAAACACTAGAGATAAACGGGAAGCAAAGAGAGCCCTATAGCTAGGCTTTCGGGGAGAGTCCTTTGTCGTGAACAAGACCGGACGGTGAGTGGTGTGTGTGAGTGTCCTTTATGTAAGAGGTGATTGTAGCGGTGATTGAGTGCAGGTGTGCGTGATTAGTATTCGGGAGAGGGAGTGCGCTGTGATTGGTTTGTGTTGGAGCCTGGCGTGTCTGTGACAGTACCCCCCTCCCCACGGCCCACTCCTGAGGGCCGCGGACCCCGACGTCGTGGTGGTCTTCCTCTTCCACGAGGGTCAGGTCTGTTGGGATGCGTCGAGTGGAAGGTTTCCAGTAGGTTTGGATCGAGGATGTCGTAGCGTGGTACCCATGAGCGTTCCTCAGGGCCATAGCCCTCCCAGTCTACCAAATACTTGAGCTGACCACCACGGTGCTGGGAGTCCAGAGTCTCTCTCACCCCATAGGCAGCTCCGTCGTCCAGTAGGAGTGGGAGGGGGGGTTCGGCTGCGTCACTGCCAGGCTCTGTGGAGGGAGAAACAGAGGGATGGTGAGGCTTAAGAAGGGATACATGGAATGTGGGGTGAATGCGATACTCAGGTTGGAGTTGGAGTTTGTAGGTGACCGGGTTGATCTGTTTAAGGATGGTGAACGGGCCAATGAACCTGGGCCCCAGCTTACGGCATGGTTGACGTAGACGGATGTCCCTGGTAGACAGCCAGACCTTCTGCCCAGGTTGATAGACCCCGGTGTTTCGGATCGCCGAAGGTCGGCTGTCCATCTACACCGATGCAGGGCACGTTGTAGCTGGTGGTGCTCTGAGTCCCAGACCCTCTCACTCTCTCGGAACCAGTAATTGACCGCTGGAACATTCGATGGTTCCCCTGACCAGGGAAACAGTGGGGGTTGGTAGCTGAGTACGCACTGGAAAGGAGTCAGGCCGGTGGATGGTTGACGTAGGGAGTTCTGTGCGTACTTGGCCCACCCCAGGTACTGGCTCCAAGAGTCCTGGTGGCCGTGACAGAAGGTACGGAGGTAGCGACCGATCTCCTGGATCTTCCTCTCCGTCTGCCTGTTAGTCTGAGAATGGTACCCTGACGACAGGCTGATGGCCACACCTAGGCATGAGAAGAAAGCTTTCCAGACTCTTGAGATGAACTGAGGCCCTCAGTTGGAGATGATGTCCTCAGGGATGCCGAAGTACCGGAAGATGTGGTTGAACATTAGCTCCGCCATCCCCATAGCCGTGGGTAGTCCCTTCAAAGGAAGCAGACGGCAAGATTTAGAGAACCTGTCTACTACCACAAATATGCATGTATAGTGCTTGGAAACAGGAAGATCTGTGATGAAATCCACCCCTAGGTGTGACCATGGATGGTTGGGAACGGGCAGAGGAAGGAGTTTTCCAGATGGTAGGTGGCGTGGGTTCTTGGACATGGCGCAATCCCTACATCCCTGCACATACCTTCTGACATCCGATGCCATGTTGGGCCACCAGAAGCGATTCTTTAGCAACGAGCGGGTTTCGTTGACCCCCGGGTGGCCAGTGCCAAGTGATGTGTGGGTGGAGTGAATGAGTGAGGTGCGCCGTGCTCTGGTGATGTAATGTAACCCAGGCAGGCAACCCGACGGAGTCTTGGTGGAGGCATTGGTAGGTGGAAGGGTCTCCTCAGACCAGGTAATGGGGCTGACAATTACCCTTTCCGGGAGGATAGTCTCGGGTACCTCTGGGTTCTCCTCCGGAGCGAAAAGTCGGGAGAGGGCATCCGCCCTGGTGTTCTTGGATCCAGGTCTGTAGGAGATAGTAAAGTCGAAGTGGGTGAAGAAAAGGGCCCAGCGTGCTTGTCGTGGGTTGAGTCTCTTGGTGGCTCGAAGGTATTCTAGGTTTTTGTGGTCGGTGAGCACCAGGAACGGATGTCTGGCTCCCTCCAGCCAATGTCTCCACTCCTCGAGGGCCAGCTTTACCGCCAACAGTTCTCGATTGCCGATGTCGTAGTTTATCTCCGCCGGGTTAAGCTTGCAGGAGAAGAAGGCGCATGGATGGAGGCGGCTTGGGTTCCCCTGCTGCTGGGATAGGACTGCTCCTACTCCGGTCGTGGAGGCATCCACTTCCACGAAGAAGGGCCTGTCGGGATCAGGGTGGACCAGGAGAGAAGCGGTGGTGAAGGCCTCTTTTAAGGTGTTGAACACTTCTTCTGCAGACGAGGTCCAGGGCAGAGACTTGGGTTTATTCCGTAGGAGACTGGTAAGAGGATTGGCGATAGCACTGTAGTTTCAGATGAATCGTCTGTAGAAGTTAGCGAATCCGAGGAAACGTCGGAGTTCTTTCATGGTAGTGGGTGTTGGCCAGTTCCTGATGGCTGCCACTTTCTCCTCGTCCATCCGGATGCCACTGCTATCGATGTTGTAACCAAGGAACTGCACAGAGGGTTGATGGAAAGAGCACTTCTCAGCCTTGAGGAATAGCTGGAACTCCCTCAGGCATTTCAGGACCTCCGCAACCTGGTGGTGATGTTCGGCCAGGTTCCGGGAGTAGATCAGGATATCATCGATGTAGACCAGGACGAACCTGTGGAGAAACTCCCGGAGCACCTCATGAATGAAGTCCTGGAATACGGAGGGGGTGTTGGTGAGGCCATAGGGCATGACCAGGTATTCGTAGTGGCCTGTGGGTGTGACGAAGGCGGTCTTCCACTCGTCCCCCTCGCGTATCCGGATGAGGTTGTACGTGCTGCGGAGGTCCAACTAGGTGAAGACAGTGGCACTACGGAGGTGTTCCAGGGCCGCTGGGATGAGGGGAAGTGAGTACCTGAAACTAACGGTGATCTGGTTGAGAGCTCTGTAGTCGATACACAGCCGTAGGCCTCCATCCTTTTTTGCCACGAAGAAGCTGGACGCAGCAGGGGAAGTTGATGGGCGGATGTAGCCTTGAGCCAGGGCCTCCTTGATGTACTCCTCTATGGCCTTCTCCTCCAGGATGGACAGGGGATAGATTCTTCCCCTGGGCACTGGTTCACCCAGAAGCAGATCGATGGCGCAGTCCCATGGCCGGTGTGGAGGCAGCTTTGAGGCTTTCTTTGGGCAGAAGACGTCACTGAAGGGAGCGTAACAGGCTGGGATCTTCACGGATTGGTTCTCTAATGGGCTCTCGATGGAGGTTGCCTGGATAGGAAGGTGAGTCAGGTTGGGAGAACGTGGAACGGGTAGTTTGGGGAAGCAATCTGGAAAACAGGTGTCGCCCCACTTCAGGACTTCGCCGGTCCTCCAGGAGAGGATGGGATCATGCTGCTCCAACCACGGACGCCCTAGAATCACGTCAGTGGTAGATTCCTCCAGAACCAGTAAGGCGATCTCCTCCAAATGAAGCACACCGATTTGGAGTAGTAATGGGCCGACACTTCGGCTTACTTGTCGTCGGCTTACGGGTCTCCGGTTATGGATCGGATCTGATACGCGGTCGACGTGGCCGTGGTCCTGAGCCCGAGCTGACAGCAGAGGGCACCGGAGATGAAGTTGCCCGCTGACCCAGAATCGAGGAGGGTGACAACTGTAATGGAGAGATGAGCAGCAGTAAGCATTCCAATCGTGGTGAGTGGTTTCATCTTAGCGGTAGAAGGAAAGATGGTACTCACCATGGGACACGGAGGACGAATGGGGCATGCGGAGATTGCATGTCCCAGAGCCCCACAGTATAAGCATAGGTTCTGGGTCAGCCTTCTCTGCCGTTCAGCGGGAGTCAGATGGGATGACCCCAAGTGCATAGGTTCAGGAGCTGGTTCTGGAGGGCTGACGGGGTCTAGCCGGTCGAGGATGGTGGTGAGCGACAACTGGCCCTGGTGCTCTTTGAGACACAACTGCATATGGGTGGCGACATGGATGGAGAGTTGGATCAACCTCTCTAGCCCGATGGTGTCCTCGTATGCAGCGAGATGCACTTGTGGGTCCGGTCCTTGGCGATAAGAGGTGAGGAGCACTTGCTCGTTCCAGCCACTCTTTGCGGCCAGTGTTCTAAATTGGAGAGCATACTCGTTAATGGACATTTTGCCTTGTTTTAACTTACAAAGTTCCTCACCGATCGAAGAGTCCCAGGAGGGTTTCCCGAACACCTCCTTGAAATGGTCGATGAAACTGGAGTAGGACTGAGCAGCGGGGTGATTCTGGGACCAGAGGGACTCGGCCCATAGAAGTGCCTTGCCGCTCAGTTGAGTAAGGATAAACGCCACCTTCGATCGCTCGGTAGGGTACATGTGCGGTTGCATCTCCAGGACCAGGGAGCATTGCAGGAGGAAACCGTTGCAATCCTCCGCCGAACCAGAGTAGGGCACCGGTTTGGCCATGGGACTGGCGCACAGCAGCATAGAGGAAGTGGTGATGGTGTTTACGGAAGTGGTGGAGGGTGGCGCTGGTGCGGGTGCTGGATGCGCGGTAAGTACTTGACGCAAGGCAGCGACCAGGTCTCGGAGTAGGTCGGACTGACTCACGCTTGTGTCCATGCTGTTAGGTCTGGTCTTCTGTTACAATACAGAAGGCACGAAGACAGAGGATCACAGTCTGTAAGTTTATTGGACACAAGCAGGAGTATGAATATGCAGGTGATGAAGGAGGCAGAGAATATATGGAGAATGGAGAGATGAGAACGATACTGCCCTTAGTAGTTTGCCAGAGAGGAATGGGTTGAGATCTCTGGAACAGATGTGGAGCTGGAGACAGAAGACAATCACACACACACGGAGAGACACGATGCTACGGGGAAACACTAGAGATAAACGGAAGGCGACGAGAGTCCTATAGCTAGGCTTTCAGGGAGAGTCCTTTGTCGTGAACGAGACCAGAAGGTGAGTGGTGTGTGTGAGTGTCTTTTATGTGAGAGGTGATTATAGCGGTGATTGAGTGCAGGTGTGCGTGATTAGTATTCGGGAGAGGGAGTGTGCTGTGATTGGTTTGTGTTGGAGCCTGGCGTGTCTGTGACACCCTGTAATGCTGGTGTAACAATAATCATAAAATGTAGCTGGATAGTAAGGCAATAGATAATCTGTATTTGTTGTCCGAGTTGATTTCTGTTGTACAAGACGGTATTGTACAAGAGATTTAGAGAGTCTGAAGTCTGGCTCTCTTTGTGCCAACATAAGGTATACAGTACACTGTGAAACAAGTGATTAAGTGAGTAATGGAGTGTAAGAAGCTCTGCCCATGTTACTTCATCTAAATGCTACTCCTAAATGCTACAACAAAGCAAGTGGAAACTTTGATCATTTGCCTCATAATGTGCTCGGGTGATGAAATTTAACATTCACTTTCAGAAGTAAGAATCTTAATCTTTGACAATTCAGAGGAACTGGATTACTTGGCAGAATGAAGTGAATTAAATTTGATAACATTAGGATGATACATAGTATTAGCTTTTTTTATTGTGAAATTAATTGAATAAGTGGATTAACTTTTACAAGAATCTTTTTTTCCATTGTCTCTACCGCTTATCCGATCTATTCTCTGGTCACGGGATCTCAGGTGTTATCAAGCATCAAGGCAGGACACACCCTGGACAGAGTGCAAACCCATCGCAGGGCACACACACACACACACACACACACCCTCACGGGCAATTTTAGAGACCCCAATCAATCTATAATGCTTGTCTTTGGACCGGGAGAGGAAACCCCGTAGGCACAAAGAAAACATGCAAACTACACACACATGGCGGAGGTGGGAATCAAACCCCCAACCCTGGAGGTGTGAGGCGAACATGCTAACCACCAAAATGACAAATAAAAAGTTCAATTTATTTATTCAAGGTTTTTTTTTAATTATTTGTCATGTACACTGTTGTATATGAAAGTTTTTTTTTAAAAGTTCACCTTTTAAAAAAATATATATATATCACCATCATAGGACTCAACTGCCACAGTATTTCTTCTCAATACAGTAGTTACAGGGTTAGATCTACTGTATTTATCTCTTTCTTTTGTGATTATTGTTTTATTTTATAGTTCAAAGTATAGGTTGCAACCTCACAGGTCTCTTAGGTCTCTTGGATTATTCAGCTTTTGTCTGTGTTGAGTATTGCATGTTCTCCCCTTGTCCATCTCATTTTCCTTTGGGTTCTCCAGTTCCCCCCTACCTCCCAAGACACTGTGGCATGTGGAATACTTACAATAAATTGTCCCTTGGTGTGAGTGTGTATGTGTGTATTGCACTGGTAATGGACTTCCCAGCCAGCTAGCATGTATTCCTGCTTAACGCCCAGTGTTCCCAAGATCCACCATGACTCTGACCAGTACAACAATCAGAACAGATTTCAATCAGTTGCTCATTGCCTGTTTCCTAGCTACTTATTGATTTGCTCACACAAGCACTTGGTTTTAAACTTCTCATTGCAAAGTCTTGCCATTCATTCGAGTTGCCTAAGCCATGAACTGTTTCTCACTAATTCTATGCCTTGACCATTTTTTCTTCTGCAAGTTTGACCATTCTTTGTATTTCCCTTGTGTTCTGATGATGGACGATAATACTGTGAATGACCTTTTCCTGCTTAATGACTTAAACTTATGAATTGCATTTTAATAAACTCTGCTCATGGATCCTAACTCTCCTGATGATTCTAGTTCATTGCAAAACTGTTTACTGAAGATGAATTAATTAATCAATATCTATTTATTTCTTATAAAATGCTTGGTTTGCTAGAGAAATGTGGTGCCTGCTACATAATGAAGCCCAGTTGCTTATAAAAATTTCAGTGCATGTTAGGTTATGTGCTTCACCTGACTAAAAAAAGATTGTTCATCCTGCTTCTGATGTGTTCTTACTACTGAGGCCTGATTTATGAAAATCTTGTACACGTAACATGGGCAGAGAAATGTGCATCATTCTCAATGCAAACATCAGGATTTATATATATAAAAAAAAAGTAAGCTTGGAATAGAAATGAGTGTTCCACCACTTTTGACCATGTAAACAGGCCAGGCATAATCCTTTTCTCAATATTTGTGAAGCTTTTTTCCAATAAAATCATGAGTGTGCTTTGGGCTATTAGTGTTTCAGAACAAGTGACAATTGATGTCAGTTTAGAGTGCAATGACAATGGCAGGTAAAAACTAAGTGGGGTCTTTAAGGACTGGATATATCAGCCTGGCTAATATCAATTTTGGTCATGAGCTGCTTTTGATGTGCATATATTTGTGGAAAAAAAGAGATAAAACAAATCCTGTTTTATGTGCTTATTTGGAGCATATATTTTTCAGTGGAAACCGGAATTTATTCATCCCTAAGATGTTATACCAGCTGGTACAATTAGAAGGTAACTCTGATGCACAGGTTTCCTTACTGATCAGGTAGAGAAGCCTGAGCCTGATGTAAGTGCAGTTAGTTTTTAGTAAAGTCGATAAGAGAAAACTGCAATTGTCAGGAGATCAGCAAACTGCATTAACTAGACAAATTCAAAAACCAGGAAACAATCAGAATAACATAAGAATCAAAGGCTTGTTAAAGTCAGATGCATGCAAACTGAGCAATACTTTACAATGAGGCAGTGTACAAAGTCTATTTTTAAAGGGTGTGCATGTGTGATTGGAAACAGGACAGTGCAAAGAGAAGTCCAGTGATTATTAACAAATGTGTGAGTTATTGAAAATGTTGTCTGGGATGGCCATGTCTGTAGAATGTGGTGTGTTTTGGAATACATTTGACCTGAGACTTACACACAGGTCCAAGTGACCAGGATTAAAAAAAAGACCTGGATCAAATTTGAAGTGATTGCAATTGTGATTTTTCCAAATTCAATCAGCACAGTCAATTGCACCCTTGTTAAAATTAAAACAAAGCCAGACAATGAATTTCCTTCCCAAAATTATCACTCCAAGTGTATACAGATTGTATACAGACTGACTTATGTGATAAACTAAGTCAACTTTCCTACATTGTATTTAACTATCCGTTCTGCTTTACTAATTAGTTCTACCACATTATTCACAAATAAAATAAAATGTGCAGTGCAACCATATTTATATGCAAATTCAATTATAAATAAACTAATTAATGTCGATGATTATTCAGGGGAGGAGACAGGGTAGGGTATTGTTTGTGGATCTGGGCTTTGCTGGCATGTGGTTACATATGATGACAACAAAGGTGGAGTAATGCTCAAATAATTTACTTTTATTTTAAAGGAGTTTCCTACTTTACACACTCAACACAGTCAAAGCAGATCAATACTGAGAATCTTGGTAAACAAGGTCAACACTAGGAGAGACTCATAAGATATTATGAGTCAGAAAGAAGTGATGTAGTAAAAAATAGAAATCCATGGGAATATATACATTAGGAAACAATATTACTTAAAACTATTCCTGTAACTGGTGTTAGTTCTACAATCCATGCTTTTGAAACTTTCCAGCTAAAAATGTGAGGCACCTTCTAATAACTATGCAATTTAATACTATATAGAACAACTTTTAAGATATGCTTAAGACCATGATGCACCTTCCAGCAGTCTGAAACTCAATGCTGAATCTTTGATCTGAAATGGTTTAAGATACGCTTGTATTGTGATGAACAATGATTATGATGACTTTAGGAGGACTAAAACTTTGATTGAGCCCAGAACCATCATGGGCGAGGAGGTTGGAATTGTTGACAACTACAAGTATTTGAGTGTACACTTAAACAACAGACTGGACTGGAGGACCAACACTCACACTGTATACATGACAGGAATGAGCAGACTCTATTTTTTGAGGAAGCTCAGATCTTTCAATGTTTGTAACAAGATGTTGGAGATCTTCTACCAGTCTGTGGTGCCATTTACTGTGTTGTGGTCTGCTGGGGGGGGCAGCATCAGTGCCAGGGATGCTAGGAGGATTAGCAAGCTAATTCACAATGCTGAATCTATCACTGGACACAAACTGGAAATGTTTGAGTCAGTGAGGAACAGGAGGTCACTGAACAAATTGCTCTCCATCATGGACAATCTGTCTTACTGGCTCTACAATACATTATAGAGTCAGCTTTTCTCCGAAAGACTCAGTATATTTGTCACATAGAACGTTACAGGAGGTCTTTCTTACAATTCAAGATAACATTGTACAATAGTTTACCTGTGTGAGACAGGTGATAACACTCACACTACACTACTACAACCATTAACACTGTTTTCTAGACCCTCAAGGTACTTTATATTTATTATTTACTGCTGGAATTTCCCTCATCAGATCAACAGAATCAATCAATCAATAGAATCAATCAATCTATCTATCTATCTATCTATCTATCTATCTATCTATCTATCTATCTATCTATCTATCTATCTATCTATCTATCTATCTATCTATCTATCTATCTATCAACATGTACAGACTGACAGACCAATATAAAGACCATGATTCTATAAATTACTCAGAAAACCACCCACATAAATGCAGCAGTTGCACAAAACATGAAATGTACAAAAGCACTAAAAGTTTAGGTTTTTAAAAAACATCTATGTCCACCATCTTGCACACAGTTACTAATGACTTTTTACACATATTACATTACACACATATTGCATTACATTCTATTACATTACTAATTGCATTTCACACCACTACCACCCTGAATATACACTGACAATCTGGACCTTAAATGTTCTCATTTTGCTGGTGTTCAGTCTGAACTCTGACTGAACTTCTGGTAATCATGAGTCACTGATTTTTTCATTATGTAAAGAGCACTAATAAAATAAAATAATTCACAAAAGAAAAAATAATAATAATAAAATTATAATAATAATTAAAAAATAATAAAAATCTGAAAAGCCATCATGTCTATTGATTCAACCTTCTGAAATTTATTCCCAGAAACACTATAGTACTTCTCAGAAAATTGAAACATTTGACTTAGGCCACCTTCCACATGATTTTTGCATTGCAGATACCACATTGCTGAAGTGAAAATGTTTTCTTCTGACATGTGGTAACTTTAGTATTGCACTGTGTGTGCAGTCACCCTTGCAAATTGGACCATGTTCACATAATTTAAAACATTGTTGTAGTTTCACAATGCCATTTGGAGTTGCTAAGCAACAAAACCCACTCAAATGTGTGTAAGCATAGTCTAAAAATTGCATAGTTGTGTTTCACAGCAACTTTGCTTCCCTAATATATGTGTAAAAACTGCAAAGCCAGCCTGTGATTTGGTCAGAATACTCACTGCACACACTAAAATGTATTAATTGATACTTGTTTTATTTGCATATTGCATGCTTCGGCAATAGTAGTTTTACAATATTATGATTAGTGAAAATGTGTCTTTTTAGGGATTTTGCTAACAAACCACTATATACTTGGGATCAGGTGCAACAGGGATTCACTTTTAAAGCAGCAGGATGAGGATGACCAGGATTCACATGTCTGAAGAATAATATTCTGTTTATTATACTGTTGAATAAAAAGATACAGATACAGAAAATGGGAAGTAATTATAGCACAGTGTCTGCTTCATAACACACAGGTACATCGATCAAGGCATAATGGCAAATTAATTACAGCATGCATAAATCTGCATATTAAATAGTCGGATCATTTTGGGAAATGTTATCATATTTCTATTTGTCAAGGCTACCGTGTACAAGCCACCTGCACAAGATATACCTCGGAGGCTAAACATCCATCAACATACACAAGCATCCTGTGTTAACCATCAATGTTCAATTAAAAGAGAAAATTATAGGTGCATTTTTATATATTTTTTGTAAAGCTGCATTTTATCTGCAAGCACAAGGGCTCAAAACAATTTCTTAATACTTGGAAATATTTAATGTGGGCATGTAAATCTGTACCTAGGCCAAGAGGATTTCATGTCTGGTAGTACCTAAAAACAAAATTAAATTCAAATTTTATTGGTCATGCACACATACACAGTGTGACATGCAGTAAAATGCTTTTTACAACTGTCTGTGTAAAAAGGTAGAATAAAATAAAATAGGATCAAAGAAGGGGGATTCAAATATTTAAAATTAAATAAAATAAAATATAAAAAAAAAATTAAATTAAATCAAGTTAAATTAAATTAAATGGAATTAACTATGCATAGAAAACCTAAAATAAAATTAGTTGTACATTGATCAGAGAAAAAAATGTAGCATATGAAAACAATACAACGGCTTATGATATATACAGTGATTTGAATATAGAATGTTATGAATAAAGTGCATATGTTTCATTCGTGTGCAGTTTTTAGTGCAAAAAAATGCACTAAAACTAAAGTGTGCTGTTCAAAGAGTTAGAGTTAGTACAGAAAAGTCCAGAAAAGTCAGAGCTCAATGTGTTGCCATGGTTGAGAGCCCAAATGGCCTGCAGAAAGAAGCTCATCCTCATTCACTGAGTATTTGCATTCAAGGAGTAGAAACACTTCCCTAAAAAAGAAAAGAGTCAATGGTTGAGATCCTTTGCTATCTTCCTGTCCTTGGTCCAGCACCGCCTGCTGTAGCTGGACTGCAGGTCAGGGAACTCACTGTGGATGTTATGCTCAGCTGATCACACCACCCTCTGGAGCACTTGCCTGTCCTAAACCAGGCTGTGATGCTTCCTGTCGGGACGATCTGAAAGCTGTTATTTAGCACAACAAACAGTAACCTTGTGGTTTTAAACATAGAAAAATAAAAGATGCTACCCAGACTTTTAGATTTAAAATTAATTTTAAATATGATTCAAGGACATAACACCAGAGCTCAGAACTGAAATCTTGGCCAACAACTTTCTGCTATTTTGGCAAGGTGCAAACACAATGATCATATATTCATATGCTCATTTCTTTAGGTCTATATTAATGAAGTTTATTAATGAACATTGTCAGCATTTATAGCTTTTAGTCTCCAAGTAAGCAAAACAGGGGACTGAGTAAACACAGCATGGGCTAGCTAAAAAATTTTCGATTTATACACGCCAGTGTATTTATAATCCAAGCTCTTCAAGACAAAGTAAAAAAAAACAGGTTATCAGATTTTTTTCCTTCTTGGCAGGTAAATTGGTGCCTGAGTGAACTCACAGGACAACTTTGGTTAATGGTTGGTGACATGTTTTAGACAGATGACAGCTCAACTGTGAAGGTGAACTCTCGATCTTCCATGCCTCAAAGCCTTTAGCTGATGACAAAGTAACAATTCAGACTGAGTAAATGGAAGAACTGAGAAGATTCCCAGTGGGCTGCTGTTGTTGTTGGGCAGGTGATGGGACTGTTAAGGACAATGACATAGTAAATGGACAGATGCTGCAGCAATGTGGCCTAAATAATGAATGTCAATGATACACACACACACACACACACACACACACACACACACACACACAGACACGCACAAAACACAGCATAATGTTTTCTGATTGTAATGACTTTTAGTTGTAAGGATGCATTATATATCTATATTTACAAGGAAACTGGTTTAGTGAGAGGTTGTGACATTTTCATATATTCAAGTAATTTTGACTGTGGACTAACAAATGTAATGACATTCTAGTGCTGGTCCTCATTGTTTCCTGTGTCTAAACATACAAATACACTTTCAAATAATCAGTGCTACAACTAGGCCTATATTTTGGTCATTTATGGGAGCAAACCAGAATCCTGCCCTTAAATGGTACAGTAATGTTTGTCCTGAAGTGCAATTGGCCAGCTATCTACTGTAGAGCTTCACAAACAGTTTATTGAATTTAGCATTTCCTTACCATTTCCATTACCATTTTCTTTCTTGGGCAGACAGCACAGTGAAGAATTTATTCTTCAAATATGAGAAGTGGGAATCATGTAAACAATTTCAAGCTGTACATACAAATAGAGTTCTGACACACATGACCTTGTAATGCAGTACTAATTTATCACATTAACGCTGATGTTAATAATAACTGTTATGTGTTCACATTTATTATTAAAATAAATGTTCACAGCTTCCATTTTGTAAATAGAAGACCAGCCTGCAAATTACACATATGGCAAACACTGCATGAGAATCATAGACAAGGAAGAAGAAAAATAAATAAAATAAAATTTAGCTAAAGACTGTTGTGATCACTTTTCTTTTCTAAGTGACTCAATTTCTGGCCTTGAGTCATAGCAATGAAAAAAGGCTTGGCAATGTCAAAGTAGGCTCTACTGAGCATGTACTTTGCAGTGCCCTTGTGAATGAATGCCTTAAGCACTGTGTGTGTGTGTGTGTGTGTGTGTGTGTGTGTGTGTGTGTGTGTGTGTGTGTGTGTGTGTGTGTGTGTGTGTGTGTGTGTAATTAGCAGTAGGTGTGTATGATTAGAACACCAGATGCTGTGCATGTGCTGGTGGTGTGTGGAGTTGGTGGTTGTAGCTTGTGGCAGTCATGTTTGTAGGCCACCGTGTGGAGATCTGAGATCAGAGTTTACCTGACATTATTAAATACAACTTGAAATTTTATAATTTATTATTAAAGTAAATCATTGGACTTAATATTTATATGTATAATAACTTTGTTATTATGAATTATGTGAATTATGGTAGGCTGTAATTTCAGTGCAAATATGACATTTTAGCAAACAAAAATATTTTGCATCTAGTCAAATTTATTTAGTATTTTCCATTATGGGATTATAATTGACCGAATATAGAATTCATTCATTCATTCATTGTCTATCGCTTATCCGATTTATTCTTGGGTGACGGGGATCCTGTGCCTATCTCAGGCATCATTGCTCATCAAGGCAGGATACACCCTGGACAGAGTGCCAACCCATCGCAGGGCACACACACACTCTCATTCACTCACGCAATCACACACTACGGACAATTTAGAGATGCCAAACAACCTACGATGCATGTCTTTGGACCAGGGGAGGAAACTGGAGTACCCGGAGGAAACCCACGAGGCACGGGAAGAACATGCAAACTCCACACACACATGGCGGAGGTGGGAATCGAACCCTGTGAGGCAAACGTGCTAACCACCAAGCCACCGTTCCTCCCCCAAATATAGAACTAATAAACCTATTTCTAAAGAATTTCAAGCTTGAATTACTCTTCAACTGACATGTTTTTTTTCTAATTTTAAGTATTAATGTTTAGTAAAATGATTTTATGTTAGCAGAATTTAACTCTTTAAAGCTCGATATTTAAAAAAAATACATAAATCTCCAGTTAGGCTGAATAATGTTATATTTCATTTATTGTAATCACATTATAAGAAATAAGACCGTAAGAAGAGACCATAAACAAAGGTGGGGGATATGCGGAGGGCTAAGAGCTAAGCTAAAGCTAACACCGCACTGGCTCTCTTTACCTAGCATCTTCCTCGCTAATGTGCGGTCATTGGTGAATAAAATGGACGAGATACGACTTAGCATTACCCACATCAAGAGACTTTCGGACTGTAATGTCATGATTTTCACAGAAACATGGCTACACAGCGGAGTACCCGACAATGCTATTGAGCTAGCCGGACGCCACACACTCCGGGCATAAAGATCAGCGGATGACTCTGGTAAGACCAGAGGTGGGGGATTGT
The DNA here is from genome assembly GCA_033459395.1 of Hemibagrus guttatus. Taxonomy (NCBI): domain Eukaryota; kingdom Metazoa; phylum Chordata; class Actinopteri; order Siluriformes; family Bagridae; genus Hemibagrus; species Hemibagrus guttatus. Next base: position 21,274,351 of record JAUCMX010000008.1, read on the forward strand.
GCATTTATGTCAACAAAGCTTGGTGCATGAACTCTGTCACTGTTGAAAGTCACTGATCAGCTAACCTAGAGTTTCTTATGATCAAGTGTAGACCTTTTTATCTGCCAAGAGAGTTCACTTAAGTCATCACAACAGCAGCTTATATCCCCCCGGACGCTAATGCTAAGCTTGCTATGAATGATCTTCATGTAGCCATTAGCAAAGAACAAACTGCTCACCCGGAAGCCGCATTTATTGTTTTTGGGTGATTTTAATCACTCCAACTTAAAGACAGTGCTCCCCAACTTCCACCAGCATGGTTCCTGCCATACCGGAGGTGGTAAAACTTTGGACCATGTTTACACAAACATTGTTGGAGCCTACAATGTGACCCCCCTCTGTCACCTGGGACAGTCTAATCATCTTTCTTTGTTCCTCACCCCCAAGTATTTACCTCTCATCAACCATGTGAAGCCAATAGAGAGGATCATCAAAGTGTGGCCAGTGGGGGCAGACTCTGTACTTCAGGACAGATTTCAGCACACAGACTGGAGTATGTTTGCCTCTGAGGCCACCTGTGGCACTCATACTGACATTAACACCTACACCTCTTCCGTATTGGACTACATCAACACCACCATTGACAGTGTTACCATGGAGAAACAGATCACCACGTACCCTAATCAGAAGCCATGGATGAACAAAGAGGTCCAGCTCCTGTTGAAGGCTTGCAATGCAGCCTTCAGATCAGGTGACACACAGACCTACAGCACATCCAGGGCAAATCTAATGAGGGGCATCAAAAAGGCCAAATACTGCTACAAGCTTAAGGTGGAGGAACACTTTTCCAATTCCGACCCTCGAAGCATGTGGCAGGGCACCCACCCTGAATGACACAGACATCTCCTTTCTTATCAAGCTAAATGACTTTTATGCTCACTTTGAAAGAGACAACAAGAAGAAAAGCATCTTGACCAGACCTTCTGCAGACCATCAACCCTTCACACTCACCTTCACAGATGTGTACAATGTACTGAGCCGGATCAATGCATGTAAGGTGCTGGCCCCGATGGAATCCCTGGACGTGTTCTGAGGGCATGTGCTGAGCAGCTTACAGGGGTCTTTACGGACATTTTCAACCTGTCCCTCGCCCATTCAGTTGTGTCAACATGCTTTAAATCCACCTCCATTGTGCCAGTGCCAAAACACTCCTCCCCAAACTGTCTGGATGACTACCACCCTGTAGCACTCACACCTATTGTCATGAAGTGCTTCAAGTGACTGGTCCTGGCACACCTCAAGAAATGCCTCTGGACCCACACCAATTTTGCCTACCGCAGCAATAAGAGCACAGAGGATGAAGTCTCCACAGTGCTGCACTCTGTTCTCACACATTTGGACAACAACAATACACACGCATGCATGCTGTTTGTGGACTTCAGCTCTGCCTTTAACACTGTCATTCCCTCTAAGTTAACCACAAAACTTGGAGATCTTGGCATCAATCATGGACTTTCTGACCAACAGACCATAGCATGTTAGGTCAGGCCACATCTGCTCCACCACCATCACACTCAACACTGGCGTACCACAAGGCTGTGTGCTGAGCCCATTCCTCTACTCCCTCTTTACCCATGACTGCAGGCCTGTGTACGGATCCAACTCCATCATCAAGTTTGCAGACAACACCACGGTGATCGGCCTCATCAATGACAACAATGAGACAGCCTACAGGGTGGAGGTACAACACCTGGTCACATGGTGTGCTGACAATAACCTGCTCCTTATCATTGACTTCAGAAGAGAGAAAGGAAGAACGCACGACCCCATCCACATCAACGGAATGGCGGTCGAGCATGTATCCAGCTTCAAGTTTCTGGGGACCCACCACTTGCTGCTCATCACACTTCTGGTTAGATGCTAAACTGCATTTTGTTGCCTTGTACTTGTACATGTGTAATGACAATAAAGTTGAATATAATCTAATCCAATCTAATCTAATCTATCTAATCTAATAAGAAATATTCAATCAGTTTTCCCTTAAGAAAGGCATTTTACATATTAAGATACTGTATTATTTTTTGTTTCACCATTGTGAGAAAATTAGAAAGTCTCAACATTGTGACTATGCTTCATGGAGCCTACTTTGATAACTGTGTCATTATCAGTGTGTGGAGTGGTATCTCAGTGGTTAAGGTGTTGAACTTGAAAGCCCAGGAGCACCAAACATGCTGGGCCCTTGAGCAAACTCTCAACCACTCAGTTGTATAAATAACTGTACGTCTACCTGGATAAGGGTGATTGCCAAAAGCTGCAAAAAAGAGTGATTTCCAAAAGCATTAAATGTCTTTAATGTTGTTGATTATTATGTTGGATGGTTCTCTGGGGCATCATTCTACAACCACTGTACATGTGTATAAGTATGATAAGAGTACACTTTCATTTTCATATAATGTATGTCAACTATCTATCTACAAATTTACTGATTTATTACTCATGTTTAATTTTGGAAAGTTAATGGGCTGCATCAAGAGTATGAAGAGTTTACTATTAAAACAGTTTGAAAAACCTTTCCTCTACTGTTCCTCTGGGGGGACCCTTAAAGGTTAGATGTTGAGTGTGAACAGTGTTTTCCTATCAGAAAGGAAAAGTAAAATGCTTTTTGTACATTGTGAATCATTAATGATCTAATGAACCCTTAAAGAACCATTAATGACCCTTTAAGAGTTTAGGCATTGCTAAAGTTCTATGCAAATATTTCTTATTATTTCTTATTCATTTATATATTTCACTTTAAGTTCAAGTTATGTGAGAAATAAAATCTTGAATCTTGAAGTTCATTTTCTTGGGAAATGCTTTCCTGACAATACTTTGTTCGTGAAAAGAGTCGAACACAATTTCCAAAATCATAATGGAAATATCTTCCATATACTAACACAAATGCTGGTGTAAATGCTGTCTGGGCACATATTTTGTTAAATAATAGCAGCTTGTATTGTTATGAACAAATGGCTTATTGAATATCGTTCCTGACAACCTGCCAAGCAAATGCCATCATTAGTAGATGTTCTCCATTACTTTGTCAATACAGGGTTTTTTTTCTATTTGACGTGACACTTTATTCGGGGAAGAAAATCAATCCTACTGTGGAGTGCAAATCTTTCTCCATGTACTCCGTGTAGCTTTGGTGATGGGATAAGTAAACGGGGGATAAGACAGGTCTAATATTCAGATGTTACTAGTACTCACACATCACCTAATTAGTAGTCAGCTTTGGGTTCTCGGAAGTCAGTGTGCACTTGCACTCATGGACTTCATGCCATTGCTGTTTTCAGATTTATTATATGTGTATAGTATCATTTTACTTACATTAACAACACAAGGCAGTGTGAAGTCACACTGCATCATTGCAGACATTCATTATTAATGTTCCTTCTGCCTTCTGATTTTCTTGCTAGCTTGGCCAGATAATTGTCCTTATGCTACAGAAGTCTTCATTTTATTTAATTTTTTTTTTTTTTATATTTTTGTATCTATTTTTATTTTTCAGTTTATTTTCCTACATACTGTAGATTTCATGGAACTTTATCCACTGGCTTCCATCTGCTGAACCTAATGCCAGCTCCCTTAAACCACCATCCTGACCACTAGAGATCCATCTCTCCCAAGTTTTAGTTGTATCTCATTACCTTTAATGTATTTTTCCTTGCTATCTTTCCTTTTCTTGCTCTTTCCTTGCTTCACGTCCTTGGTCATTAGCTTCTCTCTACAAGAAGGAAGAGAAAACATATAAAGCAACATGGAGAGAACAAACATATTCAATAAATGAGATAATAATTAAGTTGTTACTCATTGAAGCATTTACTTTAAAGAAACTTTAGTTTCCCCACTGTTGTAAATGTACCTGATTCAAATATTTGTTTACATGGGCATTGCATATGTTCTGAACACATCTTGTGTGCATGTAGAGTGGAAAAGTGGTTTGAAATGTGGATGGGTTCCAAAGGAATCCTCAATACTCCTCCACAAAATCATCATTGCAGAGATTGGTAGTATAAACTTTTTATTCCTCTTGAGAATCTATTTGACTTTTAACATGTATTCTATCTTATAATTCTGTCCAATAATTCCTTTTTACACCGGACACAATATTTGTGCTGTGAAACGTTAATAAACATACATTAAAAGGTACTTTTGAATCTGGCTGAGAAAAAAAAGTCAGATTTAAGCATTTACATGGCAAATTATTCATATTAACCGAATTATTTCAGATCTACACCATCCTTTTCAATCTGATTGGAATTTCATTTGGCTCAAGGTCAATCAGATCTATTAAGGTGATTACATGAAGACTTTTGAATCCAAATGAACTTTCAATCTGTTTACTAACACATTTTTTGGCTAAACTTACTTATGTTTAAAATTTTTAGACATATCTAAGTTTCCTTGCAAAGTTTTGCCAAATAATTCTAAGCCACATTCTTTAGTCTATTCCTTAGGGTTTTTTTTTTTTAATGTACACATTTTTGGACTGTTTGCATGAATCTATTTTAGGAGTTTTATCCCTGCTGACTGTTAACCACATGTGTATGAATGCCATCTGGTTTTGAACTTGAAAATTTACCCTTTCGACTTCATTTACTTCAATATTTTACTCCTGCATTTTTTAAATAAAACCTCTGCTTGCACAAGCAAATAATTCCTGGAGTGTACTGTATTACAGACAAGTACGGCAGCCTATGGCCTTCTTATGGAGATTGCACAAATGTAAAACTGTTGAGTACATGTCACGCTCCGCCCGAGGCCTGGCCACGAGAGGGAGCCCTCGTCCGACTTTTGATGCGCTTCCGTGTTGCCACACAAGCATAAATACGGAGCACAAGTATCGTCCCTCATGACGACTAAGCGTTTGCCTCGTGCATTTTGGATTGCTATTTTGTGTATTACGCTCTTTCTGATAGTGTATTACTCTCTTTCTGATAGAGCATCCGCCTTACTGTTCTTGGACCTGGGGCGATAGGTCACCGAGAATTGAAAACGGGTGAAGAACAGTGCCCAGTGGGCAGGCAGTTCGAGGCCCAAAGTGAGCCCACTCAACCCGATCTCATTCTTCCTGCTGCCGCCATTCTAGCCCCGGTCCGGTGGAGTCTCATAGAGGAGATTCGGCCAGTCCACGCCGACGAGCCCTACCGGAGAACTGCCCCGCAACCAGGGTCTCTGTGCCGCTTCAGTTCCAACAGCAGGTGTTACAATGGGTGCACGGGGCCCCCAGCTCTGGCCATCCGGGGATCCTCCGGTTGACTCAACTCACTCGATGCAGGTTCTGATGGCCATTGCTTAGGACAGATGTGGAGAGGTTTGTTCGGGCATGCCCTACTTGCGCTCAGTTTCGGGTCAGTCACCAGCTCCCAGAGGGGTTGTTGGAGCCCCTATAGGCTCCCCAATGCCCCTGGTCCCACTTGTCCGTGGACTTTCTCACCGGCTTACCCGACTCGGGAGGATTCACCATGGTGATGGTCGTGGTGGACCGGTTCTCTAAGGGGTGTAAGTTGATCCCTCTTAAGGTGTCGCCCACAGCATGCAGACTGCGGTGGCCATGTTCCAGCATGTGTTCCGGAACTTTGGCCTGCCTGAGGACATAGTGTCAGACCGGGGGTCTCAGTTCACCTCCAGGGTGTGGAGGTCATTGTGTGAACAGCTCGGCATCAGCTTCCGGATACCATCCCCAGTCCAATGGCCAGGCGGAGTGTCTGAATCAAGAGATTGGGAGATTTCTCAGGTCCTACTGCAGCAGGGAGCAGCAGCACTGGAGTGAGTTTCTTCCCTGGGTGGAATATGCTCAAAACTCCCTTATCCATTCCTCCACTGGCCTGACGCCCTTCCAGTGTGTGCTGGGATACCAGCCCCCCCATTCCCCTGGTCTGGAGAGCCCTCCAATGTACCGGCAGTGGAGGAGTGGTCTTGTCTAAGTCAGGATTTATGGGAACGCGCTCATGTACGTCTTCAAAGGGCTGTCAGGAGACAGAGGATCCAGGCTAACCGGTGTCGCCGCCCACACCCCCCCTATCGGGTGGGACAGAGGGTCTGGCTGTCCACCCGGAACCTGAAACTCAAGCTGCTCTGCCGCAAGCTCAGTCCCAAGTTTGTAGGTTGTTTTGAGATCATCCGTCAGGTCAATCCAGTGTGTTACCGGCTCCGGCTCCCGGCATCGTACCGTATCTGCCCCACCTTTCATGTGTCTCTCCTCAAGCCGGCACACTCCCCAGGCAGTGGGGATAGGGACTACGTTGAGTCTCCCCCTCCCCTGGACATTGATGGATCCCCGGCTTATCGAGTACATGCTCTTCTTGACTCCAGACGGGTGAGGTCACGGCTCCAGTATCTGGTGGACTGGGAGGGATACTGAGAGGGCCCGAGGAACGCTCTTGGGTGGACGGGGCCTATATCCTGGACCCGTCCTTGTCGGAGGATTTTCATCGTGATCACCCGGACAAGGCCACGCTGCGGCCAAGGTGTTCCTAGATGGGGGGGCTCTGTCACACTCCGCCCGAGACCTGGCCACGAGAGGGAGCCCTCACCCGACTTTTGATGCGCTTCCGTGTTGCCGCATGAGCATAAATACGGATCGCACTTCTGGCTCTGTGCGAAGTAACGTCCCTTGTGACTACTAAACGTTTGCCTCATGCGTTTTCATTCATTCATTGTCTACCGCTTATCCGATCTATTCTTGGGTCATGGTCATTCTCAGTGCCTATCTCAGGTGTCATTGGGCATCAAGGCAGGATACACCCTGGATGGAGTGCCAACCCATCGCAGGGCACACACACACACTCTCATTCACTCACACACTCTCATTCACTCACACAATCACACACTACGGACAATTTAGAGATGCCAATCAACCTACCATGCATGTCTTTGGAGGACATGCATGTCTTCCCCCCCACCTCATGCGTTTTGGATTGCTATTTTGTGTATTACTCTCTTTCTGGAATGGTTTTTGGATTACGATTTCTGCTTTAGCCCTTTGGATTATTGTGTGACTGTGTTTTGACCCTAGACTGTTTTCTGGACTTTGTCTTTGCTTCGCCCTTTGGTTTTGTTTGCTTCCTCGTTTGGATTTCCGGTTACGACCTCTTCGCCTGCCCGACTACGTCTCTCTCTCTCTGTCCTTCCCGCACTCCAGCCCCGCGCATGGATCCGGCTGCTACCGCCACCGGCGGACAACCATCACAGTACAGCTCAATGAAAAAAACAAGCAAGTAGGTTCAAGCTAGAAAGACAGTCACTTAAATAAAAGATCCTGCACATTAACCATTCTTTTCTTCCATATTTCTAGGGCCCTTGAGGCTATCATTTATCTAATGACTAATTGATAAGCTCTAGGGAGTCATCCAAAAATGAACAACGATTTCTTTTTAAATCATTGTATTTCAGATGTAGGACATGCTCCAACGATTTCTTTAGTGGTTAACATTAATCACCTCTGGATGATGGATCTGTTCTTTTTTTTTCAATTGTCATTAGAAAAGCAAATGGGTATGATGATTTTCTAAGACGTGGTTCATTAGGAGTTAGGTGACTTGGTGTTCAGTGAAGATATGAAATCGCATTAATCCTTTTATTCTTGTAGGTGCACTGTCTCTGAGTTTATTTGTTTTTCCTGGACTCTGCTGATAATGACATGCAAATATATCTTTCTAACTTGAATGTTTTTAAATCTGGCATTTGTGCTTTTACTATAACAGTGTAATACAGCAAACAAAAGAAGTCATGGGTGTCCAAAATCCAGCCTCATGGCCAAATTCAGCCCATGGACAAATGTTCATAGGATCACAAATTATGCATTACAATATATAAATGTATACCTCCATCTATGCTTATTCTACTAAGTGTTGCAGGGAGCCTTAAGCCTATCCTAATGAACTTCCATCACAAGGTGGGAGGCACCCTGGACGAAGTGCAAACCCATCACAGGGCACAATCGCACACGCACTCATATACCGATTCACACACTATTTGCAGTTTTTGCCTCCACACGTTTTTAGACTAGGGATGGAAACTGGAGTACCTGGAGGAAACCCCCAAAGTTCATGGAGAACATGCAAACTCCATGCTCATTTTGCAGATGCTTTGATGCAGTCTACCCAACACAATTTGGTGCATATCACTGTTGCTTATGTCCTTATGTTTCCCCATTTTTCCATCAAATCTACCTCAAGAACTGACTGTTGACTTTCTGCCTAATATATCCCACCCATTGACAGACAGGTGCAATTGTAATGAGATCAACATTATTCACTTCACATTATGTCTGACAACATTAGACTAAAAAGGTGTTTTTTCGCTTGTGCCTCCAAAACACCTCTAAAGTATTAAGGCATGGACTCAAAAAGACTTTTGAAGGTGTGCTGTGGTATCTGGCACCAAGATATTAGCAGCAGACCCTTTAAGTCCTGTAAGTAATGAGGTTGTCGCTCCATGGATCAGACTTGTTTCTCTAGCACATCCTACAGATGCTCAATTGTAGTGAGAACTGGGGAATTTGAAGGTCAACACCTTCAACTCTTTGTCATGTTCCTGAAACTATTCCTGAACAGTTTTTGCAGTGTGGCATGGAACGTTATCCTGCTGAAAGAACGTTATAGAGTACTGGTGCCATGAAGGAGTGTAGTTGGTCTCCAACAATGTTTAGGTAGGTGGCACATGTCAAAGCAACCCTGGTCTATGTGAAACCATGAATCTGTTCCGTGAATAAGAATAGTCTTAGTCTTTTTTTCTGCTTAAAACACTTTGGGATTCAATTTTATTTCTGTTTAAAAACCTGAAAACGCTTATGTTTTTACTATTATAATGTTTATACTATTGTGTAAGCATAAATATACCTATTTTCGCTCTTATTTTTTATTTCTCTTTTCTCTAACCTATGATAAATATTCATATTTATACACAAATGCCTTGGGTGTTTATGATAATTAGGCAAACATAACCACCTTTCATTCTCCATTCTTCATAAGTTGGTGTTTTGGATGTGGGATGTTTTGCTGTGACAGCTTTGATACTCCACTGCAGGTGACTGTCAGAAACTGTCATCTATCAGTGGAAAACTAAAACCTCATGAATACAATTCTGCCACATGTGAGAGTGAGAATGTGTTACAAGATGAAATGTGTTGAGACGGTTTCATCTCAGCAGACTTTTCACTGTGGAAAGCATCTGCTTGGTTGAGCTGGGCTGCTCTGTTTTCTCTGAAGGATGCTGTCATGAACCTTGATTCTGTAATGGGCTGAAAACAAAACAGCCGATTTTAATAAACAGGGTTTTTTTTTTTGCATTGCAAGTATCTTCCATTCTTTTATTTTTCTGTTTTGAAGTTAGCTCACTATGTGTAACAGCTTCTCTGCATTTTAAACTGCTTCTTTTCAACACGTTTAAAATAAATAAATAAATAAATAAATAAATAAATAAATAAATAAATAAATAAAAATCTACAGCAACACATAGGCATTCCAAGTTACTTGGGGAAAAAAATTGGCCACATGTCTGAATCTGTTTGATGTCAATTTTGTTTTGTTAAGAGCCTGCTATTTTAAAGTTTCGGAAACTGATAATATAATGAGACAAGTGTGAAATGAATTTTAAAACATGCATGCTTCAGAATACTACCTTGAAAGCAAAGTTAATGAATCGGAGCTTTTGAAAATGAGTTTTTGCTGTCAAGCATAAAATTAAAACATTAGGTAGCATACTATTGTATAGGTAAGTAGCTCAAAGGTAAGTGTGTTAGTACAAATTACAAATCATTTCTGGTATATAACTTGCCTATTTAAGGATACAAACCTTAGGTGAAATCCACTAAGTTTGTAATGTACTTTTCTGTGCAACTTAATAGGCTCTGATTTTATACAAGCTGTCATATTACAGTGGGGCAAAAAAGTATTTAGTCAGCCACCAATTGTGCAAGTTCTCCCACTTAAAAAGATGAGAGAGGCCTGTAATTTTCATCATAGGTACACTTCAACTATGAGAGACAGAATGAGCAAAAAAAATCCAGAAAATCACATTGTCTGATTTTTAAAGAATTTATTTGCAAATTATGGTGGAAAATAAGTATTTGGTCACCTACAAAAAAGCAAGATTTCTGGCTCTCACAGACCTGTAACTTCTTCTTTAAGAGGCTCCTCTGTCCTCCACTCGTTACCTGTATTAATGGCACCTGTTTGAACTCATTATCAGTATAAAAGACACCTGTCCACAATCTCAAACAGTCAGACTCCAAACTCCACTATGGCCAAGACCAAAGAGCTGTCAAAGGACACCAGAAACAAAATTGTAGACCTGCACCAGGCTGGGAAGACTGAATCTGCAATAGGTAAGCAGCTTGGTGTGAAGAAATCAACTGTGGGAGCAATTATTAGAAAATGGAAGACATACAAGTCCACTGATAATCTCCCTCGATCTGGGGCTCCACGCAAGGTCTCACCCCGTGGGGTCAAAATGATCACAAGAACGGTGAGCAAAAATCCCAGAACCACACGGGGGGACCTAGTGAATGACCTGTAGAGAGCTGGGGCCAAAGTAACTGTTACGGCCAGTAGTGTCCGGCAGGATATAACAGATCCAACGCAAAGCTTAACACGGACATGGGGTTTATTTAACATAAAACATGAAACACGAAACATGAACAGAACATGGAACAAAAACCGCGACACTACATCGGCCTACACACGAACGAGGACTAGCAACTAAAGCAGACAAAGACAGGACTATAAATAGAGAACATAATCATGACACATTAGGGACAGGTGCGCAGAGGCAGGAACACATTAGGCTAGGGCGGGGCTTAAACACACACATGGCCAACGTAAACAAAAACAGACATGACATGACAAACCCCTACTGAGATTCCCCTAGTGGTCCAACCTAAGCCCTGCCACCCGTAACATCTCCCCCCTCTCAAAGGCGCGGCTCCCGACGTGCCAAACCTTAGCCCTCCCCAAAAAGTCCGGTCCAGCGATGGGTCCTGAGGAGGCGCTAGGAACATAGAGAGGCCGGTGGGGGGAGCGAGAAGCAAGGCGAGGCACTTGGGGGGGGGAGCGAGAAGCAAAAGCAAGGCGAGTGGGGGGAAGTGAGGACCAAGGCGAGGCAAGTGGGGGGAACTAGGGTCAAGGCGAGGCACGTGGGGGGAGCAAGAAGCAGGAGCGAGACAAGTGGGGGGAGCACAGGACCCGAAGGCAAGGCCAAAGGGTCCAACGCGACGTCCACAGCCAAGCGGAGGCGCCGAGCGGAGGCGCCGAGCGGAGGCGCCGAGCGGAGGTGCCGAGCGGAGGCGCCGAGCGACGTCCACAGCCGAGCAGCAGAGCCGAGTGACGTCCACTGTCGAGCAGCAGGGCCAAGCGACGTCCACCGCCGAGCAGCAGCGCCGAGCGACGTCCACCACCGAGCACTCGCGCCGAGCGACGTCCACCAACAAACGATGGCTCCGAGGCAACGATTTCCGTCTCGCTGGGGTCTGGAACTCCTCAAGGGGCGGGGGGCCAGGTACTGCCGAAGCTCTCCTCCGCTAGCGAGGATTGGGGCAGCGCCCCCCACAGTAGCTACATCGTGGGGCGACACCCCCCACCGGAACCTAGGCAGAGCGAGAGCCGGAAACAAAACCTTGGAACTCCGACTCTTGGCCGGAACTCTCCTCCGCGGGATAAAAACGGGGTCACGCCCCCCACAGAAGCTACATTGTGGGGCGATGTCCCCCACGGGAACATGGGCGGAGCGAGAGAAAAATCAAAAATTCTCCAAAAATCTAACTTTTCTGCCGGGACCCTCCTCCTTTCCCTAACCACGGGCGGCGAGAGGGGCAGAATAAAAAAAAACCCTCCCAAAAAACACTCCGAACTGGAGCGCAAACTAAAAACAGGCAAAACATTAAAACCCGGAAACGAAAACTAACCTCCTCACTGAAGATTCGCGCTGGGTCTGTTCGGTTCGGGCTAGTCCTTCTGTTACGGCTGGTAGTGTCCGGTAGGATATAACAGACCCAACGCAAAGAGATCCCCCTAGTGGTCCAACCTCAGCCACCCGTAACAGTAACAAAGGCTACCATCAGTAACACACTACGCCGCCAGGGACTCAAATCCTGCAATGCCAGACGTGTGCCCCTGCTTAAGCCAGTACATGTCTGGGCCCGTCTGAAGTTTGCTAGAGAGCATTTGGATGATCCAGAAGAGGATTGGGAGAATGTCATATGGTCAGATGAAACCAAAATAGAACTTTTTGGTAAAAACTCAACGTGTCGTGTTTGGAGTAGAAAGAATGCTGAGTTGCATCCAAAGAACACCATACCTACTGTGAAGCATGGGGGTGGAAACATCATGCTTTGGGGCTGTTTTTCTGCAAAGGGACCAGGACGACTGATCCGTGTAAAGGAAAGAATGAATGGGGCCATGTATTGTGAGATTTTGAGTAAAAACCTCCTTCCATCAGCAAGGGCATTGAAGATGAAACGTGGCTGGGTCTTTCAGCATGACAATGATCCCAAACACACCACCCGGGGCAACGAAGCAGTGGCTTCGTAAGAAGCATTTCAAGGTCCTGGAGTGGCCTAGCCAGTCTCCAGATCTCAACCCCATAGAAAATCTTTGGAGGGAGTTGAAAATCCGTGTTGCCCAGCGACAGCCCCAAAACATCACTGCTCTAGAGGAGATCTGCATAGAGGAATGGGCCAAACTACCAGCAACAGTGTGTAAAAACCTTGTGGCGACTTACAGAAAATGTTTGACCTCTGTCATTGCCAACAAAGGGTATATAACAAAGTATTGAGATGAACTTTTGTTATTGACCAAATACTTATTTTCCACCATAACTTGCAAATAAATTCTTTAAAAATCAGACAATGTGATTTTCTGATTTTTTTTTTTTTCATTCTGTCTCTCATAGTTGAAGTGTACCTATGATGAAAATTACAGGCCTCTATCATCTGTTTAAATGGGAGAACTTGCACAATTGGTAGCTGACTAAATACTTTTTTGCCCCACTGTAAGTTGGAAATAGTTTCCACATTATGTGAAAAAATATAAGATATTTTAAACTATCTGATGCCAAGAACTAACCTCTTAATCGCATACACAGACAAACAGTAAAGATATAGTCCATTTACATGTACTGCATTTGGCAGACACCCTTTTCCATGTTACGGGACAGAAAGCACGGAGACAGAGATAGCAGTTCGACTGTTTATTAGGATCAAGCAGCAGAGTAAAAACAACGGAGATGTCTAAGATAGGGATGACTGCGAGTGAGAGAAGGATACTGCCCTTTGATGGATGCTGAGGAGGAGTTGGATGGGATGGATCAGGAACAGGCGCAGATCTGGAGACAGGAGACGAACACACAGACACACACAGGGAGACACGGGATATGGAGAAGCGCAGAATGCGGAAGCGGAAAATACGTCTCGGCTTACGGAGTGAGTCCTTCTATCTTGAACGAGACCGGACGGTGAGTGGTGTGTGTGGGTGTCCTTTATGTGGTATGGTGATTGGGATGGTGATTACGTGCTGGTGTGTGTGATTAGAATTCTGGCGAGTGAGTGCGCTGTGATTGGTTCTCGTTGGAGCCTGGCGTGTCTGTGACATTACCCCCCTCCCTACGGCCCGCTCCTGAGGGCCACGGGCCCCGACATCATGGTGGTCTACCTCTTCCACGAGGGGCAGGTCTGTGGGGGTGCGCCGCGTGGAAGGTCTCCAGAAGGTTGGGGTCAAGGATGTCATCGTGAGAAACCCATGAGCGTTCCTCCGGGCCGTAGCCCTCCCAGTCTACTAGATACTCGATTTGACCGCCACGGCGCCGGGAGTCCAGGATCTCCTTCACCTCGTAGCCGGTTCCGTCGTCCAGTAGGAGTGGGAGGAGGGGTTCGACTGCTCCGTCGCCAGGCTCTGTGGAGGGAGAAACAGAGGGATGGTGAGGTTTAAGGAGTGACACATGGAATGTGGGGTGAATGCGGTAACCTGGTGGTAGCTGGAGCTTGTACATGACCGAGTTGATCTGTTTCAAAATGGTGAAAGGGCCTATGAACCTGGGGCTCAGCTTGCGGCAGGGTAGACGTAGACGGATGTTCTTGGTCGACAGCCAGATCTTCTGCCCCGGTTGATAGGCAGGTGCATCAGACTGCCGAAGGTCGGTTGTCCGTCTTCGCCGATGCAGGGCACGTTGCAGCTGATGGTGCGCTGAGTCCCAGACTCTCTTGCTCTCGCGGAACCAGTGATCGACCGCCGGTACATCCGACGGCTCTCCTGACCAGGGGAATAGTGGTGGCTGGTAGCCGAGTATGCACTGGAAGGGAGTCAGACTGGTGGAAGGTTGACGAAGGGAATTCTGTGCGTACTCGGCCCAACCCAGGTACTGGCTCCACAAGTTCTGGTGGCTGTGACAGAAGGTATGGAGGCAGCGGCTGATCTCCTGGATCTTCCTTTCCGTCTGCCCGTTAGTTTGAGGGTGGTACCCAGAAGATAGACTGATGGCCACACCCAGGCGTGTGAAGAATGCTCTCCAGACTCTGGAGACGAACTGAGGACCTCAGTCAGAAACGATGTCCTCGGGAATGCCAAAGTACCGGAAGACGTGGTTAAATATTTGTTCCGCTGTCTCCAGAGCCGTGGGGGGTCCCTTTAACGGCAGTAGGCGACACGACTTGGAGAATCTGTCGACCACCACGAGTATGCAGGTGTGATTTCTGGAAGTCGGCAGATCGGTGACGAAGTCGACCCCCAGGTGTGACCAGGGGCGGCTGGGAACTGGCAGAGGAAGGAGCTTTCCTGATGGTAGATGGCGTGGGTCCTTAGACATAGCACACTCCTCGCACCCCTGCACGTACCTTCTGACATCCGCTGTCATGTAGGGCCATCAGAAGTGATCTTCAGCAGCGAGAGAGTTTCGTGGATGCCAGGGTGACCAGGGCCGAGTGAGGTGTGGGCGGAGTGAATAAGTGTGGTGCGTCGTGCTCTGGGTATATACTGTGATCCAGGTGGGCAACCCGGCGGAGTGTTGGTGGAGGCATTGGCAGGCGGAAGGGTTTCCTCTGACCAGGTGATGGGGCTGACAATTATTTTCTCTGGGAGGATCGGTTCGGGTGTCTCTGGGTTCTCTTCCGGAGCAAACATCCGGGAGAGGGCGTCCGCCTTGGTGTTCTTAGATCCGGGTCGATATGAGATGGTGAAGTTAAACCGGGTGAAGAAGAGGGCCCAGCTAGCCTGTCGGGGGTTGAGCCTCTTGGCAGCTCGAAGGTATTCCAAGTTCTTATGGTCTGTGAGAACTAGTAACAGATGTTTGGCTCCCTCCAGCCAGTGCCTCCACTCCTCGAGGGCTAGTTTGACCGCCAGCAGTTCTCGATTGACGATGTCGTAGTTCCTCTCCACCGGGTTGAGCTTACGGGAGAAGAAGGCGCATGGATGGAGGCGGCTCGGGTTCCCCTGCTGCTGAGACAGGACCGCTCCTATTCCTGTTGTGGATGCATCCACCTCCACGATGAAGGGTTTGAATCAGGATGAATCAGGAGAGGAGCGGTGGTGAATGCCTTCTTGAGGGTGTTGAAAGCTTCCTCTGCGGCCGGAGACCAGGCTAGTGATTTGGGTTTGTTCCGGAGCAGGCTGGTTAGAGGGTTGGCGATGCTACTGTAATTCTGAATGAACCGCCTATAGAAATTCGCAAACCCAAGAAACCGTTGAAGCTCCTTTACCGTAGCGGATGCCAGCCAGTTTCTGATGGCGGTTATCTTCCTCTCGTCCATTTGGATGCCACTACTGTCGATCTTATACCCAAGGAACTGCACTGAGGGTTGATGGAAGGAACACTTCTCCGCTTTGAGAAATAGTTGGAACTTCCTCAGGCGTTCTAGGACCTTCGCAACATGATGGCAATGTTCGGCCAAGCCCCTGGGAGTAGATCAGGATGTCGTTGATGTAGACTAGGACAAACCTGTGGAGAAACTCCCGGAGAACCTCATGGATGAAGTCCTGGAACACGGAAGGGGCATTGGCGAGCCCTGTAGGGCATAACTAGGTACTCGTAGTGGGTGGGTGTGATGAAGGTGGTCTTCCACTCGTCCCCCTCGCATATTCGGATGAGGTTGTACGTGCTGCGGAGGTCCAATTTGGGGAAGATAGCGGCCCTGAAGGTGTTCCAGGGCCGGTGGGACGAGAGGAAGTGGGTATCTGAATTTCACTGTGATTCAGTTGAGAGTGCAATCAATGCATGGCCGTAGGCCTCCGTCCTTCTTGGCCACGAAGAAGAAGCTAGAAGCAGCAGGGGAAGTGGACGGACGGATGTAACCTTGAGCCAGGGCCTCCTTGATGTACTCCTCCATGGCCTTCTCCTCCGGGATGGACAGGGGATAGATCCTTCCCCTGGGCACTGGTTCACCCGGAAGCAGATCAATAGCGCAGTCCCATGGCCGGTGTGGAGGTAGCTTAGATGCTCTCTTGGGGCAGAAGACGTCACTGAAGGGGGCATAGCAGGTTGGGATTTCCAGGGGTTGGTTCACGAACGGGCTTTCTATGGAGGTGGCCTGGACGCGGAGAGGAGTCAGGAGCAGGGAGTGCGGAGTGGGCAGGTCAGGAAAACAATCTGGAAAGTGGGTGTCGCCCCACTTCAGGACTTTGCCGGTCCTCCAAGAGAGGATAGGGTTATGCTGCTCCAGCCATGGGTGCCCTAGTATGACGTCAGTCGTGGATTCCTCCAGAACCAGTAAGGTGATCTCCTCCACGTGGAGCACGCCGACCTGAAGCAGCACGGGACCGGCGCTACAGCTGACCTGCCGGCGGCTTACGGGTTTTCTGGTGATGGACTGTATCTGGTACGGGGTCACCGTGGCCTTGGTCCGGAGCCTGAGCTGGAGGCAGAGGGTGCCCGAGATAAAGTTGACCGCTGACCCAGAATCGAGGAGGGTGACCACTGAAACAGAGGCACGAGTGGTAGTAAGCGTCCCATGCGTGGTGAGTGGTTTCATTTTAGAAAGAAAAGGAAAAATGGTACTCACCATAGGACGCGGCAGGCGAATGGGACACGCGGGGATAGCATGCCCCGGGGCCCCACAGTACAGGCACAGGTTCTGGGTCAGCCTCCTCTGCCACTCAGCGGGGGTCAGATGGGACGTCCCCAAGTGCATGGGCTCCGGAGCTGGTTCTGGAGAGCTGACGGTTGCTGGTCGGTCGAGCCAGGTGTTGTGCGATGACTGGTCCTGGGGTTCGTCGACACACGACTGCATACAGGCAGCGACACGGATGGAGAGTTGGATCAGCCTCTCCAGCCCCATGGCGTCCTCATACGCAGCGATATGCAACCTCACCTGTGGGTTCAGCCCCTGACGGTACGCAGCAAGGAGAGCTTGCTCGTTCCAGCCGCTTTTAGCGGCCAGAGTCCTAAACTGGAGCGCGTATTCTGGAACCGTCAGTTTGCCTTGTTGGAGTCTGCAGAGCTCCTCTCCCACCGACGAGTCCCAGGAGGGTTTCCCAAATACCTCCTTGAAGTGTTCCACGAATCCAGCGTAGGACTGGGTTACTGGGAGAATTCTGGGACCAGAGGGACTCGGCCCAGAGAAGAGCCCGGCCGCGCAGCTGTGAGATGACAAACACCACCTTGGATCTCTCAGTAGGGTACAGGTGTGGTTGCATCTCCAGGACCAGGGAGCATTGCAGGATGAACCCGTTGCAATCCTCCGCCGAGCCAGAGTAGGGCGCTGGTTGGGCCATGGGACTGACGTACAGCGGCGCAGAAGAAGCGGTGACGGTGTTTGCGGAAGTGGTAGCGGGTGATGTCGGAGCGGGAGCCGGAGCCTGCCGCAAGGTTCCGACCAGATCGCGGAGTGGGTCTGGTGGACTGCTGCTTAAGTCCATGCTGTACGGTCCGGTCTTCTGTTACGGGACAGAAGGCACGGAGACAGAGATAGCAGTTCGACTGTTTATTATTAGTTTATGATCAAGCAGCAGAGTGAAATCAACGGAGATGTCTAAGATAGGGATGACTGCGAGTGAGAGAAGGATACTGCCCTTTGATGGATGCTGAGGAGGAGTTGGATGGGATGGATCAGGAAAAGGCGCAGATCTGGAGACAGGAGACGAACACACAGACACACACAGGGAGACACGGGATATGGAGAAGCGCAGAATGCGGAAGCGGAGAATACGTCTTGGCTTACACAACTGACAAATTGAAGGTTAAGAGCCTTGCTCAACAGCCCAGAAGAGGTAATT
Organism: Hemibagrus guttatus; assembly: GCA_033459395.1. Lineage (NCBI taxonomy): Eukaryota > Metazoa > Chordata > Actinopteri > Siluriformes > Bagridae > Hemibagrus > Hemibagrus guttatus. Next base: position 21,292,572 of record JAUCMX010000008.1, read on the forward strand.
TGGTGATCCTGGAATTTGAACTCACAACCTACTAATTAGTAGTCCAAACCACTGAGCTACTATTTCCCTATGGTACTAGCTATAGTGTTATACAATTATTCACTAAATATTCAGTACTTGTATGGTGGACACTCCACATAAGAAAATCATATGACATTTTCAGATTATTTTCATATAATGGTATGTCCAACGTAGTAGTTGATATGGTAAAATTTTCAATGAGAAAGATTTTCCATTTTCAGAGCTTTGTAGCATTTAGAGGTAATGCTCTAACTTTGAGAATTCAGACATGGGAAAGTCTTTGTGGTTTTCACAGTAACATGACAAACTGAGTTTTTGTCTTATTAAAGAAACAAAGAAGTTAGAAACATTAAAGTTAAATAAATAAACAAATAAATAAATAAACAGGCTACTCAGGGATTGTAAGTGCTAAACAGAAGTAACTTGTTTCACAAAAATTCCATAACATTTATATAAGTTGAAATGTATAAAAAGTACAATATGTCATTATATAATTAATTAAATTTTTTTTTTATTTTTTTTGCTTTGATTAATATAAAAGAAATAAACACTTCAGGGTGCACTGTTATAGAATGGTTGTTGATTATTTACCTAAAACAGAGCATTCTGTTAGAATATATATTGATATATTCTATACAAACTGTATGAAGTAACTAAAGCAGAAGTACAGTACTTTAGGAGAGGCATTCCATATTCCATTCCCAATATATCACATTTTTAGGAAATATCACAATTGTAACTATTATAAATTACAAAAATTATAAATATACAAAATTAAAATAGCCTAGCTTACTAAAATGTTTGCTTTCTCATATACAAAACATTTATTTTTGTCATACATAGTCCGCCAGTCTTTACCTCTTAGAGATAATGCAGCTGTAATCAGTACTGTCTCTCAGGAACAGAGTTAAACACTATGTAGATGCATTGTTCAGTGTATTAATGAGGATAAAACACACATTGTTTCACTTTGATGCCTGATGTCATAGCTGGTCAGAGTCTTTCTACACCTTTGCATCAGACTGTGTTAATTCTGCATTTATTGAGGCACAAAGGACTGACCCTCAAGCACATACCAATGTCTTATTTAATTAGTGAGCCTTTTTACTGTAATCCATTACAGCTGGTTGATTCATTATTATGGAAGATAATGCAGCATTTTTTTCTTTCAGGGGTATTAGAAGGCAAACAATTTACTGTTGAGATTTTTTTTTTTAAATGTGTGTGCCAAGCCATCGCTGGGCCCCACACACACTCTCATTCACTCACACAATCACACACTACATACAATTTAGAGATGCCAATCAACCTACAATGCATGTCATTGGACCGGGGGAAGAAACCGGAGTACCCGGAGGAAACCCCCGAGGCACGGGGAAAAATGCAAACTCCACACACACATGGCGGAATCAAACCCCCAACCCTGGGAATGTGAGGCAAACATGCTAACCACCAAGCCACCGTGCCCCCCCATGTTATTTTCAATTCAATTCAATTTATTTGTATAGCGCTTTTAACAATGGACATTGTCTCAAAGCAGCTTTACAGAAGTATGCTATGTAAAAATGTGTATAACTGTTATGCCTTGACATGCACTACTTTGTGAAAATATGCAGGCCTAGATTAGTCAAAAAGTTTAAGTGGCACTTCTTTAATGAGCTAGGAGGGATTTGCTAATTAAAAAATAGTGAACTAGCTTTCTTTTCTGAAGTTCACCAAATTCTATCTTACATTAATTCCTTATAAGATTAGCAAAAGCAAGTCTCTCTCACACACACACACACACACACACACACACTCACAGGATATAGGAAAACATTTGCATATTTATTTATTTAATCAGACATTAATTGCATTTAGTAAACTTATGCATGACTTACAACAAAGGACGTGTGGGTGAAGTAGGATGTGAAAAGGATGTTTGTGCTATCATTTAGTTCACAGATTCCTTGTTTTATCACGTCTCCCACAAGATCGCTGCCTTATGTTGCACTCTACTAATAAGGAACAATGAACTGTACAAAATATTTTGGCAGTCCTTAATATGGGTGAATGCCTTTTTTATTCATTCTTGAGTACAAAGCCTATCATATTGCTTTTCTGTTTTGAACTTACAGATCTTACCATCAACATTATGTTAGAAAAATACACACACATACAAGGTACCTTTCAGATTTGTGTATTTTTAAAAAGGAGCCATGCTGTTTGTTCTGAGGTGATTCTCTACACAAAGCATCCCACTGGGTCTGTCTGAAGACCTGTCTCAGCTGGAGGATGAACATGAAACAGAGGTGGGGCTAATTACAGTCACCTGCAGGCTCTGTCAGAAAAAAAATCACCAGCTAGATGCATTTGTCTTTTTTCTTCCATTCATTTCCTTTTACTTTTGCTGATGGGTGTTGTGGTGGCTACAGGTTGTGAAGGTCAGTCCAGACTTCTTTATCTTCAACCACAGATTCCAGCTCCTACTGGGAGTACAACTGACATTCATGAGTCAGCCATAATATATAACCTCTCCAACAGGTCTACCCATGGTGTTCATGCCTGACATAAGCCTGATGAAGTTCTAGTGGGAAGCAACCAGGGGCAACCTTCTAAGGTGTCTTTACTACATAATCTGTTATCTTTCAATTTTGAGCAGCAGCAGAAAATTTTAATCTAAGGCTCTTATAGATTGCTGAGCTCCCCCCTTCTATCCAGGAACCCTACAGAGGAACCTCCTTTTTCTGCCTTTTACGACCTTATTTTTTCTGTATTCACAACCTTATTCTTTCACTCACTATATGAAGACCATGACAATAGGCAAGGAAAAGGATGTAGATTGACTGGTAATCTGCAATTTAGCTCCTGCTTTACTACCAAAGACCAGTGGTTGTATCACTGTACTGCTATTTATTTCATACTCCCTTATTTTCATGGGGATAAAATCCCAAGGTATTTAAATTCTTCACCCTCAAACTTGATTTCCATCAAAGCCATGCCAAAAAGATCACCTGAAAATAATAGGGACAGAACCTCTACCCTACATACTTGACATTTCTCCATTCTTGGCTTCCTGTCCATAAAAGACACAAACAGAAGCAGTCATGACACACCCTTGATAGAGTCAGACACCCACCAAAACTGTGCAAGAGTATAAGAGGTAAGTTAGTTTTCATTTGGAGTTCATTTAGATTTAATAAAGTTAAATCTAGAATAATCTACTAGAGAGGCTTTTGTCATTCATCAAGGCATCTTGATCTGAAGACTAGTCTATAGGATTTGGAAGAAATATTTGCTCCCTCGTCATTTGTAGTTACAGAACAACATAAAAAGCATTTTAGGACTTATTACCATGTAAAGGTTATGTAATGCCTGTGGTCATATTTGTGATTCTGGTTTTGAATAGGCTAATTGTGCAATTCTGCCTGCCCTGTCCATGGAAGTTTTTGAAATAGGGAAATGATTTTACAGCAGGACTTTATTAATGTTTTCGAAATTGTGTAGTATAGTTCTGCATTGTCCTGTACAGGTGGTAAATGGAAAAAAAAAAGTCAATAGAAAGCAGAAAAAGATGAACAGTCATTAAAGATGGCTTGTAGTGAATGGCGTCAGCAGGAGTTTCTCAGTTGGAAAAATAAATCACAGCTATTGACTGAGTGTAGTTCAGACAGATATTAGAGCACCTAAGATTTTAGGTCCAGTTTCGGCAACTGTCATGGCATCTAAATATACAGTGCTTTCATGTGGATTATGAGTGGAAGAAGTGCATCTACCTTTTTGTATCAACAATCCAAAAATGTTACTCTTTACTTATGAACTATTTTGTAGTATAAATAGTGTGAGTAGTGTGTTCATAATGAAAATTCCAACAAGAAGAAGTGTACTTTAAGTATTTGGATTATGCACTTATCCAACTGAAAAACTTCATGCACTCAACAGTTGTACCCCTTATTAACGTAGTGGAAGAAGGGCGGGGCTACCAGACGTTGATGCCGGATGAGGAAAAATGTGATGTCTGATGACTTGATATCTTAAAAAATGCTCTTAGATCAGCCCACATTGTGTGACTTTGTTTTTCAACATTTTAACAGTTCACCATTTTCTGTTAAAGCTAGTGTAGCGTTACATGTGTTTGATGTCATTTGCCATTGACTAGGAAACAGCTTGTACTTCTGGTATAAAAAACCTTTAAGATGATACTACCTTTCATACACTAGAAGGTAGCATAAAAAGTGCATAGTACATAATTTGAAACACAGCTATTCTTTTCTCCAGAGTCTACTCCAGAGTAACTTTCTAAATATAATCTTTTTTTTTACTTTTTAGTTCAAATTTATTCATAATCTGTTTGTGCCAAACTCCTATTAACAAGCTGGTAAGTGGTTTGGCTACTGTAGCCCCTAGTAATTAATGAGTATGCAAATATATGTGTGCATAGTGCCATGGTATGGCCAAATCACTTTAATTCACATAATACCAGGCATTTCACTGAATCCTAAATGCTTTAGCCAAGGGCAAATATAACTTCCATATTACCATAGTAAAATGTATCAGAACTTCCAAAACGGCTTTCTATGTATAAATCAGAAGATACTTAAAGTTTAGTCAGTAATGGCTCACTGACTTTAGGGCACTTTTTTAGATCTGCTGATCACAACAGTAATAAAAAGGTAGCATATGTAGAAAGATGTGAAGAAGCTAAAAATATGAATAAAATAAATAAATAAAGGAAATATGCCCACAGTGTCCAGAGCTCTGGATTGAGCTAGGGACCCTGGAAATGTGGGGTGGCACTGCAAAGCACGAAGAGGAAGCCTTTATTTTTGTCACATATACATTAGAGCACAGTGAAATTTTTTTCTCACGTGTCCCAGCTTTGGAAGTTGGGGTCAGAGCAAAGGTCAGCAATGATGCAGCACCCCTGAAGCAGAGGTGGTTGAGAGCCTCACTCAGGGGTCCAACAGTGGCATCTTGGCAGTGCTGGGACTTCAATCAACAATCAACAACCCAGAGCCTTAACCACAAGAGACACCATCAAGCTTTGCAGTAGGCATCCAAACCCTGGCAAGCTGTTACAGACATTTAGAATATTACTATTTAGTTTTATAAGTTATTAAACTGTTTAAAAAAGATGCTTGTGTGCAATGTTATAACACTGCCAATACTGTATTACTACAATTATTTTGTATCTTCAACATCACATAAATGGAAAAGCTAAAAGTATTTTGGAAGCACTACAGTTATTCTACCCTGCCTTTAAGTTTCTTGCCAGAGCCAAAACAGAAACCTCAAGGCAGATCTCAAGCCTCTAGCATCACTCATTCATCTCCATTGCCAGGATGTACTAATTGCTTTATTGATTCGGGATTTTGTGGTGCAACCACTGATAAACCCATTAGGCAGGGAAGTGTTGGCCTATTCTCCTAAAGATCTTGTTCCACAAGCTGCTACACAGTAGTTCAAGGGACTTATTTGGCGCTGATTTGCTACGGATCATGAATCCAAACAAGGAGGAAGTAGAGAGAAGGCTCTGTTGCCACAGCCATCAGCACATTTAACAATTCACTATAAGCATATATTTGATACAAGATAAAAGCCCGAGATGCTGAAAGCCTGTTTGCCATTCATTCAGTGGCAGTTTTTTTTTTTTTTTTGCAAAATTGCCACATGAACAGAGCCATTGGTAGTAAGTTGTTTACTGACCTGACATGTGACATATGTGCAATTGTATTCGACATCTGTGCAATTTTGTGCAACTATCACAAATCTATTTAACTATTTTTGGAGTATAAATTAACAAATCTACCAAAAAAAACAGGAAATTGTAGGTTTGGTTCATGTAGTCAGTAATACAGAATTAAAACATATTTTTGCATGCAGTTGTTAAATACTCAAATTAAACAGAAACAGCGACATCAGCAATCGACTAAAAACTCAATTGAAACTTTCATTTATTCAGATTTTTCAACACAAATTAATAACTAACAATGCAGAGAAATTAGCTAAATACAGCTATGAGAGGTGAACAACCTGAAAACGCAATACAACCAGGGCAAATTACCTAGCAAAAACTAGCAGAAACTGATTATATGAATGTAATTAACCTAAGGGCCTTTGTCGAAATTAGTCAATGCAATAAAGATATTAAAGTGGCCATTTGAAAGTCATAAATGTGTAATAAAATTAGTGGACATGAGACCAGGGTCTTTTTAGTAGGCTGTAATTTACCAACAAGTGACATAACTGGGATCTTAACCTAAACACAAAGAAAACATTCAAGACACATGGGTCTTTCATGGGTTCAGTTCCTGGGGGCTTCAAACTCGACTTCTACCTGCTGATAATGTCAAAAATAAAATTGAACTTTGATGAGGTAAATTATTTTTTTTGTGTGTTTTGTGTACATGTTATTTTCTAGACTTCAAATAACTTAGAAGTGGGGCATGAAGCCTTTATTATCGCCACACATACATTACAGCATAGTGGAATTCTTTTCTTCGCATATCCCAGCTGAGGAAGTTGGGGTCAGAGCGCAGGGGCAGCTATGATACAGCGCCCCTGGAGCAGAGAGGGTTAAGGGCCTTGCTCAATTGCCCAACAGTGGAGCTTGGTGGTGCTGGGGCTTGAACCCCATCCTCCGATCAACGACCCAGAGCCTTAACCACTTGAGCCACCACTTCCCCCCATTAGTTTAAATATCCTCCTTCATACTGTCTGAGTAAACTTTGGGTCATTACCTGAGAGAACTGCTGAGCTTTATATACATACACCACATCTAGCTTTTAAGAGGCAAGAACATTTAAGAGGCAAGAACATCTAATATTTAATCTTTAAACTAACTTACCTTAGATGTTGGATATGTTCAGAAAGGAAAATATCTAAGCAAACAGAGGTCACTGTATATTTTTTCAAGTGTATTTTATATATATATACAATAAGTGACTTTAGTTTGTTGTTCCTCATTTACAAAGCTATTAGTAGGAAGGAACCCTAAGTAGATAGAAACCCTACTGACCAGATATTATTTGGGTGGCAGTGGGCCATACTCAGTAAAGAAGGGAAGAGGAATAGAGATAGAATAAGCCTTTATTTGTCACATATACATTACAGCACTGTAAAATTCTTTTCTTCACATGTCCTAGCTTATCAAGAAGCCGTGGTCTGAGCACAGGGTCAGTGGCAATACAGCACCCCTGGAGTAGAGAGGGTTAAGGGTCTTACTCAAGGGCCTGACAGTGGCAGCTCAGCAGTGATCTTTAGATCAATAACCCAGAGCCTTTAATCACTGAGCCACGACTGCCCATTTACATCAATCACTAATAGAAAACCAATTTTCTTTTCTTCAAGTATCTCATTCATTAATGAAGTTGAAAAAAGGGGCATTATTCAGTCCATATGGCATTTTCTGATATTCTTAATGAGCTGAGGCAGTGGAAAAGTCACCTTTTATTTAGATTCCTATAATACCACTTGCTAAAGACATCTGTCTCTTTCCTTCCCTTGTTCTTGCCTCTTAAAAGCTAGATGTGGTGTATGTATATAAAGCTCAGCAGTTCTCTCAGGTAATGACCCAAAGTTTACTCAGACAGTATGAAGGAGGATTCTTATTTATTGTTTCCATTTTGCTCGTTTTGTTTTTAATCTTAAATTTTTTTTAGATTAAGATTAAGTTTTTAGTCTTAAAATTTAAATGCCTTAAAAAGGAATACACTAAAATATCCCTGTTTGGTTGTGTTTGAACTAGAACCTCAATTTTCTAAATAATCAGCACATAAGTAATCTAAATAATCTAGGCTCTTTTACAAAACCTACATATACAGTTCCTTTATTGAGGCTGGGACGGGCCAGTTGGTGACTGCTTGAACTTTGGACTGGTCCATCTCCACCCCTCCAGGCAAGAGAACGTACCCCAAAAAGGTCAGGGTCGTCCAATGAAATTCACACTTTTCCAGCGTCACATAAAGCTGGTTTTGCAGCAAGCGAGTGAGAACTGTGCAGATGTGGCGGACATGGTCCTCCAGCATGGGAGAGTAGATAAGAATATCGTCAATATAAGCGATAACACACTGATTAAGTGAGTCTCTGAAAATCTCATTGACCATGGAATGGAATACAACTGAGGCATTGGTGAGCCCATAAGGCATGACAAGGTACTCATAGTGACCACAGGTGGTGTGAAAAGCAGTCTTCCACTCGTCCCCTTCCCGATTCCTGACCAGGTTGTAGGTGCTTCTCAAGTCAAGTTTGGTGAAGACTTGCGCCCCCCGTAGTTGTTCCAGGGCTGTGGGCACCAGAGGCAGAGGGTGAGGGTAACGTATGGTGAGAGCATTGAGGCCTCTAAAGTCTGTACATGGACGAAGGCCCCCATCCTTTTTCTCCATGAAGAAAAACCCTGCCTTGGCGGCAGAAGTCAAAGGACGTATGAACCCAAAGGCTAACACCTCATCTATATATTCCTCCATGGCTGTGCTCTCGGGTAGTGACAGCAGATATACCCGATTTTTGGGTGGCATGGCATTAGGAAGCAAGTCAATGGTGCAGTCCCAAGGGCAATGAGGTGGGAGGCGAGTAGCCTTTTCTTTGTTAAAAACCTCTCCCAAATCTTTATATACCTCAGGCAGAGTGGCCGCGGAGATGGTTTAAACTTTTCCTACTGTCATGGCAAGGCCAGGACGTGGCTTGGCATGCAGGAAACAGGAATGAAGACAGTGACGTGACCAGCGAACCAGTTCTCCTTCTTTCCAGGAAATATGGGGATCATGTAGCCGGAGCCAGGGTAGCCCTAGAATGATGGGGTTGGCGGGGGAGGTGATGATGTAAAAGGTTATTTTTTCTTGGTGAAACAGGCCGATCTGGAGGTAGAGCAGTGGCACATGATGATAAAGGAATCCCTCCCCTATGGGTTGGTTGGTGATGGCCGTCACTCGCAGAGAGGGTACGCAGGGAATGGTGGGGCATAGGTTTACTACAGGTCCGCTGTCAATGATGTCAATGGTGCAACAGAGCGGGTAGTGATACGTTGGATGATAGTGTATTACCACTCACCTGGGATGAGGACGGTTTCTCAGGACAGCAGTATACTTGATGGCCAGACTGGCCGCAGTAAAAGCACAGCCTCAGATCTCTCCGGTGTTGACACTCTTGCTCTCTCTCTGTGACGCGGGCTCGTCCAAGTTGTATTGGCTCCAGGTTGTCCTCTCTGGGTGCGTGGAATTCAGTGTAACGACAAGACTGGGGCCGAGGGTGGGTTGACGAGTGATGCAGGCATCTCAAGTTATCCAAGTGAATGGCCATCCCGATGTAGCGTGATAGCATGGTATCAGGGTTGCGACAGGCCATCTCTGCCTGCAGTGCAGGATTGAGACCCTCTTTGAACACGGCCAGCAGGGCGGTGTCATTCCATCCCGACTGTGCTGCTAGAGTGCGGAACTGAATGGCATATTCTGTCACACTGCTAGAGCCCTGGTGCAGCTCCAGCAGTTGCACCGATATGTCCTTGTCCCCCACAGGATGTTCAAACACCTCCCGGATTTGTCCTGAGAAGTAATCAGTTGAGGTTGTAATCTGGAGAGTCCCACACCGCCGAGGCCCAGTCCAGTGCTCTCCCTGTGATGAGAAACAGCATGAATGCACACTTCGTAGCCTCCTCGCGGTACAACTCGGGTTGGTGGGCGAAAAAGTTCCCACACTGCCTGATGAAACCACGACAGCGGTTTGCGGATCCATCGAACTTTTCCGGAAGAGCCATTTGGGGAGAAACGTTATGGGGAGCAGAAACAGAGGGAAATGGAGCTTGTACCTGGGACTGCTGCTGCAATTGTTGTTGGAGCTGGGCGTTCGTGGCTTGTAGCTCATCAACCTGATCCTGAAAATCGCGGATCATGCCGCCTTGACGCATGATAGCCTGTAATTCCGCTGGATTCAATGGCGGCGAAGTATCCTGTAAGGATGGGTCTGAGGCATCGGGAGTAGAATCCATGAGCGGAATTTATTAAAGCACAATACACTAGACAGGAATCGAGGTCAAAAACAAATGAGGGTCAAACCCTGGAAAATACAAAATAGAAAACAAAACCGAAAGCGCAAAACCAGAATCGACACCAGAAAATCGGCGAGAGACGTACACAGAAAATCCACAATATACTAAGGCAAAATCATTCGAATCAGTCGAAAAAACAGGCAGAGGTCAAAACAAGAAACACAATGGAAACAACAATCAAACGCTCAGTATGCCACAGGGGACGGTACTTAGCGTAACACTGTGTATTTGTGTGGTTTAATTGTCTGTGGGAAACTGGAAGAGAGTCACATGATAAATTAAAATTCAGGTGAGGTTTTCCTAAGCGGAGCAGACTGCCGAGGGGATGCAACACAATCAGAGCTGCAGAAATGAATCACACGTGTTTGTATGCAGAAGAGGGTAGTTTGTATGCTGCCATGTGATGAAGCATTTGAAAATGTGCAGTGGTTGACATTCAATTTAAGGAAGCATGTACTAGCTTTCAACCAACACAGTTGGTAGCTGTCATGTAATAGGGAAGTGCTAGTAGGTGAAAAGGAAATTTGGAACAATCAATCAGTGTCAAGATAAATGCTGAACAAATCTTAAGTATTGTAATTATTATGCTTTGGATTATAGGTAACTCCAGGGAATCATTATTTTCAATAGAATGTGCAAAAATGATTGTATAAAATGAAGGACTCAAAATAATAATAAAAAAATTGTATTAAATAAATTCTGCGCACATTTTTTTTTCTTTTGACCCCAGGTGGACAGAATTAATAAGATCACTTGCAAAGCTCCCAACCAAGCTAATGTTGCCCAATGCCCAAAACTATACCGTTGCTTAAGACTTGAGAATTGCAAAAAAATAAAATAAAATAAAATAGTTAGACGCTGCTGCCTCACTGTACTGCTGAACATTAACAGTGCTGCAGGAGATGCAAGATTCGAGCAATTACAAAACAGAAATGTGTCATAGCCCTGAGTTTCAGCAGCCCATTGCATATTCAGCTGCAGATTTACCTGATGAGTTTACCTACTGTGATTGTCATGATGTTTAATTGTTGGGTAGTATTATTTTTGTCATCTGCATTTTTTAAATCCTTCTTTCTCTGAATACAGTTTCACAGACATTTTTAAAGCAGGCAGGAAAAAAAACTCAGATAAACCATCCCATGGAAATTTTCAAACATGGTAAAGAGAACTGTCAGCACACACTTTCGGATGTTTTGTGTTTGAGCAGTACGGAGGGAGAAGTATCTGTGCTGGTGAGCCTCTGGGCTCCTCCTCCACCAGCTGCTGAAAGTCAGATGTGTTTGGAATATCAAGTGGAAACAAACTTGTCTGAATTTGTGAGGAGAAGGAAGCGCTACTCTCATCAACTTGCAATCATGGCTTTGTTTCAGGCCACTTTTTAATTATTGCAGAAGGCACTTAACAAGCAACATGATCCGGGAAATGAATAATGATGCTAAGAAAAAGAACATTTCCAAAGGTGGCTAATCAATAGTAGATCAGTGTGAAGCATGATAAAGAGATTTGTAGAACGTTTCCTGAAAATGTTTGGTTTTAAGTCCAGATACTTAATCAATATCTATCTATCTATCTATCTATCTATCTATCTATCTATCTATCTATCTATCTATCTATCTATCTATCTATCTATCTATCTATTATCTATCTATCTATCTATCTATCTATCTATCTATCTATCTATCTATCTATCTATCTATCTATCTATCTATCTACAGTGGTGTGAAAAATTGTTGGCCCCCTTCCTGATTTCTTATTTTTTTGCATGTTTGTCCACACTTTAATGTTTCAGATAATCAAACACATTTAAATATTAGTCAAAGATAACACAAGTAAACACATCATGCAGTTTTTAAATGAAGGTTTTTATTATTAAGGGAAAACAAAATCCAAAACTACATGGCCCTGTGTGAAAAAGTGTTTGCCCCCTAAGCCTAATAACTAGTTGGGCCACCCTTAGCAGCAACAACTGCAATCAAGTGTTTTCCATAACTTGCAATGAGTCTGTTACAGCACTGTGGAGGAATTTTGGCCCACTCATCTTTGCAGAATTGTTGTAATTCAGCCACATTGGAGGGTTTTCGAGCATGAACCACCTTTTTAAGGTCATGCCACAGCATCTCAATCGGATTGAGGTCAGGATTTTGACCAGGCCACTCCAAAGTCTTCATTTTGTTTTTCTTCATCCATTCAGAGGTGGACTTTCTGGTGTGTTTTGGATCATTGTCCTGCTGCAGAACCCAAGTTCGCTTCAGCCTGAGGTCAGAAACAGATGGCCGGACATTTTCCTTCAGGATTTTTTGGTAGACAGCAGAATTCATGGTTCCATTTATCACAGCAAGTCTTCCAGGTCCTGAAGCAGCAAAACAGCCCCAGACCATCACACTACCACCACCATATTTTACTGTTGGTGTGATGTTCTTTTTCTTAAATGCTGTGTTACTTTTACGACAGACATAATGGGACACAGACCTTCCAAAAAGTTACATTTTTGTCTCGTCAGTCCACAGAGTATTTTCCCAAAAGTCTTGGGGATCATCAAGATGTTTTCTGGCAAAACTGAGACGAGCCTTTATGTTCTTTTTGCTCAGCAGTGGTTTTCATCTTGGAACTCTGCCATACAAACCATTTTTGCCCAGTCTCTTTCTTATGGTGGAGTCATGAACACTCACCTTAACTGAGGCAAGTGAGGCTTGCAGTTCTTTGGATGTTGTTGTGGGGTCTTTTGTGACCTCCTGGATGAGTTGTCGCTGCACTCTTGGGGTAATTTTGGTTGGCCGGCCACTCCTGGGAAGGTTCTCCACTGTTCCATGTTTTCGCCATTTGTAGATTTTCGCCGAGGTAGATTCATTCATCACCCAAGCTGAGGTCACTGAGGTAGTTCAGCAGCTCCTTGGTGGCAAGGCACCAGGAGTGGATGAGATTCGCCCGGAGTACCTTAAGTCTCTGGATGTTGTGGGGCTGACTTGGAGAAGGCTTTCGACCGTGTCCCTCGTGGCATTCTGTGGGAGGTGCTCTGGGAGTATGGGGTCCGTGGCCCTCTGTTAAGGGCTGTTCAGTCGCTGTATAACCGGAGCAGGAGCTTGGTTCGCATTGCCAGCTGTAAGTCAGATCTGTTCCCAGTGCATGTTGGACTCCGACAGGGCTGTCCTTTGTCACCGGTTCTGTTCATTGTTTTTATGGACAGAATTTCTAGGTGCAGCCAGGGGCTGGAGGGAGTCCGGTTTGGGGACCACAGGATTTCATCGCTGATTTTTGCAGATGATGTTGTCCTGTTGGCTCCCTCAAGCCTGGACTTACAGCATGCACTGGGGTGTTTTGCAGCTGAGTGTGAAGCGGCTGGGATGAGGGTCAGCACCTCCAAATCGGAGGCCATGCACCCTCCAGGTTGGAGGAAAGGTCCTTCCTCAAGTGGAGGAGTTTAAGTATCTCGGGGTCTTGTTCACGAGTGAGGGAAGGATGGATCATGAGATTGACAGATGGATCGGTGCAGCGGCAGCAGTAATGCGGTCTATGTACTGGTCTGTTGTGGTGAAGAAGGAGCTGAGCCGGAAGGCGAAGCTCTTGATTTACCAGTCAATCTACGTTCCTACTCTCACCTATGGTCATGAGCTCTGGGTCATGACCGAAAGGGTAAGATCCCGGATACAAGTGGCCGAAATGAGCTTCCTCCATAGGGTGGCGGGGCTCTCCCTTAGAGATAGGGTAAGGAGCTCTGTCACCCGTGAGGAGCTCGGAGTAGAGCCGCTGCTCCTCCACATCGAAAGGGGGCAGTTGAGGTGGCTCGGGCATCTGTTTCGGATGCCTCCTGGGACGTCTCCCTGGAGAGGTGTTCCGGGCATGCCCCACCGGGAAGAGGCCCCGGGGAAGACCCAGGACACTCTGGAGAGACTATGTCTCTCGGCTGGCCTGGGAACACCTCGGGGTCCCTCTGGAAGAGCTGGAGGAAGTGTCTGGGGAGAGGGAGGTCTGGGCATCCCTGCTTAGACTACTGCCCCGCGACCCGGCTCCGGATGGGCGGAAGACAATGAATGAATGAATGAATTTATGAATATGAATACATTTAAAGAGATGTCTTGATATAAGGGCCCAAATATTTTTGTCCCTTTAGGACGAAATCTCATGTTCCAACTGTGAAATGTGTTCAGTATATAATATTTTTATGCTAGTTTATTCCTTAGCCCTCTTCCCTTTGCCTCTGTGGCACGTTTGATGTGGTGTAATTAAATGTGGCCCTCAGCAAACAGAAACCTCAACCATGCTGATTTATGGAGGATGAACATAAAAGAAATGCATTGCTGGCATGACTAGTGAGATTAGAGGAAATGAGTTTGATGTCTTTCACAAACACCTAATGACCTTGTGTCGAATTGCCTTGTCAAGTTAGACTTCATTTGATTTGCCCAGTTATTGAAGAAGGGCCCTTATGAATTAGGATTGGACTGAGATTTGCACTTGTGTTTTGCTTTATATCTCTTGAATAGCCCTTTGATAATTGCTTAGGCATGCTGGAAGGTTAAACATGATGAAATGTGTACTTCTCAGCATCACTGCAAGATGGCAGCTTTAGCTTAATTTATTTTCTTTTTTTCATTCATGGATAATACTATCCATGCTTGATAATACTGCTTGTTAACTTGTTAAGAAGATAATCCTCCTTTCACAGTCATATTATGCTGAACTGAAATGTATCTCACCTGTCAGGATAAAAGCATATGCATATTATTTCAAAACAAGCATTAAGAACTATGTAAAGGGCCTTCTTTCAGCAGTCATGTGTTATTATCAGTATTATTTTACAAACTGACAGATCTGGGTTATTAACCAATAAACAAATTCATTAAAGTTTCCCAAGTGATACACAATTTTCTGATAACATTATGCATCAAAAATATAGTGCTGTTGTAAATGTATTGCTGTTGCATGTGATCATAACATATTAAAGCATGTTTGGAAAGTAATAAACAGTATGCAAAAGCTTGGGGACCCCTCAACAAATTACATACTTTGTTTATTTTATTTTCTAAGTAAACAAACCTCTTCAGAAAACCTATTAAAACATCTTATTCTTGGGCCTTGCTTGCACAGAATGTTTAAGATCTATCTACAAATTTTCAGTGCTGTTCAAGTCAGGGCCAGAGCCAGGTTGTTTTTTTTTTTGAAGATTTTGACGAATGTTTCAGATTATGGTCCTCCTTTACAAACCAGTCTCTTTTTAGCTTTAGTTTGTTGACTGGCTGTGTCATGTTTGCTTCTAGAATTGCCTTATATTTACTGGAATTCATTCTTCCATCTAGCAAGGTTTCTTGTGCCTCTGGCTGTCAAACAGCCTCAAAGTATAATACATCCACCTCCATGTTCAACAGTGGGCAAGGTGATCTTTTCATCAAACGCTACTCTTTTTTTCTTCCGAACATGTGTTGTTGATTGTAGCCAAATAGTTTTTTGTTTCAACAGTCCACAGCACCTGTTTCCAAAATTCCACTGGCTTATCTTGATGCTAATTTGCATACTTCAGTGACTGACATTTGTGCTGAGGTTACAGGCAATAATTCCTTCTGATGACTCATCCATTTAGATCATGTTTATGGTGTACCATTACACCTGTGAAAGCTAACTTTTCTGCAGGTCCATAGTTTCATATGTGGGTTTTGCTTTGGCTTTCTGGACAACAAATTTCAAACAGTGGAAATTGTGGGCTGGGAGGATTGTGATACATTTTTACAGCCCTAACATCTTTTACACAAGGTTTAAAGTGTCAAAGAATTCATCATGCTCTGGAGCTGTTATCATCTGACAATTCCTAATGACAATCATATGTCTATGTAAAAAAAAGCCTAACAAAAGTATACCAAGGCCTTACAAATTAAACAAGTTCTTAGATTTCATGAATAGATGGGTGTCTGAATTTTTTTCATATACCGTAATTACTTATTTTTAAGTTTTCAGTTCCTCAAGTTCATTACAGTTTCCTCTACAAGTATTTACTTCATCTCACTTCAAAAACAAACAACATACATAATTTGGCCAAGGGCTGATCAAACATTTGCATACAACTCTATTCACTTATCATTATGGTGTCTTTCAGTAGAGTAATTTTTTTAAAACTTTATTTTTCAATAAATATCTTTATTGCCAATGCTTTGAAATGCATGCAAGAGAAAAAAAATCAGTTCAGGACATGTAGCCTATAAAAGGAAGAAGCAGATTGAAGATGCTAAGAAAGCATTCAGACAATCTTGTAAACGATTGCATAAAATTGTTATGGTAAAATCTGTACCATGAAGGAGAGTGCATTGACCTGCACCTTGAATGAACTTTATTATTGATTTATTCATATTCACAACTGAGTCAGAGAGCAGGGCCTAATATTTGTATTGACTTGCAGTGGTGTGAGGCTGCAAATGCTGAGTTATTAATATCATAACCTTTCATAAAGTTCAGAAACTCTAAATTATTGTGAATTGTTGAACTTTTTTCCCAACCTTCTTCGACTGTGAGATGATTGTTTTGCCAAGTCCCAGTGCCGTCGGATAATAGACATGACCACTATCCCGATTGTTTGGGACCAGAGGATTTTCGACATGCACTAACCTATCCTTACCCTAACTGCAGCATGCCAAGTGTGACAAGGGGAAGAGCTACTTAGAGGCTTTACTGGGTTGATTGGAAAATATGGTAATATTTCAGGCTCAGGATGGTACACATGGAAGGCTGCATGGCACAGCTTCACTTATGTCTACTCCTACAGAGCTTCTCCAGTGACCTGGAGATAAATTGCGTGTTGGACCTTGAGTGACTCTCCAAGGACAGAATTAGACATGTAGGCAAATCTCAGCACTCATAAAATATGGAACAGGCCTCCCTGCTGGTATGGGCTCAAGAAAGGTTTACCTACGAGTATGAATGTGCTGTAGAATGCATGCCTGAATGCAAACAAGAGTACAAATGTTACTGTGCCAAGGCTGTCTCACTGTGTATGGACAACTGTTTGTGAGTGACTTGGAGTTGCAGCCAGTGGGTATTGATAACAAAGGTACAGGCATTATACACTGTGATGGGGCTCTGCAGTCATTTAATTTTCTCCTCTCTCACCTGCTGAGCTCTGCTGTGATCTGGGGTGCATTACTAGCAGAGTGTACGGGACTTCTCAAAACCCAGTCCTTGCATTCATTCAAAGGCTTTCTCAAGAAACGTGCAGGGAGTACCTGTCCCCAATGGTGCATGAGACATAGTGCAAAATGAGATGTCCAAAGCAGATAATGGAAAATTGGAAACATTAGGGGTGGGGGAAATTCAGGTTTCATTCAACTGTTCTCAGGTCATGATTTTTCATGCCAGCTTGACTGGAATCGGGGAATAAACTCTGATCTGCTGTGTGAGGCCAAGTATATAGCACTGAGGCCATTTTGCATAAAGAGTGTTACTATAGCATATCATTTGGGACATGAGCCTATGCTTAATCAAGCACAGCATGCACTGCTGAGCAGCAAGAATTGCAAGTAGTCTTGTCAACATCAGGGTGAAGGTTTATTTCTCAATTAAGATGCTATTGCATCTCATTAATCAAGGCCCAAAGCTTTGCATATTCTTTAGTCTAAAAATGCTAATAAACTAGGATTGTGGTGTTAAATTTGCCTATGGATACTACAGACTTTTGACTTACTATGTAAAATGCATCACGGGCTGTAAGAAATAATTTCAGATGTGCTATGTGGTCCCTGATAGTTCTGCATCACAAGTGAAACATGTATGGTCTGTAAATATTAATGGTGACCTCACAGCCAAGCGATTGCTGTGACCTCCATCTCCATGTTATATTTTAATAACCCACTGAAAAACTAAAATTTATTGCATTTAAAATTTACCATACCAAACTGAGGGTTTTGGTGGTCATTTATAGACTTTGAATACAAAGGTGCAGACACATGAGCAGACAATCAGGCAGCAGATTCTAAAAACACTCTCCATTAACTAGCCATTAGTTAAATAGTTAGTATTTAATTGCAATGAATGTAACACTCCCAGAGGCAAATGGAAATGCAGGTAAGAGCAAACAGAATGTCAGAAAATGACAGGCAGGATAAAGTCAGGTGATCAGCAAACAGCAGAAAAGAGGCAATGTGGTGCAAAAGCTATGGTCAAACTGGGAAATCAGCACATTGAATAATGGCTTGGTAATGTCAGATCATAACTTAACCTAATATAATAAAGAAGCCTTTATGTGTTACATATATGTTATAGCACAGTGAAAGCCTTTTCTTTGCAAATCCCAGCCTGACAGGTAGCTGGGTTCAGAGCACAGGATCACCCACATTACGGCACCGTGGAGCAGATAGGGTTAATGTCCTTGTTCAACAGTCAATAGGGCAGCATGACAGTGCTGGGGCTTGAACCTCTGTCTTTCTGAAAACCTTCTGATAACCTTCAGTAACCTCTATATAATATAATGTAACATAATATAATATTAGCAATTGATTGGCATGTTAGTGTGTGTGTTATTGTGCCCTGTGAAAGACTGGCAACCTGTCCTGTCCTACCATGTGCCCAGAGTCTCCTGGGATAAGCACCAGTTGCAAGGACCATAATGTTTATCTAAGATTTAAAATGACATCCACTTTGAAACCATGACATTGGATTGCCTGGATGATGCTTAACACACTGAACTACAGTATATATTTCAGCATCTGTGAAACCCATACCTTCAAGGTTAGATTGGAAATTTTGGATTTGTTTATTTCGATATGGAAATTTTGAAGTTAAATCTGTTCTGGAAAAAGCCAAGGATTATTTTGGAGGTGGAATTAAATAGATGGAATGAATAGATTCAGGTAGGTGGAATTAAAGCAGCCATTTTAACAGGCTTTATATTAATTACATGTACTTAACAAAAGACAAAATGGCCTATGTTGTCTATATTGTTACCGGACATATAAAGTCTGTAAACACAGACTCAAGTCTACAGGCTGAGCTTTAGTTTTAGATATCAGTGGCTTTACACAGTTTCAGGTGTCTCCCACTATAACAAAGACTTAAAATCTTATAATCTGAAGTAGGTGCCATTCAGAGTCTTTTGGTCATGGATCCTTTGGTCATGACCAAGATTTGCTACTCAATTGTTCAGAAGTGCAGTTTTTCAGTCAGTGAGTCTTTCAGTCATGACCAAGATTTGCTCCTCCTTGTTTAGCAGATAACTTAAGCTAGCAAGTTTAATGGGTCCTGTTGAAGCTCTTTCAGTTTGAACTGGAAATTTTTAAAGTTTCAGTGTAGTCAGTGTTGGGCTAGGTGTGTCATAGACATGCCAGCATATTATACAATAATGATTGTTAACTAGTTTTACATTACTCATTAGTCTGCTTCTTGTAAATCCTAAATGGCTACGTGATTGAATTATATATTATTAGGCCATGTAACAAGTTTTTTTTCCGGTTTGCAGGAAAACACATCAGATAATTTAATGCCAAACAACCACCAACAGTAAATCCAGGGGAATTTTATTAAATTTGGGAAATACAATCAATACAATATGGACTGTTGTCACAATACACACATTCCCCATAGTACACTCCCACCCCCAACCGTGATTGACAGGTTTCTGTGCAAGGCGTCAGAAAAGCAGAAGAAAAGGGATTCTATCAGAATTTTGGCAAGCTCTATACACAACACAGAGGGAGCAAAAAAGCAAACAGGGGTACTTGCTATTGCAATTTTGAAATAACTATTGTAAAAGGATGGGAAATGCAATTGCAATTGGACTTTGCTTTTCCATTTGATATTTGGCAGACATTATAAGGATGTGTAAACAAAAATGCAGACAAATAAATAGAAAACTGTTTTCAAAAGATAACTTTTAAAAATAGTCTGGAAAAATACTTTCATAGATTGATAACTCATCAGGGGTGAAACCTACCATGTTGTGTTTAGTATATCCTGTTAGACCCAGAAGAATGCAAACCTGACCAGGATACAGAGTTTAGTGAAAATGATTTAGTTATCTTGAGTAACTCTGTATGAATTAATAAACAGATGTTGCTTTAACTAGTTGAATTATTCAACCCACATGACTCACATGACTAGTTTAAAAAAAAAAAATTATATTATAGTTCTGCACACTCACATTTTACATAGTTCTTTGGATCTAATATGGGAGATTCATGATAGTTCACTCAAGCGAAATACTAATAGATGTCCTGTTGCAATGAGCTTATGTGGTCCAATAGTAAGACTTAGTGTTCTGCAGATACTACCAGAAGCCTTATTAAAAATGTATGAGAGCAATCTGTGAAAAGTGTTCCTTATGTCTGCAGTTTTCCCATGAACTACCCTAACTTGGCAAACATATGTTCTCTGAAGTTGTTTCACTTTCGGGATTAAGTCTGAGAATGCACAAATTGTACATCGTCATGCATATGAGTATCACAAAATGCAATTAATAATTTCTTACCCAAAAGCAATCTGGACAAAAGCACAAAAGAAGTCATGATAACAAAACCAATTTCTTTCTTTTCTGATCTCTCTTCCCTTCAAAAATCCTCTCCTAACAGAACTGGCCATATATTTATCTGAAAGGTTTTCTACTAGAATAGAGGTTTCCTAAATGTAAGGCTTAAAGTTTGCTTATCTTTAGAGGGATGCTTCTGTTGAATCATAGGGCAGTGAAGCTACTTGTAAAAGCAATAGAATTTTTTATGAAAGGTCCTAAAAATTGCTTTGTGATGAGTAATTAAATGTAAAACATTACTTGCCATAAATTAATTTGCTTAAGTTTATTATTTATTCACTTAGGTTATCTATAAACTGTAATTTTGTTGTGTTTCATTGTGTTATAGCTGTTTGAAGTCTTGTTTCTGAAGCATGCATATTGAATTGCCAACACCATCATTTGCATGTTTGTTGAATGTTTAAAAACAGCACTGATTTTTTTTTTAATATTTCATCAGTTTTAATATAAAATTCACCTCGGTGAATCTGTTCCATACAGTATGTGTGTTTTTTTCAGTGAGACTGATTTCTTACCTCAAATAAGTTTGGATATTACTTTAAAATACCACTTTGACTATATTTATGTGAATTGTTTATTTTTTAAACATTTTAATTAACTCTTTATAAGCACAGATTCCTAAACTTTACTGAAGCATATTACTAGTGCTAAACCTCATATAGCCACTTAGTACTGAACCCTAAACCTGCCTGGGGTATCAAGATATGATGGCTTTAAAAATCTTTCACTGTTGTTACGGCCGGTAGTGTCCGGCAGGATATAACAGACCCAAACGCGAAGCTCGACATGGACAGGGGTTTATTAAACATAACACATAAACAAACATGAACCACAACACTACATTCGGCCTACATACAAACGAGGACTAGCAACCAAAGCAGACACAGACAGGACTATAAATAGGAAACATAATCATGGAAACATTAGGCACAGGTGAACATTAATCATGACACAATAGGACAGGGCGGGGCTTAACTACAACACATGGCCGAACATAAACAAAACCACACATGACAAGACAAACCCCTGCTGAGAGCCCCCTAGTGGTCCAACCTCAGCTCCGCTACCCGTAACAACTGTTCACCTAATGACCAGAGTATACTGTTTTAGCATGGCCTTCCCTGCAGTTGAGTGCAGGGTGAATAACCAGGGTTAAGAGTGAGCTGACATTCAGGTTTATAAGAGGAAGGGTTTTTTTTGCAGCTGGAAGAATCCAGTCTTGAAAGAAGACAAGTCCTCAATTTGTTAGCCTGGCCTTTTCCCATCAGGTCTTTAAAGAGGAATAAGAAAGAATGCACAAACATTTGGAAAGCTGCCAACTCATAGAAAGAATCTTGTATCTTGATCTTTGTGGTTGACAGAGGAAGAGATGACTGACTTGCCCTGTCCATTCCTAGGGCTTGAGTATTCTGTTGTGTTTGTACAAGCGTTTGTTTGTCTACTTTCTCAACATCAATACTGGGTACAGAACATCCACTGTAAGTAGGATTTGGTCTTTGGCCAAGATTACTAGAGAGCTTTTCATACTGTGCTTAACCCCAGGTTATCAGAATTCTAAACCCTAAATTTAACCCCGGGTATAAAAATGTTTCACAATGGTAAGTTAGTTTTTACCCATGGTTATGAAACCCTCTGAAACAGGGCTACGAGCACTTATGCAATGTTAACCCCATGTTGTGGTGCCAAACATGTACAGTGTGAAACGATGTTAGGTCTACATCCTTAGCAACAGACACCCAATCAGAAATTAAACAGCACATGGCTCACATCATGTGAAAACCTGGAGGTAGCAACACTTAACAAAAACTGCTTGGTAGCATCAGGTGACAAAACACTGAACATCACACAAGTGCATGCCATTCCGAGACACTGGAAATGTGACACTGGAAAATTAGCAGAAGTTGCATATCAGCAAATGTCTGGTCAACTACATGACAAGCCCCCCACCCAAAAAAATTGAAAGCTGTGAAACATACTGCCTGATGGATCCTTTTTTCTACTGTGATAAAGAGATTTCTGGTAGCTGCCAATGATAGTAGCCTTTAACTGCTAAAAGCAGAGAACCGGTTCAGTCCACAACATATTGCTGTAGTATGTACCTCTGCTATATTATCAAGTAGTTTTCTGCCTAGTTTATCAGGTTTCCCTTGCTAGACTGGACCAGAACCCAGCAGGCTATATATATATATATATATATATATATATATATATATATATATATATATATATATATATATATATATATATATATATATATATATAAATAATGGATTCAAGCTCATAAAAACCCCTGGCTGTTGTAGTGTGCTCCTATGCCTGTGCTTGTATTTACAGCACCAATACAGCTGTTTTGTTCATCCTGCATATTTCTGTTGCCTCATAGTGTATTTATGGTATATATCTGTACATACTGTATATCTGTATATCTGTATATATCTGTTATGGTATATAATATTATTAATATTTCATTAGTATTTATGATTTATGCTTTTTTATTTTTTAAGGAATGTAATTATGGCAAACCTAGTCCCTCCAAAGTAAAAGGGGGTTTGAATGCTGTCTTGCTTTTCTTGTTATTGTGTTTGCTAACTGGAAATAGACATTCCAGTTATTAAATATATAGATATAAGAGATTTCTAAAATGTTCTCAATGATGTGGAGGGACCTGGTATAGAGTCATGGGGTCTTACACAGTCCAAAGTAAAGATATGGGGTCTTTATTGTCTACACCTACCAAGACATACCCAGAGAAATCCCATGTGGGACCACTGCGGTCTAACCTACACTGAGCCAATACCTATTTTGCCCACATTAAACCAATAGGTTTTTGTGGGCAGTCCACACTTTGGCATAACCACACAAATCGCATGTGGGTCTACAGCGGGCTATCTCACATTAAGCCAATACCTATTTTGTCCAGTGACGTAGTAATGTGGGTTTTTCCTTGAGCAGCCTGCACTTTTTCGTGTAATAAGAATTACTCGACCTACTTGACCTCCCACAGAAAATTCACAACACTATTGGTGAAATTAAATATAGACAAAGGTTTCAGACGAATTAAAACACAGTCTATGCTGCAACGAATTAGGCCCACAGTATTTTACTTTCTTTCGCAAGTTCTATGTGAGATTTCATTTTAAACGGCAACATTGCTCTGACATCTAATGCAGCAAATTCACCCATCAAACACAATCGACAGGTCTAAATGTTAATAACTTGCATAAGTAAGTTAGGTATTAACGGTTTATTTATACAAACTTGCAATTCTTTCAATGATGGAATGAAATAATTCAAAATCTTTTACGCACTTAATATTTACTCTTCCTGCATATTTACACTTCATAGTGACAGTTCGTGTTAATTAGACGTTTAAAATGTATCTCATCAGGATATTTAGAAATCACTGCATCTCCTGTGTTGACAATCATGTTAGTAGAAGCCTGGTTTAACTAAAACCATCAGCACCATACAAATATTATTGGTTCTCTTTCTTTTTCTCCACCTTTTCTTTAATTACAAAGAGTGAAGTTATAGGTTATGTAACTGTTAACATCAGACACACCAGAGCCAGAGGTTTACACAGTTTCACCTGACTATATAGTGTATGGTTATACAAGGGAAATTCTTTTTAATTGCACTATCCCATGTCACCCGGATGAGTTCCCTTATGAATCTGGTTCTTCTCTCATATTGTCTCAGGAAATTTTTCCTTGCCATTGTTGCCTCTAGCTTGCTCATTATGGATAAATATAAATAATTTTTTTATGCTAATTTAAAACTTTATACTTATATAAATCTGAATTTTTATATTCTTGTAAAGCTGCTTTGTGACAAAAAAGTTAAAAGCACTATACAAATAAAAATGAAATTTGTTTAAATTGAAATTTTGGGTTTCCCCCCCTTGGTGGGCCCGGGGGTTTTGGGGCCTTTCCCAAAGGGTGGGGGGTTTTTTTTGGGGGGGACCCCCCCATGAGAAACTCTTTAATTTTTCCCAAAAGGGTCCCGGTGGGGGCCCCCGAAAAAAAAAAAACCCCCAAAACATCTTTTAAAAAAAACCCACAAACCCCTTTTTTTGGAAATCGAAGGGGACAAAGAAATTTTTTGGGGGGATGAAAGGGGGTAAGGGGGCTTCCAGTTTTCCTTTTATCTGACCCTGAAATTGTGATTAGTGACCACAAACTTGTTTCCAACTATTAAAAATAAAGTGATAATGAATTTTGGGGGGAAATTAGCCAGTGCAATGAAAATGATTCCATTTGACTTTAGGAACTCCACAATGAAACATGTTCTGTCATTTCAAAGGAAGGTTTTTTTCATGCTCAACTCACCAAAAGCCAGAGGTGTTTTGAGTGTGAAGACATCAAGCAAAAAAGTTTAGCTGCTCATATAGCGCTATAACGGTGTGGAGCGTAGCATCCACAGCAACCCTAGTGTTAATGTCTGCACTGAAAAACAGAAGCAAGGAACCCACAGAGCACACATGCTAAGGAACACACTGACACTGAGAAACACTGCCGAGATGAAGAACAGCATAGCTGAGAATAGAAAGAAAGAACAAGATGAACCAAGTTGATGAACTTTCAACAAAACAAGAAAAAACATCTGTGAAACAGTGAATGTCATAATAGTGTGTCATGATTGAAGGCCCAATGTGTAGTAGTACAGGTGCTAGGGATGGAAACCGGCTCATACCCATGTAGGAGGAAAAGATCAGCTCAGATAAGCCAAAATCTTTAGACACCAAAACAACAGCCTGTGCACTACAAGCCATTTTTAGAACTATAAAAAAAGAAGGTAAAAGGAACCACTTCCCAGATAACACAGATAAAAATGGTCAAATCAGCACAAACTGATACAGAAAATGTAAAGTTTTAAAGTTCTTTCAATATGTGGAAGATTTAGACTATGAAAATCGACATCAGCATGACAGACTCTTCTTTAAACCATACCTTGGACTTCATGAATTCATGGATTAAAAAATTATTAAGACTGGGGGTGTTTGGGGGTTTCAAGTGGGCGGGTGTGGCTGGGGAAGGGGATCTGATGGGATTTTGTAAATATATAAATAAAACATGTAAATATGCAAATATGTGAAACCGATGCATTAAAAGCATCCTAAAAGTCAAAGTCTTTCTCCGTACTCTTGTTGCACTCCATGTGGAGGGAATGTCTTCAGAGCTCTTTGGAATGTTTCCAGCTTTCTACTAGTTTATGTTTTACTTTAATTAAACAGTTAGGGAAGTATATGAGCTGTAAACAGTAAGAAGAAAGAGAGAATGAGTGCACTGCTACTGAGGCTGCCAAGGAAACACTTTTTCTCCAGCATGGTGTCAGGTGTGTGCCGGTGTGTGGAGTAAAGTTGGAAGACATGTTGTTGGGAGTGGAAGGAAATTCATGTGTGAAAATATTGCTTCCTGCATGAAGAAAGCTACAATGGTCCTGAAGAGACAAAGTCTTGTTAACACAGTGAATGAAATTGGAATATGTTTGACACTACAGTACCTCTTAACCCTCGGCTGGTGTTAGCAATGGCAGCGACTCACTCTCACTGTCCACAGTGAAACTGTCAAAGACAATCAGCAGGAAAAGGAGAAACCAGAGATTGGACAGATTAAGCATTTTCTTTACGTTCGTCTAATGGAAAAAGGAATGTCCCAACAAGCGATGCATCTTTAAAATGTCAACCTCTTTCTCTTTCTCAATCTCTCTCTTTCACTCTCTCTCTCTCTCTCTCTCTCTCTCTCTGTCTCTCAATCTCTCCCTTTCCCTCTTTCTCTCTCTCACTCTCTCTTTGTCTTTCTCTCTGAATTTCAGGCAGAGGAACTGCCAGGGGAGTTCACTCTGGCAGATTTGGCCACAGATAATGTCATGTTTCTGGTTACCTCTGCATGTATCTGATGTCTGTGACATTAACTGAAGATCTTCACCTGCATGATTTTATACATTGTGCTGCTGCTACATGATTGGCTGATCAGATAACTGTATAAATGAGCAAATGTACAGATGTTCCTATTAAAGTGGACAGTGTGTGTACACACACACACACACACACACACACACACACACACACCTCCCTTTAGTGCCAGTAACTAAGTAAAAAGTAACAAAAATGGTCAAAGAGTGTATAAAAAGAAAGTGACAGTGAAATAATGGAAATTATATCAGTCCAAAAGTTTGCATCCCCCTTTATGAAATGTTTTCTAATACTTTCTATGTCCACCCTTTGCCTTTATAACCTCCTCCAACCTCTTTGGGTAACATCTGGGCAGCTTTTGTATCCTCTAATCATCACATAACAAAAACACCTTTTAAAAAAGCTGTGTTAATTGCCTCAATACCCAAAGCAACAGTTGCAGTGTTTCTAGTGACTTCAGTGTTCCTAGAGTTTTAAAGGGCTAGTTAAAGGCTCTTCTGCTGCTCCCTGCCAAAGGAACTAAACCCTCAGCAATTTGACTACCGAAATAATGCATCCATTTTTGATCCCTGAAACGGTCAACTATGATAAGATATGGTGCTCAAGGGTGGTGCACTCAGCTGAAAACAACTGCAAGACCTTTAGAGAGTAGACTAGGATGACAATCAAGTACTTAATGAGACCTCAGATCAGATCTCTACGTGATAAGACTGATCTGAGTCTGTTAGTGCAAAGAGGTTTATTTGGCAGATAGTGAAATCATAAGTGCATTTAAAAAAATGTCAAACCACAATCAGGAATAGCAATATGTATATATATATATATATATATATATATATATATATATATATATATATATATATATATATATATATATATATATATATATATGTAGAGAGGAAGATGTTAGATTTGAATGTTAGATTTGCAATCTAACATTCACAAAAAAGTTTTGAACTTTATTTGGATGGCAAATGGAAGAAATATTTTAGGGATAAATGGGAAATAGTACAGCCTCATGAACTGTGCCTGACACTAGACACTGTAGCAAAACTGGAATGTATGAGCGATTTCCAATCATTGACATATTTGTATAAATTTCCATTTTGAAAACACTCCAATAAATTTTCAAAAATGAAAGTATTAGTGAGATGATGCAAATATGTACTCAGTCTGACAAATATGAGGACTTCTGTGAGTCAGTGACTTCAAGAGTCATCCTTTGTTTTCAAGAAATAAGTGTGAGTGTATTTGAGAGTGCAAATCCTTTAGGTTCAAAAATGGCCATACATAAAGTTGGCTGCCTTTACTTTATTCTTAGAAATCTTTCCCCCAGTGTGAATTCTGCTTTAATGAACATTCATCTGGTGTCATTGTTTTATGCACAAGATGCTAAGAAATATAGAAATACTGAAACCCTTAGTAAATGACCTAACAATATTAGAGACTACTGGAGTTGCTGTTCCATTTGCTGAAGTTCCTGTATATGGCACTCTTGCACAAATCACTGGTGATAACTTGGGTGTGCATACTTGGATTTCTAGAATCTTTTAGAGCAACTTATTTCTGTAGATTTTGCTCTTCAGCTCAGTCAGTTCTCTTAGAGAATGACCCATTTTTAACTTTAAGATCAGCAGTTCTAAATGACCGACATTATATCAATTTGGTAGATGATCCAACATTAACCTCCTCATTTAGGATCAAAAGAAAAAGTGTACTTAATACATTGCAATATTTCAATACAGCAGAAAATTATGCTGTTGACATTGAGAGTTACCACAATCCTGCTTTAGATAGGAGTTTATTATTGAATGATTTTTTATGGTAGATGCTATGTAAACTAATGCATTGAGATGTGGTATTAACATCCTGTGAGAGATAGATAGTAATCAGCATGCTGTTTTTGCCTTTTATTGTAATTATTTTCACCTGAAACCATTTTAGTGTTTTGAATTGTTTATGAAAGAGTTATTTAAATAAACACTATTTAGGAGTTAAACTTTACTCTAAATGTTAGTAGAATTAACACCCACAGAAGTTTAGTTTTAACTCCTGAAAAGAGCTGAAAATCAACTCTAAGAAAAGAGTTAATTTAACTTTGTGCTAGAGTATGTTCGATGGTCACGCATGTACATTCAAATGTAGTTGAAAGTGTTTATTCCAAAGACTAGAATTTGCAGTGCAGAAAAACAAAAAGGTTCTCCCCAAAAAAATAGCTGCAATAGGCAAGTAAAAAATTTGCAAACAAAAGGAGACAGCGTAAAATACTGAGGCAAAAGAGAAAATTCGATGGTATGAACTAAAACAAAATGAAAAGTTTTAAAGTGCTCTCAATATGTGGAAGATTTAGACTATGAAAATCGACATGAGCATGAATGACTCTTCTTTAAACCAGACTATTCAATTCAGTTCAATTTTATTTGTATAGAGCTTTTAACAATGGACATTGTCTCAAAGCAAAACATAAGGAATATAGAACAAAAAGTTCAAGATTAATATTATACTTATATTTAAATTTATTTGCATTTATCACTAATTAGCAAGCCTGAGGCGACTGTGGCAAAGAAAAACTTCCTTAGATGGCATGAGGAAGAGACCTTGAGAGGAAGCAGACTCAAGGGAACCCATCCTCATTTGGTTGACACCAGAGAGTATGAATTATTATAAACACCGGAGAGTGTGATTATAAATAATGTCCTTTCTACAGTCATATACAGTCAATTGGAATTGTGTAACCAGGAGATCCTGAGCAACTCACAAATTGGCTTAACATCTGAGTTCTTTATAGATTCAACACCAACTCAATGATGGCAATACAGCATATGTAGAATGTTATAAAATGTTATTTTGTGTATTGATTAAAAGGTCGTTATCCTCAGAGTCCTCAAGCGGTTGACATCTTCTCTTTGAATGTCCGAAATCTTCATGAAGCGAATCAGCATAGCTGCTGTTCATATTATTAGCAAGCACCAGAGGATAATGTGCATTTTCAGATGTACTAGAGCACAAGATTATGGAATGTATTACATGCATGCCTGGCTAAAGAGCTATGTCTATAAACTACATTTAAGATAGGAGAGTGTATCTGAGCCCCGAACACTGTTCGGAGTTTTGTGATTTCAAAGGTCGTGACATATTGTAGTGTGTTAGAAAACAGGTTGGATACATGGGAGTTAAACCAAGTGAGTAGCAGTAGTTTGTAATCAATTCTAAACTTAAGAGGTAGCCAGTGCAGGGATGATAATATTGGGGTTATATGATCATATTTTCTTGACCTTGTAAGGATTCTGGTGGCTGCATGTTGGACTAACTGTAGCTTGTTTATTGAAGATGCAGGACAGCCATCTAGTAATGCATTACAATAGTCCAGTCTGGAGGTCATGAATTAGCTTTTCTGCATCAGATACAGATAAGATGTTTTTTTAGCTTGGCAATATTTCTAAGGTGGAAGAAGATTTTCAAAAGACTTGTTACTGTCTAATATAACTCCAAGGTCTTTCACTGTCATGCTAGTAGTAACAGTACATCCTTCTAAATGCAAGGAAAATTGCGAGAGTACTGGTTTTTGGACCGATAAGTAATATCTCTCATAAGAATTTAATAATAGGAAATTAAAAGCCATAATTTTATGTGACCCATATTTCACTGGCATCACACTGGCTAGTTCCCCTTTTAATTCTACAAAATGGTATTGATCAGACAGGTAGGATCTAATCCATCTTAATGGCTGTCCCTGAATACCTGTGTAATTTTGTCATAATCTATAGGCCTCATGATCCACAGTGTCGAATGCAGCACTAAGATCAAGTAAAATTGATAGTGAGACCCAGCCTTTGTCCGAAACTAAAAACAACTCATTTGTGATATTAACTAGCACAGTTTCTGTGCTATGATGTGGCCTGAAACCTGACTGAACATCCACAGTTTTGTTTCTGAATCTTGCCATTTTTTCAGTGAAGAAATTCATAAAGTCCTCACTTCAAAACTGTGATTGAATACTCTTTTCAGATTCTGGTTACCTCTGAATGTTTCTAATGTTTGAAGTGACATTAACTGAAGTTCTTGCCATGTGTGATTTTATGCATTGTGGTGCTGCTACATGATTGAAATGAGCAGGTGTACACGTGTTTCTATTAAATTGGACAATAATTGGACACAAATTCACCTCCCCTTAGTTCCAGACAGATCAGGTAAGGATACCACCATGGTCTTTATGTCAAGTTTATAGCACAGGTCTACTTCCTGTCGGGTTGTTTTCTTTACATCAGTCAGACTGTCCCAATGTATCGTACATAATAAATCACACAGATTTGGCCCAGTGGTCCATACATGTGGTGTATAGGCCATGGGAATAAGGTTACCACCCATCTCTTATAATACTGGATTGTAGGTCAGCATGTATTGAGACAATAATAATATCTATTATTTTTTACATATTTAAACATAATCTATTATTGGGAACATTTTGCTTGAAAAGTGTGCCTGTGGTATCTTTCATTAAAATAAATGCCACTTGGTTTGAAATATTATTTTCTAATGTTCTGAAATTCATACAGCTGTAAGTGTGGCTTAAATGTACACAAACATTTTGAGGCTTTTGCATGTTGTAGAATGTCGTGATGTTGTAGGATGTCGTGATGTTGTAGAATGTCGTGATGACACAAGAATGGCAATGGCATTCTACTGTTCTGAATCTGTTCTGAATTTTAAAAACACAACACAGAGGAGAGAAGACACACACTGCATATCGATCTGCTGTACACCGTGAATTTTTGCTACGCAAACATTCGCAACATTGCTACGCAACATTGCTACGCAACATTGCTACGCAATCTGCTACTTTGCGTACTTCTTTCCTGCAGTTCACCTGTATTTAGCTACCACATTGTTGGGTAAGTAAAAACATTTTTGGAAAAATTTGTATTTGTGCTTTAGAAGAGATATGGTTTCTGAAATGTGTTAAGTGAAGAAAATCTCAGCCTAAATCCAATGATCATGATAAACAGCTACACTTCCAGTCAATTTCTCCTGTCCCTGCTTTTCATTTTAGTCTGAAGTGGATATTTACAGAATAGCACGGGGTCATTTGGGGTTATGGTCCATTTTATTTAACACCTTGTGACAGATGCTGACTCAAATAATCTGTAAACTGGCAGCAGGCCTGTTGTTTGTTTATTAGGATAACATTGCTAATAAAATGTTAGAGTAACACTTGATTTTAAACGCACATAGAAAAAAACTTTTATAAATTGTTCTCTAATTTTGATCTCTTTATATGGTTTAAAAAAATTGTATGTGGTCACTGTATTTCGTTAATGTACTTATGTATCTTTTCCAGTATCTGTATTTTACAAAGATTTTTCGAGACTTTTTTCCTTTTTACTCCACTACATTATGCCAAATCTCTCGGTACTTGTGTTAAAAATAAAAAATAAACAGTTGTCCAATCACAGCGCAGCAAACCGAGCTACAGCGTTTGTGAACCAACGTATCTTTGAGAGTTCATTAAATGCAGCGCACACAAACGTTTCGCTAGAGCATTAAAAGTGCAGTGTCACAGCCGGAAGTACTGTAGCCTACGATGCAAGAAAACCCTGATCCCATCCCGCTACCCGCACACCCATGACCCGTGGACTTACCTGCAGGATTTGTTTTAAGTAGCTACTCGCTCTGCCTCAGTATCATACGATTTCTTCGTACAAGAATTAAAGATCATACTTGAGAAAACATGTAGAGGTGAGCACGTCCTGTGATCATCATAATGGCCATTTTCTTTAATATGAATCTAATGTTAGATCGGAAGAATGAAGGATTTTATTGTGTAGGTGAAGCAATCTGTCATTATATTAAATATGTCGTGCATGGCTAGTTACGCTGTAGTTAGCTAAGTAAGCTAACGTGATAAGTAACTCTGGAGCAGCAGTCTATATTAACCCTTATTTAATCACCAAGTACAAATTTTAATGTAAGCAGAATAAGATTACTGCACAAATACCCCAATTGCCCTTCACACACTAAAGCATTAGCTACTACATACTGAAATATTGACTGTGCTGAATTTGAACTTTTTTTTCCTTCTGAATCTGCAGAGCAGCAAATTTCTGTTAAAGTCAATCTGCTTAGATCCTCACATGTTATTTGTTTAAAACTTGTTTATTCCCAGGACACAGGCATGTGTCATCAGCACACCTTAGCTATTCTGTATGAATTACCAAGTCAGACTGTCCTGCTATAGTACTTAATATTTTCTTCTTCCGTGGTGTATATGTTTTCATCCTTAAGGACTTTATGTAGGAAACAATTTACAAGCCACAGACCTGGTCTTTATATAATGGTCCTTTTCCTTGTGTAGTGCCCATGCACAAATACCTGTTCCCTGTAAACACTGACACACACATACATAAAGACATACCTACATAAACACACACACGCTCACATATTTCAACATCTGCATGGTAAAGTGTTTTATTTTCTTAACCTTAATCTTAATCTTAACAATAACATAAATCCTAACAGGAAAACGTCATTGTTCTCAAGTCCTGCTATTTTCCCCTTGTGCACCTTGACTGCTCATAATAACGTTAACTGACATCTGTATCATGTTCATGTCTAAGACCTTATATTAACAGGCATGTGTGAGTAGAGTGACAGATTCTTCTCACATAAAATGAATAGTTAATTACATAATGTGATACAGTAGTAGGAAAATAGCCATCTGGATAAATAAATGTGATTTTACAATCAGATATTCCTATTTTATGTTTATTTATTTATTTATTTATTTATTGAAAAAACATTGTGAGCATTTTCACCCATGTTAGGGAAAAATAGAATTTACTATTTCTATTGTTTTTATTGCATTGTTGTTGTTTGGAAATTTATTAGCTGCTATTTCAAACCATGTAGCCTGTAATAGGTGAAATTTTAGTTATTTCATGCCCAAAAGACAGCACAGTGAGAGGATTTCTTAGGAATCTAGGTTATACAGATTTTTAAGAATTATTCAGCTGCACATAAAACAGCAGCTGTAATATCTGTGTGATGTTTTATTTTAGCTTTATATATAATTAGTAGAATAAGTAAGAACCTATTAATCCTTATTCCTTTCTTGTTATTTCTGAAACTCCAAATGATCCTGTAGAACTAAAGAACAACCATGGGCCACACGCAACAAGACTGCCGCAAGACTTCCAGGTGGTCTAAGGTAGTGTAGCTTTATTTAATCTACACATTTTAATGTGCTCTGTGAGTGTTATGAAACATGTTTTGACACAAATCTACAATCTTTAAGATGTCATGTGGTATTTCACTAACAACACAATTTACTGTGTCACACAGAAAAAACAGCCAGACAATGGCCAGAATCAGGATGTGCAGCCAAAGAGACTGAGAGTCAACAGAAGCCATCTATTTCCCCAAGCCAAAAGTAAAAATCCAAGTGAAGATGAACTAAATGTCAATGTTTTTAATGCCCGAAATGCCCTGTATTATTTTCCTGTATTTTTGCTTGTAGGTCAACTTTCTGATGTGGGAAAGGAGAACACCAAGACAGGTAGTGATTCTTTGGCATCTTTTACTAAAAAAATTAGTATTAAAAGAAGTAGAAATGTAGGACAAAGCAAGTAAAACAAATTCCATCAGCAGCATTTGAATGTCTTGTACATTTGAATGAATCTTGAATGTGTCCTGGTTTTTAGGCCCTCTTTAACAACACCCTTAGTTATCTCCAACGCATTCTCAAATTGCATTTGTGCCCTGCTTCACAGAGTCTCCTGCTTCTGACGAAGTGAAGGAGATTCCATCATCTTCTGGTGTGAGTCCTGGACTGAAGAGGGAGAGCTCAGGGAGTGTCTGCTCAGTTGATGCTGAGCAACCTCCCTGCAGAAGTTTGGAGGTAAAACGTTGAACTCTACTACATCTTTATTTCTTGAGTGAAGATGCTCCTGTTTTGTCTGGAATAGACAGTCTGAGATAAATTGAGGTAACAAACATTTATTTTATAGTTGGTGGAGTCCAGCTCTGACCCTGAAATGCCACAGTCCAGCGGAGAGTGCACAGTTCTCCCAGCCGAAGGTAAAAATTTAAGTAAAGATAAGACTTTAAGTGAAGGAGTAGACTTAAGTATTTAGGCCCACTGTAACAACACCCTTAGATATCTCCAGCGCATTCCCAAATTGCATTTGTGCCCTGCTTTACAGAGTCTCCTGCTTCTGAGGAAGTGAAGGAGATTCCATCACCTTCTGGTGTGAGTCCTGGACTGAAGAGGGAGAGCTCAGGGAGTGTCTGCTCAGTTGATGCTGAGCAACCTCCCTGCAGAAGTGTGGAGGTAAAATGTTGAACTCTACTGCATCTTTATTTCTTGAGTGAAGATGCTCCTGTTTTGTCTGGAATAGACCGTCTGAGATAGATTGAGGTAACAAACATTTATTTTATAGTTGGTGGATTCCAGCTCTGACCCTGAAAAGCCACAGTCCAGCGGAGAGTGCACAGTTCATCTGAAAGAAATTATAACACCTTCTGATGGGAGGTCTGCACTGAAGAGGAAACGCACAGGGAGTGATGCTGAGCAACCTCCCTGCAAACGTTTAAAGGTGAAATGTCCACTACATCATTAATCCTTGAGAGAAGATGCTCCTGTTTCCCTGATTTCTGTTATATTCACATTAAGAGAACATATAGATAGAAACAAATGAACCTGAATAGATAGAACTTGAGATATCCAATATTTCATTTACAGAAAGAAGAGAAGCCGCAGTCCTGCACTGTTCTCCCAGCTGACGGTAAATATTTTTATGAAAATTAGCTAGATCTCAATGTTTCTGTGTCCTAAATGCCCAGTGTGATCTACATATGCAAGTTTTTAGAGAGCTGAATACACTGAAATGTTTTGTAAAGTCCACTGAATCTCTTGCACAGATGATGAGATGGAGTTTCTTGTCAAAGCCCTAGAAGAGCTGAGGCTGGAGGACAGTGTGGAGACCCATTTAGAAACAGCTGGTAAGTTGACAAAAAAAAGAAATAATTAAATAATAAAATCAAACCTTCACATGCATGCAGATATCACTACTAAGTACAATGCACAATGTGATATGTGACCGTCTGCTTTGAAAGTTTGGTTTATTTGGTGGACTATGAGAGCTGCTTCCAGACAAACCATTCCTGGTCCTTTTAAAACTGGTGATCTCACTTTACCAACAACTCTGACATGTCCATCATTGTATTTAGAAGCTGTTTCGCATTTCACAAAGCTGATCTACAAATTAATAATAAATTCTTCTACATCAAATCAAACCTGCATTTTTTTCACCAAGACAAGCCTAGAATTTGTTTCTGGATGCAGAGTCAAGTTTTGTTTCTCAGTGTCATAAATGCCCTGTATTATCTGCATGTGCAAGTTTTAGGAGATGGTTGAATACACTGAAATGTTTGTAAGATTCAATCTCTAGCACAGATATACGTAAATTAAAGAATTCTATGCCAGTAGAAATTGCAAAGTAGTAATAGAAAGCAAATAAAAAACATCCATCACCAAAATTTGAATGTCTCTGGCTGGCCAGCATAGCTAAAAATCGTAGACAAGAAAGGCTGCCTGTATCCTTCCCCAAGACAAGCTCAGAATTGATAGTAGGCGTAGACTTAACTGTTTTGGACGTAGTCTAACAACACCCTAAGTTATCTGCAGTGCATTCTCAAGATTGCATTTGTGCCCTGTTACACAGAATCTCCTTCTTCAGAAGAATTGGAAGGAGTTACAGCACCTTCTGATGTGAGGTCTGGACTGAAGAGGAAACGCTCAGGGAGTGATGCTGAGCAACCTCCCTGCAAACGTTTTAAGGTGAAATGTCCACTACATCATTAATCCTTGAGAGAAGATGCCTTTGTTTTCCTGATTTCTGTTATATTCACATTAAGAGAACATATAGATAGAAACAATTGAACCTCAATATATAGATCTTGAGATATCCAATATTCCATTTACAGAAAGAAGAGAAGCCGCAGTCCTGCACTGTTCTCCCAGCTGACGGTAAATATTTTTATGAAAGTTAGCTAGATCTCAAGGTTTCTCAGTGCCCTAAATGCCCAGTGTGATCTACATATGCAAGTTTTACAGAGCTGAATACACTGAAATGTTTTGTAAAATCCACTGAATCTCTTGCTCAGAGGAGCTGAGTGATATGTAACCATCTGCTCTGAAAGTTTGGTATATTTGGTGGACTATGAGAGCTGTTTCCACAATAAATTTTATTGTGCTTCTACATCAAATCAAACCTGCATTTTTTCACCAAGACAAGCCTAGAATTTGTTTCTGGGTGCAGAGTCAAGTTTTGCACCAATTATGAAATTGTTATCCCAATTCATTTTACATAATTTGCTATTATTTCAGATTTTGCACTGCATTTATACTCTCCTTTACAGGGTCTCCAGCTTCTGAGAGGATGACACAAACTCCATCAGCAGTAAAAGCAAGATCTGGGAGAAAAAGAAAAGCTCCACTGAGTCCCTGCTCAAGTTTTGAATCTCCCTGCAAGCGTGCTAAGGTGAGGCGTTGGGATCTACTACAAAAACTGTGGGCATTCATATAAGTTGATTAAATTCACCACTAACAAGCATTCAGTTAATATTTTACACTGGCTCTTTCATAATCAGAAATATGATGTCTTTCATGAAACTGATGTTAATCTGAATCACTGCTAAACATTAAGCTATCATTTTTGTGAGTGAATTAATGACACTATAAAATTGAAGCTCAATTTTTTCTTTTCCCCTCTAGCGTCAACCATGTTTAGCACCAAGGAGACAACATCCCACCATTTTCCAGACTCCTAGACCATCTGCCTTAATTAAAATCTCTTTGTAATTGAAAAACAAATTAAAAAATTATTTTATATGTAAATAAAATTGCAATTGTATATATTCTGGATGTCGGCATTTTGTTGCTATGTACCTGTACTTTGCAATGACAAAGTTTCTATCTATGTTGCCACAAGTTTCTGATTTCTGCAGACAAATGAGAGAGATTTGGTGGGGAGCAAGAAACTCTCACTACACCATAAAAAAAAATATATATATATATTTTTTGTACTTGTAAATAAAGATAGCATAATTTAAATATATTTTACAAACAAATCCTATTTTGTCTTTTTACTTCAAAATGCCATGTTTAATTCAATAATCTACTTGTGGTTTCGTTTTCATTTATTGTACTTACATACAAAAGTAAATTCAAATGGAACTGCCCAAGTAATATTTACTTTGTGTTTTGTAATTTAATGAACTAATGCAAAAAAAGACAAACTCAAGTAAAGCTTACTCCACGAAGCCATGCAATCTATGTGCACGCTCTTGGTTCAGAAGTGGCCCGCAGAGGAAACCAACGGATCTTTTCTCGAAGACTGATGTGATTTATACATGGTAAGGAAGTTAACGCGTCGAGAGTTGAGTTTGCGAAAGAACCGATTTGCACAAACATCCATTCCATTGTCTGTACCGCTTATCCGATCTATCATCGGGTCATGGGGAGCTGTGCCTATCTCAGGCATCGAGGCAGGATACACCCTGGACGGAGCGCAGGGCACACACACACTCTCATGCAATCACACACTACAGGCAATTTAGAGACTCCAATCAGCCCAGAAGCTTGTCTTTGGACTATGGGAGGAAACCGGAGCGCCCGGAGGGAACCCACCAAGCATGGGGAGAAATGCAAACTCCACACACGATGAGCGGGAGCGAGACTCGAACCCAGGATGCTAGAGGTGTGAGACAAACGTGCTAACCACAAACGAACATCTATTATTAGCAAATGGAATCTGTGTGTCGAAAACAATTGTCTTGTATTTTGCATGTAGAAGTTTAATGTACATTGAACTTTAAAATGAACTTTGCCGGACGCGAGCCCCTAGATGTGTGGGCTTTCAATTTAATTTTAAAATGGCGACTTTCTCGCTAA
Organism: Hemibagrus guttatus; assembly: GCA_033459395.1. Classification (NCBI taxonomy): domain Eukaryota; kingdom Metazoa; phylum Chordata; class Actinopteri; order Siluriformes; family Bagridae; genus Hemibagrus; species Hemibagrus guttatus. The sequence goes on from JAUCMX010000008.1 coordinate 21,330,976, forward strand.
ACCTGGCGACTTTCCAAACCCTCTTGGCGACTTATTTTTTGTTATGTATATTTTTATGTGTGTGTCAAAAGCGACTAGCCACAAATCTGGCGACTTTTTCTGGTGTTATTGGAGACTTTTCAGAACTTTTGGAGACTCCGACGTGAAAGCACGTATCGTTCTGAATTTCCTGTCCTCAACAAGCAGCGGGTGCTGCCGTGAGCCCCTCCGCCGTCCCAAAGCACTCACAGGCGGTCAGTCTCACCGTAGCCTCCCGCAGCAGTCAGAGCAGAGAGGAGACCCACACCACTGTGTCCACACTGCAAATGGAACGCGCATGCGCAAAGTCGCCGTCGAGCCCGCCTTGGTTTACAGAGCGGGATGTAAATATAAAAGTTTTTTCACTGTCACTCTAAAATAAATCATTGTCAACATTTGGAGGGGGATCTAAAAAAAACAAAACAAAAACAAACAAACAATAAACCTGAATTAGGGCTTGATTAGTTACTATCATTTTCTCACATTGCCATTAACAGATTTTTCTATTGTCTCTTTTTGGTCTATTTACATTGTTAATGTTGTCAAGTTAAAACCGTTTATATATTTAAAAAAAAAAGTGTCACAAATGTTTTCATGTTTTACTGTGACTTGTTGTAGGCTCCTAAGTGGAGCTAATCCAAAGTTAAGAAAAAAAAGGAAAAAAATTATTAATAAAATGAGCAACTCCACCAGAGTGTCTCTTTTAAGTCACTTTGCCGTTCCCAAGCCCGGATAAAAGAGGAGTGTTAGACATATAGCTAGAAATTCAGACCGACATAGAAGGATTTTGATTAAATTTGATATTCTAACATTTAACAATACAGGACAAAATTGACATGTAATGCGGGCCTAGACAAAGCATTAGAGTCATGAAGTTATTTTGAAAAGAGATGGTCTATTCCAATGGCAAAATGAAAAAATCAAATTGACAAAGAAGCAACTGAAAATAGCTCATTTACAGTTCTAAACATGTTTACAGGGTCTTTTACTCACTTTTTAGCTCTCCCACGACGTTATTCCTTTCTCCTACGGTGTCCATTACATTTGCAAGCAAATTGACAATTATGCAAATTAGGCGATGGCGTCATTTAGCGACTTCTAGCGACTTTTAGGACAGCCAATAGCTACTTTCCTTACTGAGGAGTTGGCGACACTACCGCTAACCCCCATGAATCCACATCAACTACACTGCTTTGTGTTATCGATAAAATCGATAAGCATTTGATGCATATTAATCAAGTTAAACAAAGATTATACTCCCTATTGAACCTATACAACAGTGATGCATTTTCTAGTACTGTATGTGTTCAGGCAATAGGTGATTGTCTTCAGAAACATTTTTGTTATGGTGGTTTAAGGTCTCTTCACGTCCCGAAAAGTTATCATTTTGTTATCACAAGTTTTACGTCATCAGTGCGTTTAAGTTGTTTCCAAAATTCCAAATCAATAAGATCACTATATTTATTTACATTTTTTTAAAAATTTCTGACATTAACATTTCTAACATATGTCACACAGATTGCAGTCACCGTTCAAGCCCATGCAAGGTAAGTTGGCAATACTTCTTACAGCCTATACAACACTGATTAACCTTGCAATATGACAGATTTCTATAGATATACACATATATACAACCACACACACACCTATATACATATATATTTACATATACATATATAACTTTGTCTTAGATCAAGAATGAGTTCAGAATGATAACCACAGTTCCCCTGGAGCCAAACTTTCTGCAAAAATTGGACCTCTACTCTCCAAAGCCCCTGGATTTGTTTAAAATGAAGGGTGTGCTAGATTCACTCAGCCAGGTAAATGTATATATTACACACATGATATCCTGCTGTTTCCTGACTTTAAATGCATGCAGTTGAATGTAGATGGAAGTGTACAGTGTTAATGTCCGCTGCAATTTACTTTTGTTTTTAACAGCAAGGTGAAGATAAGTGAGATGCTGTGATTCGCTGCCTGCTTTCCTACCTGGGAGAGTCATCTGAGGAGCTCATTGAAGCCTACCAGGTACATTAGTAGATAAATTCAAATTTGGATTTGACTGTGGATATGTACAGTACTGCAAATGTCTAAGGCACATTAGCATTTTCATCCCCAAAAATGGTTTTCACTTTTTATATCTTTGTGCTGTTTGTCATTATGAAATATCAGTTCACATTCCCAAACATTCATTTTGCCATTATTTGTAATAATCCAGTGAGATTTTTGTATGCACAGGGAGTCTGACAAGAGTTGATGCTCCACAGAAGATCTGGTCTCACAATCATTGAGACTGTCTATTATAACATGAAGGAAGAGATAAAGCTGAGACTTCCTAAATTAAAAAAAACTGTGGCAATGTCTGCAAAATGCTTAAAAAACCTACATGCAAAGCAACATGAATAGAACAAAAACTGCTTTCACTGCAAATAGTGATCACACCAAATATTGATTTAGTCAGTAGAAGGTAAATGAAAATCAATTTATGAAAGCACTTTGAAGGCATCCCCACTTTACAGAATTTTTAAACAAGTGCCTAAAACTGTTTACAGTACTGTAGCTTTGCAGGTAGTTTTTAGTGTCTCGCAGACACTGTTCTTCTGTATTTAGTCTGTCTTTATTTTTTCCCCTCTTTCTTCGTGTAAAAATCGATTTAATGATGGTGAGACCAAATCTCTATGTGGGGCACTTATCACATAAAATTAAAGAGAATGTGCAACTTACTGTACAGTATTGTAACCACTTTGCACTTATTTGTGTATTTGACAGGATGTCAGCAGAGATATGATTAAAGATAGCTTCACCAATCATGTAATGATGATCATTGTACTGGGCAGCACTGCAGGAGAGGAATATGCCTACATAGCTGACGTCATCATCGTCATTGAGGGAACTGAGGTGCTGTTGGCATGTGCCTTCTGCTCATGGGCTTCATTTACTCCCTGAACTTAAGCTATCCCCCAAAGCTGAGAAACACCTCTGAAGTCTTTCAGAAAATCTTTCTTGGGCTGGATGCTTTAAAATTTTCTCCAAAGGTTAGCTCTTTGCATAGAAAGTTACTAATGTAAGTCTGCAAGTTGGCCATTTTTTGACACTGACACTTACTTTTTGTATTTGTTCATTTGTTCAGCAAGTGAGAATGTTCTTAAAAGTGTGTTAATGTAAATTAGAGCAAAGTTTGTACTATACTGTACTGTTTAACAGAAACATTGTAATGCAGTGTTATGTAAGTAATGCAGTGCTGCTAAAGAAAACAGAGCCAGAGGTTTATTTGTTTTATCATAGTGTTGTATGTAAGATCACAGTTAAGCATCTCATGTTAAATTGTTGTTCTCTGTTATATATAAAAAAAAAAAACACATTGAAACATCTGTGATAGGATAAAGATGTTGAACCATTTTGGCCAACAGCATTTAATCTTAATGAATATGTCTATTAATTTTTGTCCATGTGTTTTAGCATTCCCTTTGTTTTTTCAATTTTAATTCAGATTAAAATACTCAAGGAAAATGTCTGTCAGTTTTTTCACTACAAAGCATCAGTAGTACTACATCACAAGTAGTGAAGATTTAAATAATATTTCAAGTAAAGGTTACTCAGGATAACAAAGATAACTAGGAATCTTATGTAAAAAAAAAAAAAAAAAAAGTGCAATAAATGATAATATATTTCTAAGCATTACTTAAATAAAATTTATGGGGAATTCCCAAGTAAACTTAACTTAAAAATTTCTAATTAAAGTTACTAAGGTTTATGTTTAGGCTTTTACTTGGCAAAGTTTTGCAAATTTACTAGCCTTTTCTGAGTGAGAATTGTTTCCAAGCTTTTTTCAAGTAAATCCTACTCCAATTTTTTTTCAGTGTAATCATCAGATAACAAAAACACCTTTTTAAAAAACTGTGTTAATTGTCTCAATACCCAAAGCATCAGTTGCATAAACCCGGATGAGTTGAATTTACTTAAAAAATTTGAGGAAACTGGTTGCCTTAAAAAAAAACTAAGTAATGTGTACTCAAAAACTTGAGTGAATTTAACTTATAATTCCCAGCTCTTCCACCATCAATCTTAAGTTCTATGTACTTAAAAATATATATTTATTTAACTTAAAATCTTTTTTTACATTAATTACTTTTTCAGTTACTACACTTGGAATATTTAAGTACAATACACTAAATTCCATGTTGATTTAACTTGAAATAATTTGTAATATCAATTACTTTGTTCAATTACTCTTTTTCTTAAGTAAAACTATAACAATAGTCATTTTTTTGTGTTTTGTTCCAAATATAAAACATTCCAAATACAACAAGACTAGGGCTGCAGCTGTCAATTATTTTACTAATCGAATATTCTACCGATTATTCCATCGAGTAATCGGATAAGAAGTACTTTTTCTTTATTAAAGAGGAATACTAAATATGCAAGAGAAAATAAGATTGGTCTCTTAAAACGAACAACTAAGTTGTTTTCTATTTAGAAAAATGAAAATAAAATCTAAACACATTTAGTGCATTTAATTGACATTCAAAATGCAAATACAAATATATAAATAAAAAAAACTTAATTAATTGAAAAAAAGATAAACATGGTACAACCTAAAACAAAATAATAATAATAATAATAATAATAATAATACCTAAACATTGCATTTATGTTCTACAACTTAACTTAATGTTTCAGTTTAAATACAGCAGGACATAAGCAGGACATAAGCCTTTACTGTCTTCCTGGAAGACTATTTGGCTTTTGTAAGAGGCAAAAATTAGTGGACAGAAAGATAACTTGGAACAAGAACAAGAGTCCATACACACAAAATTTCTTAACACATTTTGCTGTAACATGAAATTAGAGTTATTTGGAAAATAAACCTTCATAAATGTCTCTCTACATACTGCAAACGTTTATATTGATTTAAGCTAAGTGCGAAGCTTGTGTCGACTCCGTGGACTTAAAGCAGGGACTGTGTGTTTTTGAATGAGATATTGAAGTATCGAACTTGTACTGTTGTGGTACACCAGTTCAATCTTACAGTAATCACAGTGTACAGAATTTTCTGTCTGTTTTAGTTTGAAATGATCCCAAACTGATCCAAAAAAATTCACGCCATGTTTAGCGGGTTGTGCGTCAGTAATAATGGTCCGTGGGGAAACACAGAGCTCTGTGTGTAGTTACAGTAAATGGACTAAACAATGATTTTTTGTATTTGAATTACTCGAGTTACTCAGCCCTAAACAAGACCAAGGAATATTCAAGGAACTCAAGGCTGATAGAGACCTTGTAAATCAGCATCAAATCAAAATTGGTGCCAATACAATAAAAATACACTGCAAACATTTTAAAATTGCAACATGACAAACAAACAACTTGGTAATAGTAACATAACCATTACCTTTTCCAGTGCAAGCTGATTTTTAAAAAACTGAATTTTTGGTGCCAGCTCACCTTTTCCTAGGTTGAGCATTACCCGCTGAATAAAGTGAAAAGTATTCTTCATACACTTAGGGTAGTCCAGGTGCAAGGCATAAATCAGCCCAAAAAGGGCACAGAAGGCTTGAGGCAGGTCTGGTCAGTTCCTCCATCACCAAACTCCCTTCCAAGATGATTGCCACTTAGTTTAGCTGAGGACTTTCCTGGTCTATGCAGAGGATTCCCACTGTAGTTTGTCTGTACGCTTCATTGTCAGCTACCTCCTAAAAAAGAAAGAAACAGATTGACAAGGAGAAGACATTATCATGCTAGTTAATACTTTGTTGACACCAAAACGTATCTCCAACTGTATAAGGAAAAGAACCATAGAATATAAACTACATCACAGTTAATTAAAAAAGGACAAAACCAAAGTCTTAAATTGACTTTGACAACTGCCATATTTGGAACTGTACATGGCACCATGTCTTAACCAGACACAACTCTAATAAAAATCATTTTCATGCTAATCAAAGTTTGCCATAACCAGTCATATTTGTGTGAACTGTTACTTCTAAGAACCTTAAAAGAAATAGTTTCTCATGTAATGTTCATGGTTTAAAGACAGCTAGTAAATAAAAACCTGAAAAGAGTATACATTGTTACTATTATTACTGTTTAAGTTATTAATAATACATTGGAATCAGAGGACAAGATGCATCAAATCATGACCAGCTGAATCGTAATCTAATCGAACTCTGAGGCAAGGGAAGATTCACAGCTCTAAAAGAGAACATTTTACAACAAAATAATCACTTACAAAGCAGGTCTTGAAAAATGCAGGAGGATCATCCCCTAAAATGATTGGCAGTCCCCAAAGACAGACATATGATGTCTGTTGGTTCAGAAATCTGAAAGAAAAAACATATATTGTACAGCAGTTTGCTTGAGATAAATGTATTAATGTGAGTGTATGAGTGTGTGTTTGTGTATGCGTGTGTGTCTGTGAGTGTTTGTGTATGAGTATATGTGTGTTTGTGTATGTGTGTGTGTGTGTGAGAGAGAGAGTGAGTGTGTGCAAGTGTATGTGCTGTGTGTCTGTATGTGAGAGTGATTGTGTATGTGTGTGTGTGTGTGTGTGTATGTGAGAGTGTGTGTGTATGTGAGTGTTTGTGTATGAGTGCATGTTTGTGTGTATGCAAGTGTGTGTTTTTCACAATTATGAGGGCAATACTTACACCTCCACAGCATATCTCTGTGTGACCTGCAGAACAAAACAAGACAGTTTAAAATTAGAGAGTTATGGGCCTAAATAAAGCATGAGTATGTCTATGTAATTTGTATTTAAACCATTAATTAACTTTTACAGAGCCGGGAACATAACATGTAAAAAATATATATCCTGGCCACAAAAAAGATTTTGTTTCCACAATTTAATTATAATTGTAAAATCTCATGCTTGTCAAAGATCTGATTTGGATTTTTTTTTCTTGATAATTGTACAGAAATCCCGGTGCTTGTTCACATTGAAATACAACGAAAAAAATGTGCATGGTGCATCTTGAAATTACTATATTGCAATAAACCGCAATAAACTGCTATTTACTACTCAGGAATACTACTTAGGCAGCATGGTGGCTTAGTGGTTAGCATGTTCGCTTTATACCTCCAGCGTCCTGGGTTCGAGTCTCACTCTCACGCTCGTGTGTGTGGAGTTTGCATGTTCTTGGTGTGTTTCCCACAGTCCAAAGACATGCTTCTAGGCTGATTGGGAGGCTCTAAAGTGTGTGAGTGTGTGTGTGCCCTGTGATGGGTTGGCACTCTGTCCAGGGTGTATCCTGCCTTGATGCCCGATGACAGGCTTCCCGTGACCTGAGAATAGATTGGATAAGTGGTACAGAATGGGAATACTACTTATTTTACCAAATCACATAAATGTTGATCAAATCTAAATTATTAAAATTAAATGATTACTTATCTTTGTAATTGGAATAAATATGTTTAGTTTAATTGCTATAACAGTGATTCATTTTCTAAGTCTAACTATAGATAAATAGACGTTTTTGTACTCCATGTACAGTGTGACTTACAAGAGTGGAGGTAGGAAAACACAGGTAGACTACATTCTATGTAGAAGAGGCAATCTGAAAGAGATTAGTGACTGTAAAGTGGTAGTGGGAGAGAGTGTAGCCAGACAGCATAGGATGGTGGTGTGTAGGATGACTTTGTTGGTCTGTAAGACGAAGAGGTCAAAGATAGAGATAGAGAAGAAAACCAAGTTGTGGAAGCTGAAAAAGGAGGAATGTTGTGAAGAATTTAGACAGAAGTTGAGGCAGGCTCTGGGTGGTCAGGTAGTGCTTCCAGAGGACTGGGAAACTACAGCAGAAGTGATCAGGGAGACAGGGAGAAAGGTGCTGGTGTGTCAACTGGAAGGAGGAAAGAAGATAAGGAGACTTGGTGGTGGAATGAGGAAGTTCAGGATAGCATCCAGAGGAAGAGGTTAGCCAAGAAGAAGTGGGACATGGACAGGACTGAAGAGAATAGACAGGAATACAAGGAGTTACAGTGCAGAGTGAAGAGGGAGGTGTCTAAGGCCAAGCAGAAGGCATATGACGAGTTGTACACACTAGGTTAGACACTAGAGAAGGAGAGAAGGACTTGTACAGGTTAGCTAGGCAGAGGGATCGAGATGGGAAGGATGTGCAGCAAGTTAGAGAAGGATAGAGAGGGAAGGGTGCTCACAAGTGAGGAGAGTGTACAGAGGAGATGGAAGGAGTACTTTGAGGAGCTGATGAATGAGGAAAATGAGGGGGAAAAAAAAAAAAGAGTAGAAGGGGTGAACTCTGTGGAACAGAAAGTAGATAAGATTAGAAAGGATGAAGTCAGGAAGGCTTTGATGAGGATGAAAAGTGGAAAGGCAGTTGGTCCTGACGACATCCCGGTGGAGGTCTGGAAGTGTCTGGGAGAGGCAGCTGTGGAATTTTTGACTAGTTTGTTCAACAGGGTTTTAGAGAGTGAGAAAATGCCTGAGGAATGGAGAAAAAAAGTGTTAGTGCCGATCTTTAAGAATAAGGGTGACGTGCAGAGTTGCAGCAACTATAGGGGGATAAAGTTGATGAGCCATACAATGAAACTATGGGAAAGAGTAGTGGAAGCTAGGTTAAGGAAGGTAGTGGAAGTTTGTGAGCAGCAGTATGGCTTCATTCCCAGAAAGAGCACAACAGATGCAATTTTTGCTCTGAGAATTTTGATGGAGAAGTATAGGGATGGTCAGAGGGAGTTGCACTGTGTGTTTGTAGACTTGGAGAAAGCGTATGACAGGGTGCCAAGAGAAGAGCTGTGGTACTGTATGAGGAAGTCAGGAGTAGCAGAGAAGTATGTCAGAGTGGTGCAGGACATGTATGAGAGGAGCAGGACAGTGGGGAGGTGTGCTGTAGGTCAGACAGAGGAGTTCAAAGTGGAGGTGGGACTGCATCAGGGATCGGCTCTGAGCCCCTTCCTGTTTGCTATAGTGATGGACCAGTTGTCAGACAGGAGTCTCCTTGGACAATGATGTTTGCAGATGGCATTGTGATCTGTAGTGAGAGCAGGGAGCAGGTGGAGGAAAACCTGGAGAGGTGGAGGTTTGCGCTGGAGAGAAGAGGAATGAAAGTCAGTCGTAGTAAGACTGAGTAGATGTGTGTGAATGAAAGGGAGGGAAGT
>JAUCMX010000008.1:21345101-21385353 GCA_033459395.1 Hemibagrus guttatus
TTGCAGACCATATACACTCTGTCATGGAAACGGTATCCCCTGATAGCTGTGGCCTCTTTCAGCAGGATAATGCACCGTGCCACAAAGCAAAAATGGTTCAGGGATGGTTTGATGAGCACAACGAGTTTGAGGTGTAGACTTGGCCTTCAAATTCTCCAGATCTCAATATAATCGAGCATCTGTGGTATGTGCTGGACAAACAAGTCCGATCCATGGAGTCCCCATGGGATATAAGGCAGAAAGTGAACATAATAGCATAAGAATCTGGTAATACCAACCAAAAATGTTATTAGGAAGGACAAGTGTATGTTTATATGCAGTGTTGGGAAGGTTACTTTGGAAATGTAATAGGTTACAGATTACAAATTACCCTATTTAAAATGTAATAAGTAGTACAACTTTTCAGTGGCTTTATAAAAGTAAATTAAACTAAATCATTTCCAAACATTTATACCAGGCAGGGTTAACCTTACAGTAGTACTCAACTCTGTTCACTGTTAGAATTTCTAAATCTTTCATCACCTGAATTAAGATTATATTAATTTAATTTTAAGCACAGCCACCACAACACCAGATTTCATAACAAAAATTGTTTAATATTGTTTTAGGAATCAAATCTTTGCATAGCTATGACAGGACACACTGGCAAATAACAATGCCTTGAAAAAAAACATAATCTGAAAAAATAAAGCATATACATAAACCCAAATAGGCAACAAAACAGTTAATAAAACAGTTAATAAAGGAAAAACTCTGGTGTCTCATAGCCTTCAATGCAATTAGGGAAAGAAATGAATTAAATCTCTGCGTGTGTGTGCGTGTGTGTGTGTGTGTGTGTGTGTGTGTGTGCGCGAATTTCACAACTTGATGACTCATCATAACTACAATTAGTGCTACAATGCTAAAATAACTAAGCAATATTAGATCTGACATTATCAACACATTTTCAAGGAGGAAAAATGTGAGCTATATATTTTCTGTCAAAGAGTTGATAAATAGAAGTGTGTCAGATAAAGGTAGCTAACAGACTAGCTCATTTGTTATGAATGTTTTAAATACAGGTCTTGAATACACTATGGTGTCGATGATTGCGCTGGTGTGTTTTGGTGGATTTTTTTTACATAGCAGCTACAGTAAATCAACTGACTACTCCGTCACTTTTTATTATACAGAAACGAGTAATATATCATTCCAAACTAAAGGGTCTGTTTTTATTTCACTCACAATAATGACATGCTTTTATAAAATAAAGAAAGGCTAGGTTACATACCTGCAGATGCTTCCTCAGGTTCGACATTGAAGCCTTTGATGTAGAAAGCATTTTAACAGTTGGCAAACAAATTTTACACTGAACTGTTAGATTTGCGCCCTTATCGGATTTCAGGATGAAATTATTTTTAGATTTCCAGCACTGAAATGCATTTTTATCACTTGCCATGGTGCAAACTCTCAGACAGGTTGTAGTAGCCTAAAGCTTTCAGCGGCAATGTGGATGAATGTAATTGGCAGACTTGGCGCGCCACAAATTCAAACCAATCAAAAGCATCAGAATAGCACCGCTTTAACAAATTCTAACAACACATTAATATTATTCAACATATCCTATTTTTTTAAAGAAAATATTCAGATGTAACCCTATTTGTAATCTTTAACATTTTCATAAGTAACTGTAATTTAATTACATATTTTTTATCAGTCACTGTAACGAATTACTGTTACATTTATTTTGTAATTAAATTACGTAATGCCGTTACATGTAACTAGTTACTCCCCAACACCCTAACACTGTTTATATGTATATATGGGGTATTGTCACAGACACGCCAGGCTCTACACGCACACAATCACAGCGCACTCCCTCTCCTGAGTTCTGATAAGCAACACCTGACAATCATCAATACCCTCCCTCACAGCACTATAAATACAACCTCAGAACACTCAGGCTTCGTCCGGTCTCGTTAACACAAGCATACGTGTTATGTTAACTGCTAGGACTCTCTTGCTAACCCTTGCTTCTGTGTCTCCAGAGATCTCAGCTCTTTCAGTCAGCTCCTCGCTTCCAGCGCTTACCCCGGGGTTTCGCCAACGCCACGTCTGCTCGCTTCCACGCTCCCGCTACAACAATCCAAGCCACAGATCTCCTCCGGCATCCTCCGTCTCCACGAACATTCATCCGCTCTCACTCACCTGCACTCTGCACGCTGCACGCTCTCCTGATTGTTCAATAAACTCCACCGAAATCGTACCTGTGTCTCTGTCCCCTTCTGTACGTAACAGAAGACTGGACCAACACCGCCAGAACAATCGGGATGAGCACTCCAGATCCCGTTCATGAGCTGATCGAGGCGCTTTGCCGTGCACTCACCAGTGCTCCCACACCCACACCGCCAGCGATCACTTCCGCCTCCACCGTGACATCTCCTTCGTCTCCTGTGATCGCCAGTCCCATGGCCACCCCGGTGCCCTTCTCTGGCTCGGCGGAGGACTGCAATGGATTCCTGCTGCAGTGTTCGCTGGCCCTGGAGATGCAGCCACACCTGTACCCCGATGATCGTGCCAAAGTAGCCTTCATAATCTCTCATCTCGACGGGAAGGCCTTCGTTGGGCCTAACCCTTCTGGACCCAAAACAATCCCATCATAACCTCGCTGTCAGGCTTCATCGAACATTTCAAGGAGGTTTTTGGGAAACCAGCGTGGGACTCGTCGGTAGGTGAGAGATTATGTAGATTAAGACAGGGTGTAATGTCAGTGTCTGATTATGCCCTACAGTTTTGAACCCTTGCGGCTGCCAGCGGTTGGAACGAGCAAGCCCTGATCACCACGTATCGTCAGAGTCTTGATCCTCGCGTACGGCTGCATCTCGCTTCATATGAGGACTCCACCGGACTCGAGAAGTTCATCCAGCTATCCATCAGGTTCGCCACTCGTATGCAGCTGTGTCTCGAGGAGTACCAGGACCAGCCATTGTTCCCCGCCACCCTCCGCCAACCAGATCCCGTAAGCCACCCAGAACCAGCAGGCGAATCCATGCAAGTGGAGAACTCGTGCGTCACGTCTACGGAGCGACAGAGAGAGCGGCAGAGGAGGCTGACCCAGAATTGCTGCTTCTATTGTGGCCGTGCGGGGCATTATGTCGTGGAATGCCCCCTCCGCCCGGCGCGATCGATGGTGAGTGTTCTTCTGCCTATAGTGAATAAGATGAAGCCACTCACTATCGTTGTCAACCTTACTACCACTGGTTTCTGTCTTTCAGCAAATGCGCTCCTCGATTCTGAGTCAGCTGGAAACTTCATCTCCGGAGCCCTCTGCTGCCAGCTCCGCCTCAAAACCACTGCCACGCCGAAGGTCTACCAGATACACACGGTAACCGGAAAACCACTCCAGCAGGTACGCTACCTTGCGGGGCCTCTTCACCTCCAGATCGGGGCTCTGCACACGGAGATCTATCTGCTGGTTCTGGAGGACTCGACGGCTGACGTGGTTCTAGGACGCCCCTGGCTGGAGCAGCATAACCCCATCCTTTCCTGGAAGACAGGAGAAATCATGAAGTGGGGAGAGCAATGTTTCAAGGGCTGCTTCCCACAGCTTCCAGTTCCCAACCCACCATGTTCCCACGAAGTCCTGGTTCATGCCACGTCTGTGGAGAGCCCCCTTGAAGCACGTTCGATGGCTATCCCCGCTTGCTACTCCCGCTTCAGTGATGTCTTCTGTCCCAGAGAAGCCTTCAAGCTACCCCCCCATCGGCCATGGGATTGTGCTATTGACCTCATCCCCGTTGAGCCAGTGCCCAGAGGAAGGATCTATTCCCTCTCCATCCCAGAGGAGAAGGCCATGGAGGAATATATAAAGGAGGCTCTGTCCCAAGCTTACATTCGCCCGTCCACCTCCCCTGCTGCGTCAAGCTTTTTCTTCTTGGCGAAAAACAACGGCGGTTTGCGACCCTGCATTGACTACCGAGCTTTGAACAAGATCACCGTGAAGTTCAGGTACCCCCTTCCTCTCGTCCCCTCAGCACTGGAACACCTCCACGGCGCCACTGTGTTTACCAAGCTGGACCTCCGCAGCGCCTACAACCTCATCAGAATACGAGAGGGGGATGAGTGGAAGACCGCGTTTGTGACCCCCACCGGCCATTACGAGTATTTGGTTATGCCGTATGGACTTGTCAATGCCCCCTCCGTGTTCCAAGATTTTATGCATGAGGTGCTCCGGGAGTTCCTGCACAAGTCGGTTCTGGTGTATATTGATGACATCCTAATCTACTCCCGGAGCATGGCCGACCACCGCCGACACGTTGTGGAGGTCTTCCAACGTCTGAGAGACTACCGGCTATTTCTCAAGGCTGAAAAGTGTGTTTTCCACCAGTCCTCCGTACAGTTCTTCGGGTACATCATCGAACACAGTGGTGTCCGCATGGACGAGAGAAAGGTAGCCGCTGTCCGAAACTGGCCCGTCCCCACATCAGTGATGGACCTCCAAAGATTCTTGGGCTTTGCAAACTTTTACCGGCGGTTTATTCAAGGTTACAGTTCCATCACCAACCCGCTTACCAGCCTCCTCCGGAACAAACCCAAGTCACTAATCTGGACCCCAGCCGCCACGCAGGCCTTCAACAAGCTAAAGACAGCGTTTACCACCGCTCCTGGTTCACCCTGATCCAGAGCTCCTGTTCATTGTCGAGGTTGATGCCTCAACCACCAGAGTGGGAGCAGTTTTGTCTCAGCAGCAAGGGAACCCCCGAAAACTTCACCCATGTGCCTATTTCTCGCGAAAACTCAGCCCGGCGGAAGTAAATTATGATATCAGCAATCGGGAGCTGCTCGCCATCAAGCTCGCCCTGGAAGAATGGAGGCATTGGCTCGAGGGAGCAAAACACCCTTTCGTGGTCCTAACAGACCATAAGAACCTGGAATATTTACGGGCCGCAAAGAGACTAAACCCCCGTCAAGCACGATGGGCTCTGTTTTTTACCAGATTCAACTTCACCATATCTTATCGCCCCGGATCAAAGAACATCAAAGCGGATGCCTTGTCCCATATTCACAGCCTGGATGAAAACAACGATGACCCCGAGCCCATCCTCCCTGAGAAGCTCTTCGCCAGCCCCATCTCCTGGTCTGAGGAAACGCTCCCTGAGCCGAATACTCCCGCCGATGCCCCACTGGGGTGCCCCCAAGGGCTGCAGTTTGTCCCACGCACACAGCGCACTCCACTCATTCACTCCTCGCACACGTCACTGGGCACTGGCCACCCAGGAATCAATGGAACCCTCTCGCTCCTGAAACAGCGCTTCTGGTGGCCCAACATGGCAGCTGACATCAGGAGGTACGTCCAAGGGTGCAGGGAGTGTGCCATCTCCAAGAGCCCGCGTCATCTCCCCTCTGGAAAACTTCTACCCCTGCCCGTTCCAAATTGCCTATGGTCACACCTAGGGGTAACAGACCTTCCAGCCTCCAATGGGTGCACGTGCATCCTCGTGATAGTGGACCGGTTTTCCAAATCCTGTCGATTAATCCCCCTGCCTGGACAGCCCACAGCTATGGACACAGCGGAGTGTCTGTTCAATCATGTATTTTGATACTATGGGTTAGCTGAGGATCTAGTGTCGCAGTTCACCTCCAGAGTATGGAGGGCCTTCTTTAAGCACCTAGGTATGACCGTAAGCCTCTCCTCGGGCTACCATCCCCAGACGAAAGGGCAGACAGAAAGAAAAATTCAGGAGGTCGGCCGCTTCTTGCGTACCTTCTGTTACAGCCACCAAGACTCCTGGAGCCAGTTTCTAGGTTGGGCTGAGTACGCTCAGAACTCCCTGCGTCAGTCCACCACAGGTCTTACTCCCTTCCAGTGCGTGCTTGGCTACCAACCTCCACTGTTCCCTTGGGATGGGGAGCCGAGGAACCCCCCCTTCCGCTGATCGTGGACGAGGGTCTGGTCTATCTGGTGAAGGACATCTTGGACTCCCGGCGCCGTGGTGGTCGCCTGGAGTATTTGGTCGACTGGGAGGGATACGGCCCTGAGGAACGATCATGGATCCCCAGGAACGACATCCTCGACCCCAGTCTTCTCGAGGACTTGCATGCCAGACACCCCGATCGGCCAGCTCCGCGGGGCAGAGGTCGACCACAACTACGTCGGGGTCCAGAACCCTTGCTTCTGTGTCTCCAAAGATCTCAGCTCTTTCAGGCAGCTCCTCGCTTCCAGCGCTTACCCCGGGGTTTCGCCAACGCCACGTCTGCTCGCTTCCACGCTCCCACTACAACAATCCGAGCCACAGATCCCCTCCGGCATCCTCCGTCTCCACGAACATTCATCCTCTCTCACTCACCTGCACTCTGCACGCTCTCCTGATTGTTCAATAAACTCCACCGAAATCATACCTGTGTCTCTGTCCCCTTCTGTACGTAACAGGTATGTATATATATATATATATATATATATATATATATATATATATACTAGTATACCAACCAAGAAAACTCAAGAAATTCTGCGCTCAATCGTAATGTTACCATGAGATCAATTAGCTGGGTCTATCTATCCATATTTGTCCATGTTTTCTGGTTTAAATGTGATGAAATAAAAACAAAAATATGCCCCAAGCTGTGTTAAAGTAAGTACATAGCACTTCAGTTATGGAAAAGTAGGACTTGGCCCCAGTAAACATAACAGCAGTGATTCCATTAGTTATTTTCATCCTATGCATTTTCTCAGCATGCAAATCTATGCAGGAAATGAATGGTGAATATGTAGCTGTTTGGTTAATGAAGGAATACTGTGTCAATGAGACAGAATGATTGAACACTATAAATACATCACTCAGTGCTGCTTTCATCTCACACTGTATGTCTGACTGCACCGATACAGTACTATAAGTATAAAAGCCTCCTTAAAAATGTGTATCTGTATATCTGTTCTTATTCGGTTAAATCCCAACACTCTCTCCTCAAAAAATTTAAAGTAACACTTTTTAATCAGAGTATAGCATCAAGTCACTCAAACTCCTGGGATATTGATCTGGTCATTGGTCAAGTGGCCAAGGAGGTTTGTAATCAGTTTCAGTTGCTTTGGTGTTAATGAAGTTAACAACAGGTGCACTAGATGGGCAACATTGAGACGACTCTCAAAACAGGAATGGTTTTACGGGTGGAGGCCAGTGACATTTTTTTCCCTACTCATCTTTTCTGACTGTTTTTCACTAATTTTGCATTTGGCTAGGGTCAGGTCACTACTGATAGCATGAGGTGATACCTGGACCCTACAGAGGTTGCACAGGCAGTCCAACTCCTCTAGGATGCCGCATCAATACGTGCCATTGCCAGATGTTTTGCTGTGTCTCCCAGCAGTCTCAAAAGCATGCAGGAGATTACAGGAGACAGGCAATTACTCTAGGAGAGCTGGACAGGGCTGTAGAAAGTCCTTAACCCATCAGCAGGACCGGTAGGTTGATAACCTGCTCCTTTGTGCAAGAAGGAACAGGATGAGCACTGCCAGAGCCCTTTAAAATGACCTCCAGCAGGCCAGTGGTGTGAATGTCTCTGACCAAACAATCACTTCATGAGGGTGGCCTGAGGGCCCAATGTCCTCTAGTGCCCTGTGCTCACGGCATTTGCCATTGAACACCAGAATTGGCAGGTCTGCCACTGATGCCCTTTGCTTTTCACAGATGAGAGCAGGTTCACCCTGAGCACATGTGACGTGAAAGGGTCTGGAGAAGCCGTGGAGAATGTTATGCTGACTGTAACATCATTCAGCATGACCAGTTTGGTGGTGGGTCAATGATGGTCTGGGGAGGCATATCCATGGAGGGACGCACAGACCTCTACAGGCTAGACAATGGCACCCTGACTGCCATTAGGTATCGGGATGAAATCCTTGGACCCATTGTCAGACCCTACGCTGGTGCAGAGGGTCCTGGGTTCCTCCTGGTGCATGACAATACCTGGCCTCATGTAATGAGAGTATGCAGGCAGTTCCTGGAGGATGAAGGAATTGATACCATTGAATGGCCCCCACACTTCCCTTATCTAAATCCAATAGAACACATGTGGGACATTATATTTCGGACCATCTGATGCTGCCAGGTTGCACCTCAGACTGTCCAGGAGCTCAGTGATGACCTGGTCCAGATCTGGGAGGAAATACCCCAGGACACCATCCATTGTCTCATTAGGAGCATGCCCTGACGTTGTCAGACATGCATACAAGCTCGTGGGGGCCATACAAACTAGTAAGTACCATTCTGAGTTGGTGCAATGAAATTTCAGCAAAATGGACCAGCCTCCTGCATCAGTTTTTCATCAGATTTTCAGAGTATCTTTGAATTCAGCCTTCTGTAGGTTGATAATTTTAATTTCCATCAAACGATGTAGCATCCTTTCGATCCTAACACATTACCCAGTCCATATTAGTATAGATATCCAGCATGATATTTTTCCCCTTTGAGATTTGATGTGCTTGCACAGTGTTCCTTTAATTTTTTTGAGCAGTATATACAGTGTATAACTGTTGTTTTTTTTTATCATTTATTTTTTGCATGTTGCTCTGCAATGGACTATCATCTCCAAGATGTATTGATGCTTCATAATTGGTGTGTAAACTTTCAAAAGACAATATCCCCTTTTATCTTTTTTTTTTTGGTCTAGCTTTATATTTATATGCCTGTAATGCACAGACAAGGCTCTAACAAAGTAACATTTAATTTGTATCAGCAGCATTGTAGTATAATGACTCATTACTTCATATTTAAAAGACACATTTTGTTTTTCTTTCAAACACATTTCAATAAATTCACATTCTTGTTTTCTGGTGCAGATGACAGTCAGTATTACAAATCAAGTCTGCTGTGCACAAAAGGGTAGCATTTAAAAATGTCACTCCACTCACTTCATTGTCTTCAGTAAGTGTGTGCCTCACCACATGTTGCCAATAAAACAGCCTGCACTGCTTATCTTTCCAGCAGAATAGACTGTTTAAAGATGTAGAAGAGCAAAGTGTATCTCTTCGGGCAAATTCAATTGAAAGGAACAAGTAAAGACATTTAAAACCCCTTAATTTATCATTAGGGCAGCCGATCTCCTTTCTCTATTATTTCTCAGAGGACAACCAGGTGGCTCATTTGTACAAAGTCTTATCTTTGACATAAGCTAGACTGGGGCCATCACAAGCCTGGAGGGCAAAGAGCCACCAATAATTTCTGCAAACAAATTGCCTCATAAATTTTGTCTCAGCATTGAGAGATCACCTGAAATGATTCAATTACTAATTCATTAAGAGAATTATGCTGTTTCACATATAACTCACATTTGGGTAACTAGTGTTGATTCACACATTCACATGTTGATACAGTGGTAATTGATTACAAGGTTATAGGTATTTAGAGAATGAATGGCAAAGTGACAGACACAAGTATAAGTTTAGCTTTTATTAAATCCTTCTTAAGTAAACAAGCTAAATGAGAGGATAGAAAATGTTTTGTTCTGCCAATCACAATATTACAGTGTATATTAAAAGTCATGTCAGGTCTTTTTCTACTTTTAA
Organism: Hemibagrus guttatus; assembly: GCA_033459395.1. Taxonomy (NCBI): domain Eukaryota; kingdom Metazoa; phylum Chordata; class Actinopteri; order Siluriformes; family Bagridae; genus Hemibagrus; species Hemibagrus guttatus. Next base: position 21,354,640 of record JAUCMX010000008.1, read on the forward strand.
GGCAATATAGCACAGATAGAAACACTTTAGTGGGAAAAAAAGTCCTGATAATAAGCTGGATGCATAAGTATGCACACCCTTTTATGATTGACAAATAACTGCTTAAAATTAACCAGTCACATTTAAACTCAAATAAAGAAAAGTCATGCAGGCAGGTGTCCGTGCTAGGCTAAAAACAAACCCTAGCTCTACCATCCATCATTCTGTCCAACTTTTGCTCACTGGACATTAAACTGGACTACATCCAACTCCAGCGAACCACATGGCGGGAGTTCAGAGACTGCTGCGTCTTTGTTTTCATGGAAACGTGGCTCAGCGACAGAGTTCCAGACGCCACCATTCAGCTAGACGTGTGGTGGTGGCATATGTGTTTACATCAACACGGAATTGTGCAGGAACACTGTGCTTGTTTTTAGTTACTGTTCATTGCTAGTGAAGTTTGTGACTGTTAGATGCAGGACATTTTATTTACCACGTGAATTCACCACTGCTTTCATATTCGGAGTGTACATTCCCCCCAGCGCTAAAGCTAACGAGGCTCTGTGTGATTTCTACAGAGCTATTAACGAGCTGCAGAATGCTCACCCCGATAGACTGTTTATTATCGCCGGAGATTTCAACCATGCAAATCTCAAAATAGTGCTTTTTAAATTTCATCAGCATGTGGACTTTGTGACGAGGGGCATGAACACGCTGGATCTTGTTTACACAAGATTCCCGGCACGTATTTTGCAGAGCCCTGTCCCCACCTCGGCTACTCAGACCACATCTCTGTTATGCTAATTCCAGCATACAGACCACTCATCAGACACCCTAAACCGGTTCTGAAACAGGTGAAAACCTGGCCAGCAGGAGCCACCTCTGCTCTTCAGGACTGTTTTGAGTGCAGTGACTGGAATACGTTCAGGGAGGCTGCAACCAACGGCGACTTTCAACTTGGAGGAGTACATGACATTAGTGACCAGCTACATTGGCAAGTGCATCAATGACGTGACCGTCTCCAAGATCATCACCACACACTCCAACCAGAAGCCGTGGATGACTATCCTGAAGTTGAGAGACTCCGCCTTCAGAGCTGGGGACAAGACAGCCTTAAAAACAACAAGGGCCAAACTGTCCCGAGCCATCAGAGAGACGAAGCACGCAAACAAGAATCCACGGCCACGGACAGCAGAGATCCCGGGCGCATGTGGCAGGGCATACAGGTGATCATGAACTACAAGACCACATCACCTGCCTGTGACAGTGACGCCTCCCTCCCAGATGCGCTGAATGACTTCTATGCTTGGTTCAAGGCACAGAACAGCATAGTGGTGAGGAAGACCATCCCTCCTCCTCATGACCAGGTGCTCTGTTTTTCCACGGCTGACATGAAGACAACTCTATGCAGAGTTAACCCACAGAAGGAGCAGACAACATTCCTGGCAGAGTGGTCAGGGAATGTGCAGTACAGCGAGTGGAAGTCTCCACTGACATCTTCAACATCTCCCTATTTCCCTGAGCAGTGCCATTGTTCCTACATGCCTCAAGACAATGACCATCGTCACCGTGCCGAAGAAATTTAGTTTTGTGCCTCAATGACTATCATCCCATTGCACTCACACCCATTGTGATGAAAAGCTTCGAGAGGCTCGTCATGAGGCACATCAAGACTCAGCTACCACCCTCATGGACCCCTTGCAGTTTGCGCATCGCCGTAACTGCTCCATGGACGATGCCATCACCATAACCCTCCATCTGGCCCTCACCCACCTGGACAATAAGGACTCATACGCACAAATGCTGTTCATTGACTTCAATTCAGCATTCAACACAATCATCCTTCAGCACCTGATTGAGAAACTGAGCCTGCTGGGCCTGAACACCTCCCTCTGCAACTGGATCCTCGACTTCCTGACTGGGAGACCTCAGTCAGTCCGGCTCGGGAACAGCATCTCCAGCACCACCACGCACAGCACTGGGGCCCCCTTCATACAGAAAGGAGGTGCGATGACTAATGGCCTGGTGTAAAGCCAACAACCTGTCTCTGAACATCGACAAGACTAAGGAGATGGTTTTTGACTTTAGGAGAGCACAGAGTGGCCATGTTCATCGATGGATCCTCTGTGGAGATCATCAAGAGCACCAAATTCCTTGGTGTACATCTGGTGGAGAACCTCACCTGGTCACTCAACACCAGCTCCATCAGCAAGAAAGCCCAACAGCGCCTCTACTTCTTGCGGAGGCTGAGGAAAGCCCCTCTCCCTCCCCCCATCCTGACCATGTTCTACAGAGGGACCATCGAGAGCATCCTGAGCAGCTGAATCACTGCCTGGTTTGGAAATTGCACCATCTCAGATTGCAAGACCTTGCAGCGGATAGTGAGGACAGCTGAGAAGATCATTGAAGTCTCTCTCCCCTCTATCATGGACATGTACACCACATGCTGCATCCGCAAAGCCAAAAGCATTGTGGATGACCCCACACACCCCTCACAGACACTCTTCACCCTCCTGCCATTAGGAAAGAGGTACTGAAGCATTCGGGCCCTCACAACCAGACTGAGTAACAGTTTCTTCCCACAAGCCATCAGGCTCCTCAACACCCAGAACTGAACTATATCCACTTTCTCTCTCTCTCTCACACACACACACACACACACACACACACACACACACACACCTGTGTGAACAGATTCACAATATGTTACTTTTGTTTGCACTACTTCAACTCGCTGCTATAATGATTACTTCTATTTGCACTACGTTTTGCTACTGCATTTTTGCACACTCCACATCATCATGCTGCTTTGTATATGTTTACAAACATATATGTAATTAGTTACCTGGTTTTTACAGTTTCTCAAGTTTGCACATCACATTACATTTTGTTTCGTTGCACATGTTTTTTTGGCGCTATGTGTCCTGTCTTGTGTTGTTTTTTATACTTCCTGTCATTGCACTGTCTTGTCTTGAGAAAGACTCAAGACAAGGCCTTTTGCCCTCCACTCAACAAGTTGGTGGAGCAGGAGAGACTGTACCTGCTGTGCCCACTTCGGGTTCTTGGGATTTACAACTATTGTTCAAGCGCAAGGCATAACTCCTCTCCCTTTTTGTCTACTTTGGTGGCCACAACAAAAGCAATCTGTTCTCCAAGAAGCACATTGTGCTGGGTAGTGGTAGCTATCTCCTAGGCCTATGAGGTGTGCTGTGTGGCTTCACCTCTAGGGATTACAGCTACCTCCACTAGGTGTATCGCCGTTCCCCCAGTATGTTTGTGCTGTGGCAGGTTGGTCCTCTCCGCACACCTGTATCATTTTCTGTAACCTGGACCTGGACCCCACTCCTGTGTCCTTGGTCTTACAGGGCTAATGATGCTCTGCTCATTACTCGTTTGTTCTCTTTCACGACCCGGACAGACATCTCCCGGCATGTGGCGGCATTGGTATTGGCGTTCACATAGCATCAGTTATGACGCAGTGTCAAGTTCCCTTGAAAGGGAACTACAACAGGTTACGTATTTAACCCAGTTCCCTGAAAAGGGGAACCACACCCTGGGCATCCACTCATGCTTCCTTGAGACAAGTAGAAGCTGGAGTAATGTGATGTAGATGCCATTTTAAGGTGTTGCTGGCACGCTCCGCTTCATCACGTGACCTACCTGAGCCAATAAATCGGTTTGATTTCACACAGAGCTTCAGACACAACAGAGCTTCAGCCACAACTCCACATAGAAGCGTTCCCATTGAATCAGACTTCCCTTCACAGGGTACTTACACAGGGTTACATACTTAACCTGGTGTAGTTTCACTGCTAAAAAGCATGTATAGGATCCTCTGGATGAAAGGAATCAATCAATTTGGAAATATCCCCACTGTGGGACGAATAAAGGTTTATCATATCTTATCTTATCTTATCAGGGTACATATAAATTTCCAAAACACCGGATGTATCATGGAGGCTTAGTGTTTAGCAAGTTTGCTTTGGACCTCTTGGGTTGTTAGTTCCTGTCTCCATTCTGTGTGAGTGGAGTTTTCATGTTCTCTTCATGCTTTGGGGTTTTTCTTTCCCTAGTAGTCTACAATGTGAATGGATGTGTGAGTGTGTGTGCCTTTGATGGGTTGGCTCCCTGTGAACCTGTTTAGGATACTGGTATAGAAAATTGATAGATGAATAAATGTACAATAGAACACCACGGAGAACACAGTGGAGAAAATGGGACACCACAGAGGCATTACCAAAAACAGGATGTGTCTCTAAAATTGAAAAGACAAGATGATGAAGTTTGCCAAGAAAGGAGCAGCAGGAATATCTGGTCACTCCCTGGATGTAACAACAATCTCTTCTATTCTGCATGTCTGGTAGGGAAGCACTGGAAGCCTTTTCTCACAGAAAAAACAACAACAATATTCAAACTATTTGTCAAAATGAGCAGATGAGGCTAAAGTGAAACTTTTGGGGCATTAGTCTAAAAGACATATTTGGCTTTATACAAGACAGCTTATCCAACTAAACAAAGAAATAGCTTCAGAACAAGACGATCAATATGTTGCATTGAATCCAGAACCCAGATCTGCTTTTCTGTGTATTTGTATCACCCTTAATATTAATTTTAAGTGAAATAATTGCAGAAATTGTCAGCACCTAATACTGATCTGAGTAGATATTAATCAAAAACAACCCTGTTCACATTGGGAGCAAAGTCAGATTCATGCTTAAAGAGATCCAGCTCATTTTTTTATACTAAAGCTTAAGCAGCACCTCTTTCTGTAGCTAATTGTGAAATCTGACTATCAATATGAAGAAGTTTGGCATTAATGCCTGCTCAAGACTGAATACAGCACTGTGATTTTAAAAATAATGTACAAAATAAGACTCTCTTTGAGTTAATGACCTTGATCATAAAAAAAAAAATTTACTGAAATTTTGAAGGTAACCCACCTCCCAATATCTGCTATCAGTGCGAGCAAATGCTACAGTGATACTGGCTGGAGTACTGGCTGGAGTTAAATACAATTATAGTATATAATACGTCATGCTTCTTTGTATATCATACTTCATTCATATCATTGTTATGAAATGACATTTATGAAAATCTGGAGGCATTTTTACAAAGCGGGTAGCATTTCATTTTAGATATATGTTTGATTATCATTTCATGCTGTTTTTTAACATACCTTCAATTGCTCCTGTTAGACAACACAGTTGCTATGGAGATGGTCGAGTTTGCCTGCTTTTCCCTTTGCTTTTTTGATGACTTTCTGCCTCACTAATCCAGTTACAGCACATGACTGCATACTGTCAGAACCAAGACAAAGACTCACAGTAGAGCACAACTGCACTGATAAATAGTTCATGCCTCATATGTGCATGCTGAAAACTTGAACAACGCTGCTGCCATCTTCTCCTTCCTTATTCGTAAGATCAAAATAATGGCCTTGGGGTGTTTTGGAAATCATGAAAGGATGCAAGCCACATCCAAACACAAAACTGGGACACACATGCAGATAACAGAAACAGGATCAATCTGATTTACTGGGAAAAAAGTATCACTTTGGATTTAGATTTAAAGACACGATAGGTTTGGATAACATGATAAATGTTTAAATAATTTTTTCACAACTTCTACAGCTTTTACAAGAGAGGCAGGTGGGAACATGAGGCTAATATAAACTCACGGTGCAAAAAAAAGTAAAGTAAAAAAAAAATGTATATAAAGGTCACTGATGGTTGTAATATGTCATTATGTATGATAAGGATGCATTTTCATTCATTTTAACAGTGGTTAATTGAGTGACCATAATGTGGAAGGTATGAATGATAAATAATGTTACAGTATTTTAAGTTTCATATTCAAATCTCTGTGGTACTTTGGAGGCCTGTGGGATGGGGGACAAATCCCTAATGCAAAACAACCCCCATTATAAAAATAAAGAACACTTAAAATGCAGGTGAGATTCCATAAGGTGCCAGAGGACACTAATACACATTAATCCACCCAACGGGTTTTCTTCCCTCAACTGCACAGCCGATAAGTCAGTCATTCAGTAATAGGAGTCCTCGATGGAATACATGTGTGGAAAGCAATCATAGCACTTTCATTTCATATTCTGATCACTTGTTTGTTCATGGAATGCAATAACTGAAGTAGACATTGCTTAAAATGCTGAGGAAAATAAAGTAAAAAAAAACAGCCAAGTCAAAAGTCATGGAATCATATTCATGAAAACAAGTTACACCTTGAAATAAGCTGCATACTAATGATTATAATGAACATGTCATTTTTATTAGTGTCCAAGAATTATTTTGTAATGAAATTCTGTTTTTTTTTTTGTTTTCTTTTGTTTTCAGTTGTAACTCCTTTCATCAAAATGTTGAACTTTTTTCACTCTTTTCTACATTACCCACAATGCCATTTGACTACCCACTGATAGTGGTACAAGTAGGAACTAGCCTTTTTGTCTTAGCCTACTAGTCCTCAATAGTGCAGCAGTGATTTAGCCTTTTAGTTTGTGCAGCTCTATCATCTCCCCATCTGTACATATTTCTCAAAAGAGATCAGGTCTCAAAGTTTCAACATTTATGCTAATTCCCTGATCATCATGCTAACACACCTGATCCCACATCTAAGCAGATACCCTTGGGATCAGACTGTTTGAAAACCCTGAATCTAAGGGAACACATTCAAACATTTAAAATGTGATAACTTCACTTTGAGATTGGTTGAGATACATATATAATTAAAGGAAATTCTGCAGTTTTCAAAACTTCATATAGTAAAAAATGTCAAAATCACACCCTATGATATTTTTTTTCCAGGCCATTATGGACAGGCCATTCTTTTTTTTGGTGTTAGAAAAAAAGCCAACACAGAACATTACTTTGAGATATACAAAAAACAAGGACATTTTTGAAAATTAACATTTGCCAAATGATACCTGCCCTTACAGATGAGCTGTCCATCACCTTGCTCAAACTCTCCCTTAGAGTAAAAGAGAATTCATTGGTTACATGGTCGCATTCTTTCATGGAAAGACTGCAGCATCAACAACAAAGGTTTTGTCTGTAAATGTGGAGTGACATATAGCCCAGTAATTCCAGATTGCATCAAGCAACATGTAACAACAAGTAGCTTTTAAACAACAACAGCCCAGTGCACCTGCAATCAATGGTTTCTGTGAAAGAGGCCACATAATTTGGCCATTTTAGCAGACTGTGGAGCTTTGTCTCTGGAAACGTTCTGTTGTAAAATAATGAACTCACCTGTGGTGTCACTTTAGCCAAAGACTCCTTGGGATTGCTGTCTTGCTTCACTCTCACTCTAATGCTTGTGGACCAGCATTTAGCAGTAGCTACCAATATAGTTTGCTTGTTTTTTTTATGATGTATATTTAGTCACACAGAATGAAAACAGTATAAACATACACAATTTTTACATAGCTTGTACTCTGTGTCTGTTGAAGGCATAGATGCATAGGTTATTGATTCCCATTTTGGATACCATGTTGGTAAAGCCATGACAGCATGAACAGTGTAACAGACAACTGCACAAGTTTGCTCTTTTTAGATTTTAAGTCACACTCTTAAAACACTAATGCACAATGCAAAACAGGGTCATTTCTCCTTTGTTTACCATTTTACATGAGCAGTTCAAAATCACATTTTTATTTTCTTTTTACATCAAAAACAAAGGCTCTATTTTAAGGAAAAGGGGAAATAGCACTAGTTTGCAAAAATGATTCCTGTACTTGTACTACAGCAAAGCAACCTTATGTGGTCTTCTACTGTTTTAACCTCAGTCCATCTGCCTCAGAGTTTCTGACATGTTTCTTTGTTTTAAATGGTTGTGATGTATGGTTGCTTGAGTTTTTAATTAATATGTACTCTTTTCCTTGTCATTCGTACATGAAGCATACTTGAAGCCCCAACCTTCTGATGAGTAGCTGTGAGCTTTCACTATCAAGCTACCACTAGCCCCTAGATGCTGTGAAGATTAGTTATAAAAAGAATCCCACTTGACATGTTGCCCTAATGGTTGACAGAAATGGTATTGGAGCTGGTTACATAATTGCACTTTTTGAGCATATTCTTGCTGCAGAAGTTGCATGAAAACAGAACTTGTGACCTCTGTATTCCCCCAGGCTGTGGAAATCTCATCCAACGCTACACAACCGTAGCAATGTAGTTATGTTAAAGTCTTTTGGGTAAATGTATTGTTGAAATACCACAGTGCAAATACCCCAATCCGGCAGCAGCAGATCATCAGCAGCACCCAAATCAAAGGAAAATAATCGGAGTCAATAAAATGAAAACTGGCATATAAATAAATCCTACTTATTCTCCAGAAGAAATACATTTTTCATTCTGGCAAAAAGACAAGAATCTGACCTCACTGTTGATCTTGTGCATCGATTTTTACCATAAAATATATGAGAACACTTCACCATCTTTTAAGAGCCCTTCAAACTGTATCACTGGAGCTTGAATGAGTTTCCACTCTCAGAATATTTGGCCCAAACCAGATCACAGAGAATATAAGCAGAAGAAGTGGCAAAATCAATGTGTATATGAATAATCAATCAATATTGTAAAGGCACACATATTGTATACATGTAACATATCTTTTTTTCCTAAGTAGACTAAGAAATTTTACCCCTTCAAACTGCCAAAAATGTCCACATTTCCATATGTTAATAGCCCTTACACTCAAAGTCTATTCAGCCATGGAAAACAGGTGACAGTTATACAACAGGCCGTGTTTTTGACAGACCTCAGGAGAAAAAAAAAAAGCCTTATATTTTCAAAAATGTCAGTTATCTGACTCTCATATTGAACACTTGTCAGCTTTATACTTCTTTCACTCTGAAGATTCAAGTAGTCTAAATAGAGACTTATGGAATCATAACATTGTTGTCTTAATGTCAAGGAAACTATGAATGCAAGTCCAGGTCAGTTAATTAGGAACAGATCAAAACTTTAGGAACAGTTGCAGCGGACAAATCCAAATCCAAATTAATCAAAGGCTGAGTTGGAACAGACACTAGTCAGTCAATTAGTTAACAGGTCAAATCAGGGTAAGAAAAATCATGGTCAAAAAGGCAGAAATACAAAAAAAAACACACACAAAAAAAACAGGTAGTCTAGATCAAGCAGAAATACTCTGTAACATCATGGACACAGAAGAACTGAACAAAAAAAGATTATTTTGCAAAGGACAACTAAGTTCAGAGAGGTTTAAAAACAAACATACTCAATTAAAGACAGGTGAAAACAATTAAAAGGATAGTGATTGGGAAGGCTGAGGTGAACTATGTGAAAAAGAGTCCATGACATCTGCGGGTGTGACACTTACATTGTCTGTCTGTCTGTCTGTCTGTCTGTCTATCTATCTATCTATCTATCTATCTATCTATCTATCTATCCATCCATCCATCCATCCATCCATCCATCCAGCCAGCGGTTTTGGTACACCCCTCCAAATCATTGAATTCAGGTGATGTTTTTCAGGGGTTGCACTTGGCCCCTTAGTTCCAGTGAAAGGAACTCTTAATGCTTCAGCATACCAAGACATTTTGGACAATTTGATGCTCCCAATTTTGGGGATGGCCCCTTCCTGGTCCAACATGACTGCGCACCAGTGCACAAGGCAAGGTCCATAAAGATATGGATGAGCAAGTTTGGTGTGGAGGAACTTGACTGGCCTGCACAGGGTTCTGAACTCAACCCGATAGAACACCTTTTGGATGAATTTGAGCAGAGACTGCGAGCCAGGCCTTCTTATACAACATCAGTGCCTGACCTCTCAAATGTGCTTCTAGAGGAATGGTCAAAAATTCTCATAAACACACTCCTACACCTTGTGGAAAGAGTTTGTCGGAACTCAGAGTCCCCTCCGAGTGGACATATCGCAGGGTGAATGTTGAGTTGTATCTATTTCCCCTTAGTTTTCCATGATCAATTAACTCAGTAAATTTATAAAAATGAAACTCAGTAAACTACCAAAACTTAGCCAAAATAATGAGTGGTCAATCTGCAGATGGGAAGAAGCAAATTCTTTATTCAGTAAGACACACCTGTCAGATGTTCTTTACTGAAGAGAGCAGCTGGTCCGAAGAACTTTGAAAAATTCCCTACTATTTATACACGTTTATTCCAGTTCAGTTTTAACATTTCCTCCCCTTCATTTGAGCCCCTCCTTACCTAATTTGCATACATACATATCGGTGGCCTTCTTCAGCTATCTCTTCAGAACGTCTTGACCTCTCACCTAGTTCTTTGATTCTTTGAACACGATGTTCTTTTCACCTCCTTGTGACTTCTGACATAATATTGACTTTTCCTAGATGTTTGCAAGTTTTGCACATTGCAAAGTCAGCATTATGATTCCCTGTTCTTCCGCATTTTATTCATAGCACGGTGCAAAGCAAGTTATTTCAAACCATACTGTCTAGTTTTGTTTCCTCCTGTCTAGTTTTTATTTTTGCCTTTAAGCTTTTAAGCGTTTCATAACCTGCATTTTAAGATTAAATAACCTGCGTTTTAAGGTTAAACAACCACATGATATTCACCTTATTCATCCAATTTTCCATTAGCTCAATTGGCCGGTCAGCCAATCCAATGATCCCATTGGACAGCCTGACCGACTAAACTGCAACTTTAAGCTCCAATGGTTTTCACTAAATGTCTTTTCTCTCTTTTTCCAATCTCAGCATGGTTACTGTTATTATATTCTATTTATATAATTTTATTATTACTGCATATACATACTATCAGAGGTTATACTATACTGATACTATACTGATATACTATACTATACTATACTATACTGTCATAAGCTTACCCGTTAGATAGATGATAGGATAATAGATACCACTGCTCTTAAATGAGTTATTACTACTTTGAAGATAAGCATGAATTTCCCCTACATATTGCTATTTTAAAAATAAGCATTTATCATTAAATTTACCTGACATCACTGTCAACTTTGTTTGACTTTAGACCTTCACGCTGACCCTACAGATCTTACAGATCATCTTGACCTCGCAGTTGATACCTTTTATCACGAGTCTGTGTCAGTCTGTGTAAGTCCATGTCTCCAAGCCATTGATATATTATTAAATGATTATTTTTAGTTAGTTGCACTTCTTTTTTTTTTGCAAGACAATATGCAAGTTTTTCCATTGTACTGATCTGTCTGCACTTGTTTTTATGTTACAGATAACACTGTCTAGGCTTTGAGCCTTTAAGCATTATCATTTTATTTTATTTTATGCCTTTATTTTATTTTACTTTAAGCTAAGCCTGATGTTTACGAAGATTACATAATCACTTGATATGCTATGCTATTATACTAGCACATTAATACTTACGGTTATGCTTGATTATCATAATTTTGCCTCAAGCAAAGCCTGCTCTTAAGTTATAATTGAATACTATAAGAATATACTATTTAAAGCAGAGTATTGTTTTGTTAAAAGTAAGCATAAAAGTAAATTTGAAATTTCTCCGACAAGTTGAAGCTGTTATAGCTTCGGCAGCCAACTCCATACTATATATTATAAATTGTAAAATAATTGTTCAGCAAAGCAAGACAGGACTAAAGTTAAATTCACACATGCAGTGATTTGTATATAAATCACCATATATGCATCATATCATAGAAGATAAAAAAGAAGCAGTTGCAGTTGATATCATGGTTCATCCTCTTCACCTGATACATTTCCCCATAAACATCCTCCAGAAATGTGATATGAACTAGACTTGAGATGATAGCCTTAGGCATGAGGTCCATGGCCATGGCTTCTTATCGATGTGGCAGCACTGTCTATAGTTCCACCCTAGAGGTGTCCTCTTCCACAACAAAGGTTCCTAATGGTTGGCAGAAATGGTGTTGAAGTGATCTAGTAGTCCCCACTACATAGTTGCACTTTTTAAGCAGATTCTGTGCTGTAGTAGTTGCATCAAAACAGAACTTGTGACCTCTGTGCTCCCTCAGGCCACGTCAAAGTCAAGCTGATGCAGTACATGGTGAAATGAAACAACGTTCCTCCTGGAACAGAGGTGCTACACATAACAAAACAAAAACAAAGTACAGGGTGACGCGGACAAACATGAAGTTAAACTAAGGTGCAGAATTTCTTTTTAAACTAAACATACAACATAAGTGCAGGGAATGACGAGACAGTGCAGACAAACAAGCCGCATAACGCCGACTTGTGCAAAAGAAAAAGAACAGTGTTGTACAGTGAGTGCAAGAATAGCAGCAGAGATAGTTATCACAGTTATAATATTTAGAATTATAGTGCAAATATTAAAATGACGTGTGCATGTAGACAATATTAGGTGTGTGTGTCTGTGAGTTCTGATTCAGTTCAGTTCTCAGTTCAGAGTGTGTGTGTGTGTGTGTGTGTGTCCATGTTCCTCAATTTAGTTCAGTTCTCTGTTCAACAGTTGTTGTTCAGTTGTTCAACAGTCTTGTTGTGAGGGCCCGAATGCTTCTGTACCTCTTTCCAGATGGCAGGAGGGTGAAGAGTGTGTGTGGGGGTGTGTGGGGTCATCCACAATGTTGTTGGCTTTGCGGATGCAGTGTACAGTGTACATGTCTGTGATAGAGGGAAGAGAGACTCCGATGATCTTCTCAGCTGTCCTCACTATCCTCTACAGGGTCTTGTGATCCGAGGCGGTGCAATTCCCAAACTAGGCAGTGATGCAGCTGCTCAGGATGCTCTCGATGGTCTCTCTGTAGAAGGTGGTCAGGATGAGAGGTGGAAGATGAGCCTTCCTCAGCTTTCGCAGGAAGTAGAGACGCTGCTGGGCTTTCTTGGTGATGGAGCTGGTGTTGAGCAAACAGGCAAGGTCCTCCGCCAGGTTAACACCGAGGAATTTGGTGCTCTTGACGATCTCCACGTTGGACCCGTTGATGTTCAGTGGAGAATGGTCGCTCTGTGCTCTCCTGAAGTCAACAACCATCTCTTTCGTTTTCTCCATGTTCAAAGACATGTTGTTGTCTTTACACCAGGCTGTTAGCCTCTGCATCTCCTATCTGTATGCTGACTCGTCGTTCTTGCTGATGAGACCCACCACGATCGTGTCAACTTAATGATGTAGTTGGAGCTGTGCATTGCTGCACAGTCGTGAGTCAGCAGGGTGAACAGCAGTGGACTGAGCACGCAGCCCTGAGGAGCTCCAGTGTTCAGTGTGGTGGCGCTGGAGGTACTGTTCCCGATCAGGACTGACTGAGGTCTCCCAGTTAGGAAGTCCAGGATCCAGTTGCAGAGGGAGGTGTTGATGCCCAGCAGGATCAGCTTCTCGGTCAGGTGCTGAGGAATGATCATGTTGAATGCTGAACTGAAGTCAATGAACAGCATTCGTACATAGAAGAAGTTGCTTTCGGCTGCTCCCTGTTCGGGGTCGCCACAGCGGACCAACTGGTTCGCACAACAACTTGGCACAGGTTTTACGCCGGATGCCCTTCCTGACGCAACCCTCCCATTTTTCCCGGGCTTGGGACCGGCACTGCATCCAGTGGCTGGGGTTGGGGCATTGGCTGGGAAACAGCATTCGTACATAAGTGTCCTTATTTTCCAGGTGTGTGAGGGACAGATGGAGAGTTGTACTGATGGCATAGTTTGTGGAGCGATTTGGACGATACGGAAACTGCATGGGGTCTAGTAATGGTGGCAGTAGGTCCTTGATTTGCCTCATGAAAAGCCTCTCGAAGCACTTCATGATGATGGGTGTGAGTGCAGTGGGACGGTATTCATTGAGACAGGAAACTGGAGACTTCTTCGGCACGAGGATGATGGTGGTGGTCTTTAGGCATGTTGGGAGGACGGCGCTGCTCAGGGAGATGTTGAAGATGTCAGTGAAGACATCTGCTAGCTGTTTTGCACATTACCTGAGCACTCTGCCAGGAATGTTGTCTGGCCGGCAGTTTTCCGTGGGTTAACTCTGCATAGAGTTTTCCTCACGTCGGCCGTGGTGAGACAGAGCACCTGGTCCTCTGGAGGAGGGATGGTCTTCCTCGCCGTCACGTCATTCTGTGCCTCAAACCGAGCGTAGAAACTGTTCAGCGCATCTGGAAGGGAGGCATCACTATCACAGGCAGGTGGAGCTGGCCTGTAGTTGGTGATGGACTGGATGCCTTGCCACATACGCCGAGTGTCACCGCTGCTCTGGAAGTGGCCGTGGATTCTCTGGGAGTGTGTACGCTTTGTCTCCCTGATAGCTCGAGACAGTTTAGCCCGTGCTGTTCTTAGGGCATCCTTGTCTCCAGCTCTGAAGGCAGAGTCCCTGGATTTTAGCACCGCACTTTTGCGGTCATCCACGGCTTCTGGTTGGAGCATGTGGTGATGGATTTGGAGATGGTCATGTCATCGATGCACTTGCTGACGTAGCTGATCACTGATGACGTATATTCCTCCAAATCTGTGGTATCGCCATTGGTTGCAGCCTCCCTGAACATGTCCCAGTCAGTGCACACAACAGTCCTGAAGAGCAGAGATGGCTCCTTCTGGCCAGGTTTTAACCAGTTTCAGAACCGGTTTAGAGCGTCTGACATGGGGTCTGTATGCTGGAATCAACATAACAGAGATGTGGTCTGAGTAGCCGAGGTGGGGGCGGGGCTCTGCGTGATACGCGCCGGGAATGTTTGTGTAAACAAGATCCAGCGTGTTCACTCCTATGGTTGCAAAGTTCACATGCTGATGGAATTTAGGGAGAACAGACTTGAGATTTGCATGATTGAAATCTCCGGCGATAATAAACAGTTCGTCGGGGTGCGCATTCTGCAGCTCACTAATAGCTCCGTAGAGCTCACACAGAGCCTCTTTAGCATTAGCGCTGGGGGGAATGTACACTCCGACAATGAATACGGTCGTGAATTCCCATGGTAAATAATATGGTCTGCATCTAACAGTCACAAACTCCTGGCTGTGGAAATCTCATCCAACTCTACATAACTGTCATAGTGTAGTTATTTAAAGTCTTATGGGTAAATGTATTGTTGAATTACCACAGTGCAGATACCCCAATCCAGCAGCAGCAGATCAGCAGCAGCACCCAAATCAAAAGGAAATAATAAATGAATAAACAATAAAATGAAAACTGGCATATAAATAAATCCTACTTATTCTCCAGAAGAAATACATTTTCCATTCTGGCAAAAAGACAAGAATCTGACCTGACTGTTGATCTTGTGTATTGATTTTTGCCATGAACTATATGAGAACACTTCACCATCTTTTAAGAGGCCTTCAAACTGTATCAATGGAGCTTGAATGAGTTTCCACTCTCAGAATGTTTGGCCCAAACCAGATCACAGAGAATACATGCAGATGAAGTGGCAAAAATACTGTTTATCCATAAACTCTTTTTTTTTTTTTGTCTGTGTGAATCTCCAGGCACAGACTCACACTGCATCAAGTCATGCAACATTTTCTGGAGACTACAGTGCAACTTCACAATGTAACATGGGAACTGGCTGTTGTCTGTTAGTTGGCACTGAGCTAACTGGCCCCTTGTTCTGGACCAACAAGCACATAAACACCTTCCTGTCTGCATAAGAAACAGGGGAGTACGATTGGGTAAAATAAGAAATTCTCACAAACAATGGAGTTGCCATGACAGTGGGTTTATGCCAGTGCATGTAAATGTTGGTATATCCACTGAGCAGCAGATATGGATATCATTGAACATTTTTAAATTCATTTATTAATTTTTTGAGGTTATTATATAAAGTTAAGAATTAGTCAAATTATGAGGACTTGTAATGTGCATGCAATCCCTGGTGACCATGAGGTAATACACACACACACACACACACACACACACACCCCAACATTGCTGCTAATATATACAATTTGTTTTTTATACAGATTAATTATTTGATTAATGTGATGCAAGTTATCAATTAATATTTCTTAAGAAATAATCTTGACTTACTAAATAACTAAACTACAAAAGAGACCTCTTCCTCATTTGTAAGTCTGCTAACTAAATAAATGCGAATGTAATGTAACATACACCAGAAACTGAAGAAATAAATGATAATGCTGATTCATTTAAACAAATACTTTAATATATTGGAATTTTTTTATTAATGTCATGGTACAGCATAACTGAATCAACTAAACTGAGTACAGTCTATATGAAAATGGTGAATTTAAAGGAGAATAATAAGCTGTTTTTACATCTTATGGGAAATATTCAATATGTAGAATTGACATTTCATTTCACAGAGGTAGTAATGTTATAACTTTTTATAAGCTTCACAAACTTGTACAGTGGTGTGAAAAAGTGTTGGCCCCCTTCCTGATTTCTTATTTTTTTGCATGTTTGTCACACTTTAATGTTTCAGATAATCAAACACATTTAAATATTAGTCAAAGATAACACATCATGCAGTTTTTAAATGAAGGTTTTTATTATTAAGGGAAAACAAAATCCAAAACTACATGGCCCTGTGTGAAAAAGTGTTTGCCCCCTAAGCCTAATAACTGGTTGGGCCACCCTTAGCAGCAACAACTGCAATCAAGCGTTTTCCATAACTTGCAATGAGTCTGTTACAGTGCTGTGGAGGAATTTTGGCCCACTCATCTTTGCAGAATTGTTGTAATTCAGCCACATTGGAGGGTTTTCGAGCATGAACCACCTTTTTAAGGTCATGCCACAGCATCTCAATCGGATTATGGTCAGGACTTTGACTAGGCCACTCCAAAGTCTTCATTTTGTTTTTCTTCAGCCATTCAGAGGTGGACTTGCTGGTGTGTTTTGGATCATTGTCCTGCTGCAGAACCCAAGTTCACTTCAGCTTGAGGTCACAAACAGATGGCCGGACATTCTCCTTCAGGATTTTTTGGTAGACAGCAGAATTCATGGTTCCATTTATCACAGCAAGTCTTCCAGGTCCTGAAGCAGCAAAACAGCCCCAGACCATCACACTACCACCACCATATTTTACTGTTGGTATGATGTTCTTTTTCTGAAATGCGCTGTTACTTTTACGCCAGACGTAATGGGACACAGACCTTCCAAAAAGTTCCATTTTTGTCTCGTCAGTCCACAGAGTATTTTCCCAAAAGTCTTGGGGATCTTCAAGATGTTTTCTGGCAAAACTGAGACGAGCCTTTATGTTCTTTTTGCTCAGCAGCGGTTTTCGTCTTGGAACTCTGCCATGCAAACCATTTTTGCCCAGTCTCTTTCTTATGGTGGAGTCATCAACACTCACCTTAACTGAGGCAAGTGAGGCCTGCAGTTCTTTGGATGTTGTTGTGGGGTCTTTTGTGACCTCCTGGATGAGTTGTCACTGCTCTCTTGGGGTAATTTTGGTCAGCCGGCCACTCCTGGGAAGGTTCTCCACTGTTCCATGTTTTTGCCATTTGTAGATAATGGCTCTCACTGTGGTTCACGGCAGTCCCAAAGCTTTAGAAATGGCTTTATAACCTTTTCCAGACTGATAGATCTCAATTACTTTCTTTCTCATTTGTTTTTTTTTTTTAATTTCTTTGGATCTCGGCATGATGTCTAGCTTTTGAGAATCTTTTGGTCTACTTCACTTTGTCAGGCAGGTCCTATTTAAGTGAGTTCTTGATTGCGAACAGGTGTGGCAGTAATCAGGCCTGGGTGTGGCTATAGAAATTGAACTCAGGTGTGATAAACTACAGTTAAGTTATGTTCACACAGGGCCATGCAGTTTTGGATTTTGTTTTCCCTTAATAATAAAAACCTTCATTTAAAAACTGCATGATGTGTTTACTTGTGTTATCTTTGACTAATATTTAAATGTGTTTGATTATCAGAAACATTAAAGTGTGACTTCTTCTTCTTCTTCTTTCGGCTTTTCCCTTCAGGGGTCGCCACAGCGAATCATCTCTCTCCACCTATCCCTATCTTCTGCATCCTCAACACTTGCACCCACTAGCTTCATATCCTCATTTATTCCATCCATATACCTCCTCTTTGGCCTTCCTCTTTGCCTCCTGCCTGGCAGCCCCATGTCCAACATTCTCCTACCAATATACTCACTGTCCCTCCTCTGAACATGTCCAAACCATCTTAATCTGGCCTCCCTAACTTTGTCCCCCAAACGTCCAACATGGGCTGTCCCTCTGATGTACTCATTCCTAATCCTGTCCAATCTTGTCACTCCCAAAGAGAACCTCAACATCTTCAGCTCTGCTACCTCTAGCTCTGACTCCTGTCTCTTCCTCAGTGACACTGTCTCTAAACCATACAGCATGGCCGGTCTCACCACTGTCCTGTACACCTTCCCCTTGATTCTCGCTGATATTTTCTGATCACACAGAACTCCCGACACCTTTCTCCACCCATTCCAACCTGCCTGCACTCGCTTCTTTACCTCTTTCCCACACTCTCCATTACTCTGGACTGTTGACCCCAAGTACTTAAACTCCTGTACCTTCTTCACCTCTTCACCCTGTAACCTTACTGTTCCACTTCCCTCCCTTTCATTCACACACATGTACTCAGTCTTACTACGACTGACCTTCATTCCTCTTCTCTCCAGCGCAAACCTCCACCTCTCCAGGTTTTCCTCCACCTGCTCCCTGCTCTCACTACAGATCACAATGTCATCTGCAAACATCATTGTCCAAGGAGACTCCTGTCTGACCTCCTCTGACAACTGGTCCATCACTATAGCAAACAGGAAGGGGCTCAGAGCCGATCCCTGATGCAGTCCCACCTCCACATTGAACTCCTCTGTCTGACCTACAGCACACCTCACCACTGTCCTGCTCCTCTCATACATGTCCTGCACCACTCTGACATACTTCTCCGCTACTCCTGACTTCCTCATACAGTACCACAGCTCTTCTCTTGGCACCCTGTCATATGCTTTCTCCAAGTCTACAAACACACAGTGCAACTCCTTCTGACCATCCCTATACTTCTCCATCAAAATCCTCAGAGCAAAAATTGCATCCGTTGTGCTCTTTCTGGGCATGAAGCCATACTGCTGCTCACAAATGTCCACTACCTTCCTTAACCTAGCTTCCACTACTCTTTCCCATACCTTCATTGTATGGCTCATCAATTTTATCCCCCTATAGTTACTGCAACTCTGCACGTCACCCTTATTCTTAAAGATCGGCACTAACACACTTCTTCTCCATTCCTCAGGCATCCTCTCACTCTCTAAAACCCTGTTGAACAAATTAGCTAAAAATTCCACTGCTGCCTCTCCCAGACACTTCCAGACCTCCACCGGGATGTCATCAGGACCAACTGCCTTCCCACTTTTCATCCTCTTCAAAGCCTTCCTGACTTCATCCTTTCTAATCTTATCTACTTTCTGTTCCACAGAGTTCACCCCTTCTACTCTTTTTTCCCTCTCATTTTCCTCATTCATCAGCTCCTCAAAGTATTCCTTCCATCTCCTCTGTACACTCTCCTCACTTGTGAGCACCCTTCCATCTCTATCCTTAATAACTCTAACTTGCTGCACATCCTTCCCATCTCGATCCCTCTGCCTAGCTAACCTGTACAAGTCCTTCTCTCCTTCTCTAGTGTCTAACCTAGTGTACAACTCTTCATATGCCTTCTGCTTGGCCTTAGACACCTCCCTCTTCACTCTGCGCTGTAACTCCTTGTATTCCTGTCTATTCTCTTCAGTCCTGTCCATGTCCCACTTCTTCTTGGCTAACCTTTTCCTCTGGATACTATCCTGAACTTCCTCATTCCACCACCAAGTCTCCTTATCTTCTTTCCTCCTTCCAGATGACACACCCAGCACCTTTCTCCCTGTCTCCCTGATCACTTCTGCTGTAGTTTCCCAGTCATCTGGCAGCACTACCTGACCACCCAGAGCCTGCCTCAACTTCTGTCTAAATTCCTCACAACATTCCTCCTTTTTCAGCTTCCACCACTTGGTTTTCTTCTCTATCTTTGACCTCTTCGTCTTACAGACCATCAAAGTCATCCTACACACCACCATCCTATGCTGTCTGGCTACACTCTCTCCCACTACCACTTTACAGTCACTAATCTCTTTCAGATTGCCTCTTCTACATAGAATGTAGTCTACCTGTGTGCTCCTACCTCCACTCTTGTAAGTCACTCTATGCTCCTCCCTCTTCTGAAAATAAGTGTTAACCACACCCATGTCCATCCTCTTAGCAAAGTCCACTACCATCTGTCCTTCCAGGTTCCTTTCCTTAACTCCAAACTTGCCCATCACCTCCTCATCACCTGTGTTCCCCTCGCCAACATGTCCATTAAAATCCGCTCCTATCACCACTCTCTCACCCGTGGGAATACTCTCCATCACCTCATCTAATTCACTCCAGAATCTCTCTTTCTCCTCTAACTCACAACCTACCTGTGGGGCATAACCACTAACCACATTCAACATAACCCCTTCAATCTCTAACTTCAGACTCATCACCCTGTCTGACACTCTCTTCACCTCCAGAACATTCCTCACAAACTCCTCCTTCAGGACCACACCTACCCCATTTCTCTTACTATCCACACCATAATAAAACAGCTTGAATCCTGCTCCTATACTACGAGCCTTGCTACCCTTCCACCTGGTCTCCTGTACACACAGTATATCCACCTTCCTTCTCTCCATCACATCAGCCAGCTCTCTACCTTTTCCTGTCATAGTACCAACATTCAGAGTTCCTATTCTCAGTCCTACACTCTTACCTTTCCTCTTCTCTCTCTGTCTGTGCACTCTCCTCCCTCCTCTACTTCTTCGACCAACAGTAGCCCAATTTCCACCGGCGCCCTGTAGGTCAACGGCGCCGATGGCGGTCGTTGTTAACCCGGGCCTCGACCGATCCGGTATGAAATTCGTACTGACGATTCGCATGGTTGAATTTGGCAATGTTTTACGCCGGATGCCCTTCCTGACGCAACCCTCTCTATTTATCCGGGCTTGGGACCGGCACAGAAGTCACTGGACTGTGACCCCCATGGCTAGATTAGAAACATTAAAGTGTGACAAACATGCAAAAAAATAAGAAATCAGGAAGGGGTCCAACACTTTTTCACACCACTGTAGATGTAGATTTTTTTCAGATTTTCTCGCTTTTCAGGGCATTACTGTCCAGACAATTGGTGTGTCCGCACAGTGATTTTTGCTGTCAGGATTCTTTCAATGGTGCTCCTGTAGAACAAGGAGATGACAATCTAAAGTATCTCAGGCTTCTTCACAACCATCTTGGTGTTTGCAAACCAAGTTAAGTCTTTGATTATCCAGACTCCCAGATATATGAAATGTGGGTCTCTCGTCATAAGTGTCCTGATGATTGAGAGAATGATGCAGACAGAAGGCAAAAGGTCCAAGAGTCGTCTCTCCGGTGTTAAACATGATAAAGCTAGAGGGAAAAGAAACAATTTGGCTTTAGTTTTCCACCACTTTGAATCATATAGAGAGGGATACACACACCAAAATAGTTTAGTAATGTTTACCTTAGAACACTTGCAGGGAGGTTCACCATTTGAGCAGGCACTTCATACAGCTTTTCATTTCCTCCCAGGTCTTGCTTCAGAAGGTGTTTTCATTGTTGATGGACTTTAATTCATGTCTTCTGAAGCAGGAGAACCTGTAATGGAGGGCACAAATGCAATGCAAAGCAGATCAAACATAGAAAAATAGGACTGGATATAACTAAGGGCTTTTTCACAATGCACTCTACACCCAGAATCAATTCTCAGTTTGTCTTGGTTTAAAAAAATGCAGGTTTTATTTAATATTTACAAATTTCGTTTTAAATGAGGATCAGCTTCATGAAATGTGAAACAGCTTCTAAATACAATGATGGACATGTCAGGATTTGTTGAAGTGAGTCCCAGTATCACCAGTTTCGATCAGGGTTGTTTCTCTATAAAAAGTTCTCACAATCCATAAAATATACCAACCTCTCAGAGCAGACAGTCACTGTTACGGGTAGCAGGGCTGAGGGTGAACCACTAGGGGGCCCTCAGTAGGGGTTGTCATGTTATGTTTGTTTATGTTTATGTTTTGGCCATGTGTGTGTTTAAGCCCCGCCCTAGCCTAATGTGTGTTCCTGCCCCTGATCACCTGTTCCCAATGTTTCCCTGATTATGTTCTCTATTTATAGTCCTGTCTGTGTCATCATTATTTGCTAGTCCTCGTTCGTATGTAGGCCGAAGTGGTGTCGCGGTTTTTGTTTCATGTCATGTCACGTGTGTTATGTTTAATAAACCCCTTTTTGTTTCACGGAAGCTTCGCGTTGGGTCTGTTATATCCAGCCGGACACCGCCGGTTGTAACAGAAGGACTAGCCCAAACTGAACAGATCCAGCGCGAAGCTTCAGCGAGAAGGTTAGTTTTTTCGTTTCCGAGTTTTATTGTTTTGCTTGGTTTTTCGTTTTGCGCTCCGGTTCGGAGTGGTGTTTTTCGGGGGGGTTTTTTGTTGATTCCGCCCCTCTCTCCGCCCGTGGTTAGGGAAAGGAGGAGGGATTCGGCAGAAAATTTAGATTTTGGAGGATTTTTGATTTTTCTCGCTCCGTTCATGTTCCCGTGGGGGCATCGCCCCACGATGTAGCTTCCGTGGGGGGCGTGGCCCCGTTTTTATCCTGCGGAGGAGAGTTCCGGCCAAGGGCCGGAGTTTCAAGTTTTTGTTTCCGGCTCTCGCTCTGCCTAGGTTCCGGTGGGGGGCGTCGCCCCACGATGTAGCTTCCGTGGGGGGCGTTGCCCCAATGTTCGCCAGCAGAGGAGAGTTCCGGCCAGGGCCCCGGACCTTGAACTTTTTTTTTTTTTTTTTTAACTGTTTTGTTTGCTCCGACTCTCGCTCCGCCCATGTTCCTGTGGGGGGTGTCGCCCCATGATGTAGCTTCCGTGGGGGCGCTGCCCCACCTGTTGCCAGCGGAGGAGAGTTCTGGCAGCACCTTGCTCCCACCCTCCCGCCCCTTGGGGAGTTCCAGACCCCAGCGATACGGACATCATCGCCCCGGAGCCGTCGTTCGTCGGTGGACGTCGCTCGGTGCGAGTGCTTGGCGGTGGACGTCGCTCGGCGCTGCAGCTCGGCGGTGGATGTCGCTTGGCCCTGCTGCTCGGCTGTGGACGTCGTTCGGTGCCTCCGCTCGGTTGTGGACGTCGCGTCGGACCCTTTGGCCTTGCCGTCGGGTCCTTTGCTCCCCCCACTTGTCTCGCTCCTGCTTCTCACTCCCCCCACGTGCCTTGCCTTGGTCCTCGTTCCCCCCACTTGCCTTGCCTTGGTCCTCGCTTCCCCCCACTCGCCTTGCTTTTGCTTCTCGCTCCCCCCCCAAGTGCCTCGCCCTGCTTTTCGCTCCCCCCACCGGCCTCTCTACGTTCCTAGCTCCTCCCCAGGACCCATCGCTGGACCGGACTTTTTGGGAGGGGCTAGGGTTTGGCGTGTCGGGAGCCGCGCCTTTGAGAGGGGGGAGATGTTACGGGTAGCAGGGCTGAGGGTGAACCACTAGGGGGCCCTCAGTAGGGGTTGTCATGTTATGTTTGTTTATGTTTATGTTTTGGCCATGTGTGTGTTTAAGCCCCGCCCTAGCCTAATGTGTGTTCCTGCCCCTGATCACCTGTTCCCAATGTTTCCCTGATTATGTTCTCTATTTATAGTCCTGTCTGTGTCATCATTATTTGCTAGTCCTCGTTCGTATGTAGGCCGAAGTGGTGTCGCGGTTTTTGTTTCATGTCATGTCTCGTGTGTTATGTTTAATAAACCCCTTTTTGTTTCACGGAAGCTTCGCGTTGGGTCTGTTATATCCAGCCGGACACCGCCGGTTGTAACAGTCACATATCACATTGTGCATTGCCATTAGAAGTGATATCTGCAGGTGCTGTGAAGGTGTGAATTGTTTATTTATTTATTTTTGTCAACTTACCAGCTGTTTTTTAATGGGTCGCAACACTGTCCTTCAGCTTTAGCTCCTCCAGAGTTTTGACAATTAACTCACTCATCATCTGTGCAAGAGATTCAGTGGAACCTGAAACATTTCTGTGTATCATTAAACAACTATAAGAGGCAGTTCCTCAGAGAGCTACCAAATGCATCCTCTCTCACATGAGAAAGTTTGTCTACAAACACATGCAGATCATACAGGGCATTTAGGACACAGAGAAACTTTGATATTTAAATAATCTCCAAAATATTTACCGTCAGCTGGTCAGAACAGTGCAGCACTGTGGCTTATCTTCTTTCTGTAAATGAAATATTAGATATCTCAACCTATCTCAAGACCTATCTATTTATGTTCATTTGTTTCCATCCATATGTTCTTTTATGATGTAATAGATGTTTCAGATTAAAATGTTTGCAGGGCAGTTGCTCAGCATCACCTGTGCAGACACTCCCTGAGTGTTTCTTCTTCTGGTCATGAAAAAGATAATAGAACTTCCTCCAGTTCCTCAAGAATCTTTGACACAGAAGACTTCCAAAGCACAGCATGTCATTTAAGACACTGCTGATGGAATTTAATTTACTTGCTTTCTCCAACATTTATACTACTTGTAGTATCCTTTCAATTGTTTTTTCCTTACTATGAGATGCAAGAATCACTATCTGTCCTAGTGCTCTGTAGATTAATCTTGGAGCCACCTGATGCATCCTCTCCCACATCAGAAAGCTGACCTACAAGCAAACATATATCATACATGGCATTTTGGGCATTAAAACATTGACATTTAGCTAATCTTCACTTGGATTCCTGTGTGACACATTCAGTCCAGAAGTATATCCACATTTCCAGGTGAATGATAGACTAATAATGTAAACCACACTATCTGGTATCACCCTGAAAAGGATGGGTTCCTTTTGACTCTCAAGGTTTCTTCAAGAGTGTTAGGGAGTTTTGCCTTGCTATTGTCACCTCCTTGCTCCACAGGAGTGTGACTGAGATAATGTAATAACACAATTCTCACATACATTTACAATGAACAGAAATGGACATCATTTAAAACCTCATACATGCCCTTTGTGTAAGTAGAACCAGAATGGTGTCCTCTTCTTTCAGTAAACTGATTATTTGATATCTCAACTTAACTATTCAGGTTCAATTGTTTTTGTTTATATTCTCTCATAAAACAGGAAACAAGAAAATAGAAGTGTCTTCTTTCAAGGATTTAAAATGCTAAAAATGTCCTTAAGACATTTGCAGTGATGTACAAACAAATTCAGAGGATGTGGATATGCAGTAGCTTAGTGGATAAGGTGTGGGCCTACTAATAAGAAGGTTGTGAGTTTGAACCCGCAGGTCCACTAAGCTTCCACTGCTGGGTCATTGAGCACGCCCTTTAACCCTCAATTGCTCAGTTGTATAAAAAGAGATAAAATATAAGTCGCTCTGGATAAGGGTATCTGCCAAATGCCAGAAATGTAAAAAAAAAAAAAAAAATTCAAACTCTTTCAAAAATGTTATTCCTCAATATCTTACCCGGGCCTCCGTGGTTGCCGTGTGCACGCGCCTGTACGTTGTGGAAGGAGACCCATACGCAGGATTCAGCGAAGCGCTGCATTATTGACATTAACACAAGACATGGGGCAAACGAACACTGGCCATGACACTAATAAAACAAAACCTAACATACAGAACATGGAACAATGACCGACGAAGACAGATACAAATAAAAAAAAACAGTCATACAAATTAGGTGATACACAGGGAGTTGATCATTTACGTACAGGAAAACACACATGTACAAACATGTACATATTGTGAGCACATTTCCTCAGAATACAAGAGATTTAATACAAATGATACCATACAATGAGTAAGCATATAGAAGTTGCTTTCGGCTGCTCCCTGTTCGGGGTCACCACAGCAGAGCAACTGGTCCGCACGATAAATTGGCACAGGTTTTATGCCAGATGCCCTTCCTGACACAACCCTCCCATTTTTTTTTCCCGGCTTGGGAACAGCACTGCATCCAGGGGCTGCGGTTTGGGTATTGGCTGGGAATTGAACCTGGGCCAGCCACATGGTAGGTGAGAAACCTACCACTGAGCCAACAAAGCCACAATGAGTAAGCATATAGTTAACTTTAATAAATATAGAAAATAGATATAGCCCAGTGGCACTAAATTAACATTAGTAATTCACAATTAATTAAATAGAAAAAGATAAACAAACTATTTGATACTACTACACATGTTTTAGGTACAGGTACCAATAACAGGCTCACGATTAGCTAAAGGCTAATTCGAGCTAGCCAACATTCAGTGGAGTCAGTTGGCTTTGCTAATGTTGTAAAAAAACATATTATACATACTTTTTGTGAGCGAATACAAATTACAATGGAGTTGAGTGTTTACATCAGAATGTCTGTTGGACTAAATTAAATCACTATTGCTTTTAATGACTGCCTTTTACACTCTTCATTTTCTACATATACTCCAGTACCGGTAGCATTGCTACAAACTTAGCATTTAAATGTTGACTACAGAAAAGTAACATCTTTATAACATATTGAAATTGTATTTACATGATAACTGTATCTAGGGACATATTTATTGAACATTCTAACTCAATTAAATTATAATTCATTGTAGATTTCATGCTAGATGTACAGCTAATGGTGGCCATGTTTGTTGTGGCAGTTTGTCAGACTCACTCCCACAATACCTTGTGAGGTAGATTTAGCATTTAGCTTGCAACTTTAAAAAAAATAAAATAAAAATAGAGCATGTCATATCTCCTTTGATTCCTCCTGGTTGTGGTTTTATTTATTTATTTATATATTTATTTATTACTTTTATTTTTTGGGGTAAAATGACAAGTGGAATTTTATAGGTGTCTTTTCCGTAACAATAATGCCTAAAGTTTTTATAATAAATATTATAATATCTTGCTGTGTTTTGACTCTTGTTATGTTTATATATATTGCTCTTTTTCTTTCTTTCTTTCTAGATAATGCTCTGACTATCTTTTATATTCCTGATTGTGGTTTGACATTTTTCTTGACATATTTTTTTAATGCACTTATGATTTCACTGCCTGCCAAATAAACCTCTTTGCACTAACAGACTCTGAGTTTTATCACGTACAGCGATCTGATCTGAGGTCCCATTAAGTCCTTGATTGTCCTCTTAGTCTACTCTCTAAAGGTCTTGTAGTTGTTCTCAGCTGAGTGCACCACCCTTGAGCGCCATATCTTATCGTAATTGACTGTTTCAGGGATCAACAATGAATGCATTATTTCAGTAGGCAAATTGCTGAGGGTCCAGTTCCTTTGGCAGAGAGAAGCAGATGAGCCTTTAACTAGCCCTTTTAAACTAGGAACACTGGAGTCACTGCAACATTGCAACTGATGTTTTGGATATGGGGGCAATTGTGGATTTCCGAATATGGCATATGGCAGGGGTCCCCAAACTTTTTTCTGTGAGGACCACATAATTTTTACTTTCTTTTATGGGAGGCCAGGTTGGTCTGTAAATTACATGTGCCGGAGTGACTACTAGTATTATTATTTATTATGATTTTATATGTATTCCTATGCCTCATAATGCTAGAATAGTTTTATTATTTTTTATTTATTATTTTGTTATGCATAGTATGGACAAATGATCATTATTTTTCAAGAGATATATAGCCTATTACAAGTGCATTATTACTATCACAATGACATTTTTTTCATATTCAGTGCTATTGAAATCAAAACATTTACATATGCATATTAATTAGTGTGAACTGTGGGCTTGCTTCTGGCTGGTAAGACGTCCAATGTCAGGTTCCATTTCTGTCAGAGTCAGTCTTAAATTGATCTCATCAGTTTCATGCATGAAAAGGTTTGCTCACAGATATACGTGCTGCCAAAAAGTGTGGACATCTTCTTTGCATGCCTTTTGACGTTTGGGTATGTCTCGTTAGGAAGGGCAGCATAGAGTTCAATGAGACCGTTGGGCTTAAATGCATCTTTCAGAACATCACAGTTCTGTAACTCAGCCAACAAAGAAGGCAGGGCTTTGTCAATGTCGGCAGTGAAGGGGTTCTGGAAATGGCATATTTCTTTAGTGTGGACATGTAGCTCATGGATTTGCACGTCAAACTCCGCCTTTAGCATTTCCAGCACTTCCACAGACTTTTCAGTTGGAAATGGGGCCAGAGAGAAAGGCTTGGAACTGACAGTGTTTAAGTCTGTGTGCTTTGATGAAGTTTATACATCCACCACCTTCATGAGTGATTCCCACATCAGAAATTTGCAGCAGAGTGCTTATTGGTGAATTAGGCAGTGGACTTTTAATGGGGGGTGGGACCTCTTTCCTTCATTTCTCTATTCATGCATCCTATAAGCCCACTCAATGCTCCAACCATACTAGCAGCCCCGTCAGTAGTGATGCTGGCCAGCTTAGACCAGTCTGGACCCAACTCACACATCGTTTGGCACACTTTACTAAAAATATCATCCACTGTCTTTTAGACTTTGTAGGGCTGCCAGCTCCTTGAACACTTCAAAGTTTGAGTTAACTCCGCAAAGAAAAATTAGCAGCTGTGCTATGTCCTAGTGCTAATTCATTCATTCATTGTCTGGAGTGCCAACCCATCACAGGGCACACACACACTCTCATTCACTCACGCAATCACACACTACGGACAATTTAGAGATGCCAATCAACCTACAATGCATGTCTTTGGACTGGGGGAGGAAACTCCCGAGGCACAGGGAGAACATGCTAACTCCACACACACGGCGGAGGTGGGAAACCCTGGAGGTGTGAGGCAAACATGCTAACCACCATGTCCCCCAGTGCTAATTCTAAAAATCCTAATTCTTTTACTTTCTCTTGCAGCTGGGCATATACATTATCCCCCATTTCTTCAAATAGCCTGGTAATATTATATATATATATAACTAATATAACTTATTTATCAGGTCACACCTCCTCCACAACAGCATTCATATATTTCTTGATGAACTCACCATCACTGAATGTCCTACCACTGGTTGCAATCAGTTTAGCTACTTGAAAGCTGGCTCAAATGGATGACTGGTTCATCTGGGTTTGGCGTACAAATGTATTCTGCTGAGCTGATTCTCAGCAGAGTCCACTTTTTAGTTTCAACACTTTGTCTGCTC
Source organism: Hemibagrus guttatus (assembly GCA_033459395.1). Lineage (NCBI taxonomy): Eukaryota > Metazoa > Chordata > Actinopteri > Siluriformes > Bagridae > Hemibagrus > Hemibagrus guttatus. The sequence continues at coordinate 21,383,655 of JAUCMX010000008.1, forward strand.
TCATTTGGCCTGGCAAGCTAGCATACTTGTTACTTGTGTAGCATACTCTGTGGTGGGTTTCACAGTGTCAGTGCAGATTGTATTCTTTGAACACAGACGTTGTTTCTTGACAGATGAGACAAACAGCCACTTCTTTGCACTGAACAAAAAATAATCACTTGTCCACTTTTCTTTTTCCCAACCATTTGGCCATTTTGTTGTCTCTTTGAATTCTCTCACTGGCTTGCACGTCACCTGTTCGTTCGCAATGGTACGTTATTTTGAATGTACCATTCAGCTGCTAGGTGAATTTAACAAATAATTAGGATATGTTAACTTTATTATCAAATACAGACACTATGTAATTAAAACATATACAGTTGAGTGCAAAAGTTTGCATCCCCCTTACACCTTGGGTGAATTATCAAAACATCAGCCTCTATTGTACAGTTCATCTTCGAAATAGCTTTCCATAATCATTTAAATGTGATTCCCCTCTGAAAACCTTTTATGGTATGGCCTCAATGTTAAAATAGCTGAGTTCAAGTTTATTTTTAATAGCAAGCTCAAAAGTTTACATCCCCTTATAATATGTGACAAACATATTGTAATATGTGATAAACCCTCTAGGTATTTAACTTTAAAATTTAATGTAAAATTGTGTGTCTGATTCTTTAAAAATCATCATCAACACTTAATGCTTGATGAGTAGCACCAGGTGCATTAAATTAGGCATGAATTTTATATTTGCATGTAGGTAGATCTCCAGGACCAGTTTCAAGCAACAATGGGATCAGGGAAACAGCTGTCAGAAGACCTAAAAATTAAATTGGTAAACTTTCATAAAGCTGGAGAGGGTTATAAAAAAAATTTCAAAGCGTTAAGGGATACCAGTGCCAACTGTGAAGACCATAATCCAGAAATGGAAGAAACATGGACACACTAAGACTCTACTACGGAGTGAAAGACCAAGAAAAATAACTGAAAGAGCTGCCAGACAACTTGCGTGAGAGCTACGTAAGAATCCAAAACAAACAGCAGGGGGCCTGAAAAAGTTCTTAGAAGCAAGTGGAATATAAGTCCACATCTCCGTCAAGCACAGTCTGCAGAAGTCTGGAATGTTTGGGAGAAAAGCACACAGGAAGCCATTGCTTACTTCTAGACACAAGGCAGCACGCTTAGAGTATGCTAAAGAGCATATGAACAAACCAAATGAGTTTTGGAATAAGATTATGTGGTCTGATGAGACCAAAGTTGAATTATTTGGTCATAATTTGCACAGGAATGTGTGGCATGAAAAAAACTCTGCCTATAAGGAGAAATACACCATTCCCACAGTCAAACACAGTGGAGGCTCGCTAATGTTTTGGTGGTGTATATCTGCATCAGGCAGTTGAGCTCTGCAAAAAGTGGAAGGGAAAATGAATGCAGCCCAATATCAACAGATTTTAAAGCAAAGCCTTCCACCATCAGTCAAAAAGCTAAAAATGAAGAGACAGTGGTTCCTTCAACAAGACAATGATCCAAAACGCAAAGCAACGTCAACTCAGGAATGTTTTGCCATGGCCTTCCCAGTCTCCAGACTTGAATATAATAGAAAACCTGTGGATAGATTTGAAGAAGGCCGTGCATGACAGACAGCCAAGCAATCTGGTAGACTTGGAACAAATATGCTAGGAAGAATGGGCTAAATTACTTTCCCAAAACTTTGCCAAATAAA